>JAWLRI010000068.1:370317-395030 GCA_034781795.1 Crypturellus tataupa | reverse complement strand
ACAGAGCACTGGAACAGGCTGCCCAGAGAGGTTGTGGAGTCTCCTTCTCTGGAGATCTTCAAAACCCACCTGGATGCAGTCCTGTGCCACGTGCTCTAGATGTGTGCAGGGGGACTGGACTAGATGATCTCTAGAGGTCCCTTCCAACCTTAAGCATTCTATGATTCTGTGATTCCAGACTTTTGATATGATTTCTGGACTGCAGGGCAAAGCACAAAAATGGCCACCCAAGGACCCTCTAGCACAGTTTCTCTCCTCCAACTGTGGCCCAAGGCCACTGGCAGGACTGGAATGTGACACTGAGCCTCCAGACACATTCACTGCCAGCTCCCTTGCTAGCTTGAGAGCCTGCACTTTTCCCCTTACTCCTCCTTGCTCAGCTTGAGCCCTCTCCCTATTCTACTGGAGAAGGAAACAAACAACTGATCTCTCCTTCCCTTCCGGCTCCTGATGTTGTACGTGCTCTCGAAAAGGGTGCCATGTTTTCCTGGATGAGGAGGACTGGGTTACTTGCCTACTTGCCAAACAGGCCTCATTTCGGAGGTCCATAGCGGGGTCATCTGGTTGACTGGGAAACTGAATGTTCAGTTTTAACCTGATCTTCCTCAATGAAGGATTTGTCCCTTCCATATGGAAACAGTAATCCTCCCTGGCCACCTCAAGCACCATGAAAACTTTGCCAGAACATACTGTCGTGTGACAAAACACATTTCCACAAGATTTTTCCACCACTTACAGCAGTGCAAGAAACTATTTCCAGCTCCCCAGAATAGCTCAATTTCTGACTTGACCCAAGTTCCCGGAGCTGCCTGCAGAGCTGTTGACTTCCAGGCAAAGAAATAATATGCATTACTTCTATATAGAGAAATTATATATATATATATATAATATATATTATAGAAATAGTAATATATAACATATCACAAAATGGTTAAGGTTGGAAGAGACCTCTAGAGACCATCCAGTCAGAGCCCCCTGCTCCAGCAAGGATACCCAGAGAACGGGACACAGGGTGGCATCCAGGTCGGTTTGGAAGATCTCCAGGGAAAGAGCCTCCACAGCCTCTCTGGGCAGCCTCTACGTATGCAATATACAGACATATGTGGCACAATCAAACTGCTTCCCTACGACGGCAGAGTGACACTTTCTCCTTTAGTGACTCTTCAACCTTTAGTGAAAGCACAAAAGGTTCAGGAGGGAAAACACTGAAGGGAAAATATTTTCCCACTTCGTGTTTAAGAAGGCATAGAGGCTTTATTTGAAAAATGGAAAGAGGAGGGATTTCTCCTCTTTGCATTTGTCTCAGAAGCCAATAACCTCGAGCTGTCTCTGAAGCTCTGCCTACCCAGCTCTGATAAAGTGTGGGAAAGCTGTTGGTAAACACTCTTCAGGACCCAAGTAGAGTTAAGATTCTTTACACTTTTTAAAAGAAACAACTTCAAGTTGTTTTCTTGCCACAGACCGAGTGAACCAAAATTCAACCATTAAAATCTATTTTTAACAGGAGTAAACAGCCTCCATGTCTTCAAATTCCTACTATTCTCTCCTGTCACCAGTATCGTACTAATACTCTAGTCACTCAAGAGCCCTTCAGCAAGGATCATCAGAGGCAGCTTTGAAGTCTTTAAAACTAAAAATACCTGTTAGGGTCTGTACTTTATTCTTCCCTGACCTTCACATCTTTCCCTCCTACTTTTCAGACTCTTTGATACACGAGCGAGGCAACGTGTTTTTATACCTTTTGTATCATTTTAGGCTTCCCAACCTCTGCACATACCCTGTTTTTACAGTAGGTCAAGAATCCCACTGGCTTCAGACATTACTCCTAGGAACAAACAGAGTTTGACTGCAGCTTACAGCAACACTCTAAGTCAAAGAAGCTGACCTGGAAAAATTACTTTTCTGGTAAAACTCCGTTTACACTACAGATTTCCCAGTACAAGAATCGCACCAGCAGAAGCTCTGGTGCTCAGTGCCTTGCCTCTTGGGAGGGGTGGGGGATGGCGGTAACGGTGCTGGAAGGGAAGAGAGGTTACCCGGTCCCTCATGGGCATCCAGATTACTTACAGCCAACGTGCTGTCTCCCACATTCGAGGCAATCAGTCCCTCAATTGTGCCATATTCTGCATCTCTGGAGTTGAGCCTCTCCATGTGGTTTTTCTGTATTCTCCGGATGATCAGCACAGCTACCGCAGAAAAAACGATCAGCACTACTACTGGAGCCAGTATAACAATGATTAGTGTTTCCATGCTGTAACCTACAGCTTCTCCCTGAAGAGTTTGCCCTTGAAAAAGAAAACAAAGAGTTTGAGAATCCACTCAAACTCATCTACATCCAGAAAAAAGCAAAAAACAAACACACAGCAATACTGACAGTAACATTGTACGTGGTAGCCACCTGCTCTGTAAGAGAGACCATAGCTCCAATTGCCAGAGCTATTTAACACATATGCTGCTGAAGTGACTCACTGCAGAGACGCCACAACAACCTGACCCCTCTGGTCACAGCTGGGGACACGGGACATGCCGCAGAGCCCAGTAGGAAGGGCCCACTGGAATCCTCCTTTGCTGGCGCAGTGGCACCTTGCTCCCCCTGCACCACAATCCATCCTCCTCTCCCCAGATTCACCGCCTATAAATCAGTCTTTCACCTTTTGACGAAGGTAGCTGCGCGGTGATATTCATGTTGCACAGGTAGCCCTGGCAGCACTCGACAGCTTGGTCGGGAGAGGGAGGCGTCTTGCAGGTCATCTTCCCTTGCTCGTAGACTTGGAAGCAGCCCTTCTGGTAGACCCTGGCACCATCATTAATGCTGAGGGAGGCGAAGCACTGCTGGCCCCGGCAGCGGTCTCCATTCCCACAGGACATGCCCTCACACACGCACTCGTACTGCACCATATTCACGTTCAGTTCATCATCTGCAAAAAGGGAAAGTTGAGGAGAAAATGGATTACATTTTTAACAGCTTCAGTTATACTGAGATGACTAAATCATTAGACAATAAGATCTGTTGTTTGAAAGCAAAAGGAAGTGCTGAGGAACCATCAAGCAGGAGATCACGATACTCCTTTCTTTGACTCAGCGAGACAAAGACACACGCTGCCCATAGAGATGCTGGTGCTGCCTGCGCCACACTCGAGTGGCTCTGCGACGCTGGATGCGGTCCCACACACAAGCATTGAGGCCCACGTGCAACACGACAGGGCCCATAGCACAGGGACAGCAACCGACGGAAGAGGGTTTTTATGTCTAAAATAGAAAACTACTTCCAAGTATCCTCAGGGAAATGCCTGGAGCATCCCAGCTAGGAGAATCACTCCCAATTTGGAGCTCCAAGACTCTGCCCACACACAGTTGTTTTCTAGACGAGAAGTTTTTAAGCACCAGGACCAACACCCTGATCACAGACTGCAGGAGATGATCTTCGTTAGCAGGAACACGGCGTGGGGGCATCTGCTCCCACCATGGTGCTCAGCAGTCTGTGTGCAAGAGAGGGAGCTGCAACCCTGACAGCCACGCACGCACTCCACACACACCCAGGGCAACGTGCTCACCCTTGCACACACACCGAGGGCAACCAGCTTACATTTTCAAGCTCTTTTTCTTCCTAGTGTGCAAGAAAAGTTTCCAGCCACAAATGCAGCAGATGCTCCTAAAAATAGCTGCAAACGTAACACGTGTTTGGCTTTGCAAGCCTGTCATCAGCTCTGCCAACTGGGAGCCTTTGCTGTTCCCCCCAGCGAAACTTCCATTTGTGAATCGCCTAAGTAAGGACTAGGCTGGAGAAGAGCCATGTTCGCCCGCGCCCATTGCTGCTGCTGTGGGAGTGCCCGCCGGCAGGCAAGCCGAGCTCCCGCTGTGCGCAAGCCGCGCTGGGGCTGCCAGAGTCATGCTGGGGCTACCCGCAGAAGTGCCACCCGGGTGCCGTGGCCGCACTCAGGGACGGGCAGGCCCCGCACGCAGGCCACAGGGGCGTCGGTGCTCTGCCAGGGCAGTGGGCACTCGCGGCCAGTCCTGGGGCTGCCAGCCCAGCCGTGCCGCAGGCTCCCGTGGCTCTCCCATGCGCTGGTGCCAGCGAGCCTGGCCACGGGGCCAGCACTGTGGCACACTGCAACCATGGAGACCCCACGTGCACGCTCAGCCGGCGGTGCTGCGGTGGGAGCGCTGTCAGGACAACAACACGAGCAGCAAGCAGTCAGGCAGTGCAGCAGGCAGGGCACCAAGCTTTGTTACCCAGATGAGCCCCACAGAGAGCTCTGCTCCGCAACACGCTGCTGCGGTGCTATGCTCCTGCTCCGCGCACTTGCAGGCGCGCACAAGCCCTGCCGGCCCTGCAGACACAGGGATTTGCATCGATGTTTCCAGGCCCAACCTGGTTTCACACCTAGTTTACTTAATTGCTATCATGAAAAGTTTCAGAACTGAAGCTCCTGTATCTCCCTTGCCTGCTGAAGGAAAGACAGCAATGATAGTGGCCCACATGGCGCTGGGGGTTACCCAGGTACGTAAGCAGAACAACTCTGCTGTGTCACTGTTACTCAAAAAAACAGAATTTCCAGAGTTTTGCTGTCTTCAGAGAGCCCCTTTTTGTGCACGCTGTGAATATGGGACATGGTGCAGCTGGGTACAGGTACAGAAGCCTTTGGCCTCCCAGGGCTTAGGGTGCCATTCGTGACACCAAGGTCGAGGTGATGCTCCAGTGCAGAAAGGGAGGCAGCGGTGGCGCCGCCAGCACCGTGCGGCTCCCCACAGGTCGCCCGATCCAGGCACCGCTCGGCAGCTCTTACTACGGCTGTTGCCCACGCGCTTGCATGAAGCCTGCGCGTGCAAGATCTTTCTTTTCCATGGGAAAACCCGAAACCAAACTAAAACACTACCAATCACAGGGGAAATTGTTTACAATTCTTGGAATTTCCAGAGTTGGGAAGTCTCCAGTAGCTTCACATTCAAAGGCCAAGCAAAATGAAAGAGGCAGTAACATCCCTTTTCTGTCTTAACTGGCTGGGATAGGGCAAAGAGGCAAGAACTGAAAATGACCAAGTAGATGAGGAAAAATGGAAATCTCTTTGAAGCCTGTTTAACTTTGCACTAGAGTTTCTTTTGGCGACTTTATCTTCACTTGGCGACTCTCTGCCATGAACGCACGAGCACATTCCTTGCCTGTCCCTGAAGGACAGCCGTGTGGCCAGGGGCTATTTCCAAAGACAGGGGAGACACTAAGCAAAGCTTCCCCTGAGGACGCGAGCCCTGGCAGCCAGCACCGGGGTGCGCACGGCAGCACCGCAGGGCACAGAGGGCACCATGCAGGACATGGGACAGGAGGGCTCTGCACGTGCTCTCAGGAGCGCCTTGGCACACAATTCCGCCCAAAAGGCTGGCAGGCAAGCGCTCCCGTGGCTCCACAGAAAGCCTGTTCCTCACAGGGCCTCCTTCGCCCCCGCGCCCAGCTCGATCTTGCACCGCCACGGGGGTAGCAGGCTTTTCCAGGAAAGGAGGAGAGGGGAAGGACGTTCCAGCATGGATCTGGTCATAATGCTTCATAATGCAATGGGAGTCAGCCCAAACAACAGCTGGGTTGGGGTGCTGAGCCTGCAGGGGAGCGTGGAAGGGTGCTGCGGTCCAACACGTCTGTCCTCTGCTCCTCACTATGCAGTGTGGCCATGTCTAATCATGCACATCAGGCAAAGGAAATTAACAGAGAAATTAAAATTCAACACCCATGTTTGCTGTATTTTTCTCTTCTCCATTGACAGCTCGTCACATTAAGGAAGGGAAAGGCTGATGGTTTCATCTTCAAGATTTTTAATAAAAGCAGCTCTGAAAGTCTGACAAAATATTTTTGAGAAGCAAATAGCTACAGTTCAACAGCAATAAAAGGTGCTGCAGTGACAGCCATCAATCTCCCCTTTTCTGCCCAAGACAGTTATTTCCATTAAGTATCTGTCATTGGCTCCTTTTTTCCTTGGAATTTCCTATTCACAGGCATCACTAACATGAACCACTAAACTGTGCATTTTTTTCCACCTTCCTCTAACTTTCTGTTTGACAAATATCCTGCCTTTTACTATTTGCATCAAGCCTGAAATCAGTGCATTGCCACAGAGCATTTCAGAGAGCTCTGACCAGACAACAGCAGAAGACCACAGGCTTGCCCTAAACACTGGATACCCCTCTCCAGTCCCTTCAAATGTGCGTACGGCCAAGTGGACCACGCGAGCACGCAGAGCACCTTACGAATGCCCTGCTCGTGCACATGCAGCGGGCGCTGCACCAGGACGGGCAGAGGACCTTGACGCACGCTGAGGTGGGCGAGCAGGGGGCAAGCTCCGCACGGGCAGAGCGTGGTGCTGCCACGGCCGCGCACTCACCTTGCAGACTGCGGGAGGGCAGGGCCATCGCCACCAGCACTGGCAGGAGCAGCAATCCGTCCAGCATCGTCGAGCTGCAGGGAGAGAGAGACGTGAGTGCTGCAAGCACCACCGTGGCCACGCGTTTGCCAAAGACACAGCTCTCCCGAGACAATGTCACTGAGAAGTCCCTCAGGGTTTACCAGTGCTTTGCCAGGCTCTTGCACACAACTTGGGACAGCTGGATTTCAGTAGTCTCATTTTTATTGTGCCTTCTTTCCTAAAGAAGTCAACAAGTCTCAAAAGCTGTATGTGGGCACCATTGCACACGAGCGTTCAGCTCCCAGCAGTTGTGTTGGAAAACCACTGACAAAGCTGGACACCATGTGCCCACAAGGCACTTTAGGACAAGGGAGTGAAGCTGGAGGAGAGTTCTGCCCAGGAGCAGCTGGGTGCCTCGGCACTGAGCCGGGCTGGCCGTGGCTGTGCCCCGCTCCTCCAGCACCACGGTGACTTGGAAAGCTCTGGTTTGTGCCACCGGAGCAGGAAGCAGGAGGACTCGCCAGCTGCTGGCACCTGTTCAGTGCACAAGCTCCGCTCAGCCCAGTGGAGCCGTTCTGCACGAAGTGGTGGCAGCTCTCGTACCTGCTCCCTGCACCTGGGGAGGGGGGCGGCCCAGACATGCCCTGTGAGCAGCAGCCACTGCCCCTGGCAGCGGGTATGAGCCCTGGGCATGCAGCACGGCCAGCCAGCAGGCCCAGGGCCTTGCTGCTCATATAGGGCCCGGGCCACAAAACCGTAGCCACAGCCAACATGCCTGCCTAGGCAGTACGCCCCAGGTCACACTGAATTATCACACGTACTCAGGGGCTAATGCAGAAAAGGTACCACTGCCCCCCACTTCACTGCTATGGAACCTGAACTGCCCGTGCCTGGGAATTCAGCGGTTCGCCCCAAAGGAGTCGCTCCACTGCCACCGGGAGGCCCCCGGCCCCGCATGCTGGGTGCTGAGTGTCTATAAAAAGCCCTGTGAGCAACTGGCTGCCCTGCGCCAGGAGTAGCGACTTGTGCAAGCTCTGGAGGGCCGGCACAAGGCGGAGAGAAACAGTTCCTGCCGTGAACGTGCAGCTGGCAGAGAGAGGCTGCTGGGTGCAGTGCTGACCTCTCAGCAGAGGGCTGCAGGTGAGGAGCTATCCTGGCTCCTGCCACTACACTGCCACAGTCTCCCTGCCTAGGACGCGCTGCAGGCCCCACGCGCATGACCACCCACCCCATGCACACCCACAGCCCCGCACACAAGCGGAGAGCAGGTGAGGGCTGGCAGCGCGCCCAGAGCCTGGCCAGTGCCTGTGGGAAAAGCAGCAGCGGTGGCGCTCCTGGCTGCAGGGTACCTTCAGGCAGAGGAGCGGACATGGCGAGGAGGGGGAAGCTCTGCTTTCACCACATGCGCTCAGGCCATTGGGGCTGCACACCCTTCCTGGAGACCTCAGCAGCCCTCGCCGGGTGCCATGCTGCTCTGTGCACCCAGTCCGACACAGCCCGTTAAGTCAGTGGACAAAAATAAACCTTGGAAGGGCACCGCGCCAAGCACCGCCACGACGCAGCCTCTCCATGGGGCTCGTCTTGGCTGAGCAGCCCTGAGAGAGCTGCCTGGCACAGGGATGCGGCCACACAGCCAGCGGTGTTGCCAGCAGAGCGTCTGCCCTCCGCTCCCGCTCTGCAGCCCGGCCCCTCATCGTGCAGCCCGTGCTGCGCTGCGTAGCCTGTGGCTGCTGCCCTGGCTTCGCGCTCCCTAAGGGAGACCCCCAGACGGGCACCCACAGCGCAGAGGTGGCCATGGTGTGCATAGGCACCACTCCTACAGCTCGGCCTGCAGCTCCTCAGCTTTGTCCCCCAGAGGCCGTCCCTGTCCAGCACTAGGGGCTCAGGAGACGCCAGCAGCCCCGGCTGCGCGGGCTCCCATCCCCACTCCGTGCTGTGGGGCAGTGCACGGCATGCCATGGGCTGGGGATCCCCATCCTCGGGCAACATGGACAAGCAGACAACGGGGTCTAGCTGCTGTTCTACAAAGTGCAGTCAGAACAGCCCGAGTTGCCTGGTGGTCACCATGGAAACGGTGTCTCCCGAGCAGGGCTCCACAGAATTCCCCCCATTCTGCAGGCAGCAGACGAGCGCTCCAGTGTGGGCAGCGTCTCCCCAAAAGCAGTTGCCTGCCGAAGGGGACTCCCGTGCAGTGGCACAGCAGTGCCAGCCGCAGTGGGATCACACAGTGACAGAGACATGGCCAGCTCCACCAGCTGCAGGAACAGCAGCCGCTTCTGCTTGAAGCTACCAACTCCGAACAGTTTCAAGAGTTCTCAGAACGTGATCTCAGACTTTCTATAGCACGCACGTTTCCGACAGAGGTTTTACTCGTTAGCCCCACAGGTGTTCCCGCATGGCACAAGGCAACAGCAGCAGGCACGGCCTGGATCGCCTGCCATTAACCCTACATTACTGGAGTGACACAGCGGCACAGGCACCTTCAACTCCTCTGGAAAACCAAACACATATTGCAACTTGCTGGGGTCTTTGAAGCGGCATGTGCATCTTTATGTACCACTTGCTTTGGGGGGCAAGTACCTTCAACAGCAGAGAGTTACAAAGGACGATGAGTGTGTCCTGGGAAAGCCCTCCTCTGCACAGCCCGCACTTCGCAGCGCTCCCGAAACTGCTTAGTCACCGCATTGGTGCCTGCAGGCTGCACCAGTCACATCATCGCCGAGAGCATCCTGATGCCCAGGACGGCAGCTCCACGCGTGCAGATGCCATGTGTAGAAGTCGCAGGCAGTCTTGCAGCCCAGCACGACGCGCGAGCCCTCCGGTACGTCTTGGAGCCTCATGTGACTACCAATTCCAGACATCTGCCTAGACGTACATGGTTAGTGCTGCTTCTCACGCATTTCAGGAGCTCATTAAGTGCCCTGACTATTAAACACAGACAGTATTTATCACGCTGCACACATTTTATTGCCACCTGGGCATGAGGTGGCTGATGGACAGTTTCTGCAGACTGATGGCGGGAGTGGTTCTGCTGCAGTTGGGCAACGGAAAGTTTCTTGGATGTTGTCCCAGTCTGTTAAAACAAATTCAAACGGGATTATAGACAACCTTAGATACCACTCACCCTGCTAAGGTCACTGCAAGCATCCACATAGAGTAGAGACAATTTCCATTAACTTCTGGCAACTTAATTTGTGCTGGGGCCCTGGCCATAGCAAAGCCATGGAAATATCCCACCCTTGCAGCCTGGCTACAAGGTGCAGTACTAGGTGCCCAGAGCTGCTCTGGGTGCCAGTGCCTGCTCCACGCAGCACGGACAGCCCCACGGCGCGCACAGGGGCAGCAGCTACTCTCCGCACACCAGCGTTCTGAAACGCTGCTCCATCAGTCTGTCAAAAGCTCCGAGAACAATCCGGCAGCATTTGTGAAACACAGGAAAGCCAAGGAGCTAAACTTGTCTGAAAAACAGCCTTTAGTTCTAGTCTCGGCAAAATTCCCAGCTCTTCTCTAAAAAAGCTACAGTAATTCAATTACAATAAATAAATAAATAAATAAATAAATAAATAAATGCGCTGCTTAGTCTGGGGGGATGACAGCCTCGGATCTCTTCTTTCACCTAATGGCCAGGGTCTGATCACGCAACACGAGCTGCATTTAGAGATGATCCCCCTTGCTCTGGCTGGCCCACCTCAAGGGCAAAGGCGCTGGATCTGAGAGACGTATAAATTAGGCAGTATCTCACCGCAGTCCCTTCTGTGTTTTCACATAGGCAGCGACCTTAAGAGGTGCAAATGCTTTTCATTTCCAGCCGCTGATGTTATCAGGCAGCATCTCCAGCCTAAAAGCGGTCAGCAAGCTCCCACAAGGCTGCTCCCTGCGAAGTCCCCTTCTGCAACCCCCCTTCTGCAACCCCTTATCTAATGCTAAGTGCTTCACCACCCAGAATGGGCCTCATTTGCACATCAGAAATCCCAGGAGGATTCTGCCAGCCTGAGCAAATCTGAGGCACTATAATTATTTTCTCAGGGTCCATAACATTGGTACAGGAATGCTCCACTTCCGCTGCTTAGTGCGGGTGTCCTAACCGGAAGGCAATTCACGGCACTTGGATTATGGTCTGCTCAGAGTGTGCCTTACCTGCTCGCTGCTTGACAGAACAGTGCATCTGCAGCATGAGTCAGCAAATGCCTGCCACCTCGCAGAGCCCAGCCATGAGACGCGCAGCCAGCCCATGGGAGACAGCCCGGGGGCAAGGCGCAGAGCCACTCTCCGGAGCACAGAGCGGCCACAGAAGTGTGTCTGGCTCTGCCCGCACACAGGAGCAGGAGACCCTGCCCGCTCCCACACGGGGCACGGAGGAGCAGAGGCTCCGGAGGAGCACACAGGAGTCAGGCTCTGCCCATGCCTTGTCTTTGACAGCCAGTCATGGGGGTCAGAGCAGCTCTTCAAGAGCAGGGGGCTGCTACGCAGCAGGACAAGGGAAGGGATAGGAACAAGCCAGGTATCTGTTCTGCTTGGCATTTACAGCTCAATTGCTCTGAAGCGCCAGCAAGCCAAGGGAAGTGCAATACAAATTCAGGAAATATTTTTAGAGCAATGAGACTGAGAACGGACGTTCCCGCCGCTCCATCGGCACGTGCCGCCCAAGGGCATGTGCCAGCCTCCTGAGCAGGCGCTCTCCCAGCTCCTGTGAAGCGGAGAATGTTGCACGCTGTGGAGTCAGAGTGGGCAGGGCCCTCTTGCCGCGTGGCAGCCTCCTGCCTGCTCTCCAGCAAGCGGGGAGGCTGCTGCCCTCGGGAGGAAGGCCCCACACAGCATTAATAATGCAGTTTCCCCTTCCTCATGCTCCTCGCACCGCCCTTAACCACCAGGTTATTCCGCCGCACGGGCTCCCCGGCTCGGCTCCAGCCCTCCCGCACGAGCCTGGCTCACTCTGCCGTTATCTCTGCCCACGGTTGCTCCCACTCCCGCACATTCCTGCGGGTGCTGCCCTTCCCCCTGGCCCTCCATGGAACCCAGCACAGCCCTGCAGCTCCGCCAGCTCCTGCCCATGCCAGCCTGCCCGGGAGTCCCCTCCAGCCGCGCAGAGCAGCGCAGGGAGCCAGAGTGCTCCCTGCTCCTGCCGCACAGAGCTCTTTGACAACCGACGGTTTAGTCACATCCACTGTGACCCCACCAGCCAGTCTTGCTAGCCGCGTCGCTGCTGGTGAGCAACCCTCGGGACACAGGGCTCTTCCTGCACTGATGCTGCTCTTAGAGCTCCATGATCCTGCCCTTTCCAGCCCGTTTGCCATGAGCTTCCATACGCATATACCTCACACGGCCTCGCCAGATCTGGTTGCACAGATTATTTACAACTGTGCCACATGTTCAGCCAGACTTCTGTTTTAATCTCCCTTAGGGACACAGAAATTAGCCAGTCCTTGATATTTGTCACCTCAGACGAACAACTGACTGGGCACGTGCTCAGAGCCAAGGGCTCACGTGAAGGCAGATACACCACAACGCTCCCCACGGGCAAGTGTTGCTCTGCCCCTGTGCGAAGCAATAGCCCAGCGCAACTTGCCCACATCATGTCCAGACTAGGTCCAAACAGCGCTCCCTTGATCCAGGTGAGGCGGTGGCCACTGGCAATTCCAACAGCTTGACAGCATGGAGAGCATCAAGGCAGGAAGACAAGCAGCCGTCAGAGGTGGCCTCTGGGAAATGCTCCTGCAAGAACGAAGTGCCCAAGCACCCTTGGGATTGGAGCCCTGCTAGCTGAGAAGAGACCCCTCTGGATACAACCGCACTAAAGACAACGTTAGTGAGGCAGCAGGGTCTGTTTCCTCTCAACACCAGGCAGCACTCAGCACAGAGCTGTTCTCCTCTGAGAAAAAAAGGTGAAGTGAGCAGACTTCCTTCCAGCAGCTTTTGGCAGAAGCCACTCCTGCAGAGGGGCATCATTCACGCACCCACATGAAGTTTCAGATACCCTAGTAGTTTTCATAACCAGTTGTGACCCCTGTGTCCAGCACAACTGGCAATACTGGTGCACATGACCACCTGCCAGTCAGCATTAAAAGGTTTCCACTTCATAGCGGAAATGCAAAGCTAGATCAGCAAGGCTGGTCTCCATCTCCACAGGAATTGACATTTTTTTATCCACCTTCTGAGCAGCAAATAGAAACATTTGAGTTTCAGGCTGCGAAACCTCCGGCTCAAAGAAACAAAGCGCCAGCAGGCAGCAGCTGAGCTCCGAGCAGCACGAGGGCTCCGAGACCGTCCGGCAGAATGGTGCCTGCTCCCAAGCGCGTGGCTGGGCCACGAACCAGCTTGGCTTCTGCCCGGCCAGACATCAGGGAAACCACAATAAAACGGTCAGAGGCACCTAAAAGCATTCTCACAAAATAGGCCAGCCCGGGCATGAAAATGCTTGGGCTTGGCGTGAATCATGAACCACCCAACCAGGACATGGCAGTGTGGCCCGGCTGCAGTGGCACGCCGCAGGAAGGCAGGGAGCAGCGGTGAGGCAGGCAGGGAGCCCTCCTGCTCTGAAGCTTTCCCACATGCTGCCCTGCAGGATTGCCAGGGCGGGCGCTCCCCCATCACGCCAGCCTGCTGCAGCAGGAACACACGCTGTGGGGAAAGTAGCCTAATGGGACAGATCCCTGGAACCCCAGCCCTGCTGGACCTGCACGCCCACAGTCCCACACAGCCCCAGCGTCACCTCCCATCCCAGGGGCAGGCCTGACCCCCCACACGCAGAGCTCCCCTTGCCTGGGGAATGAGCTGTGGCTGCGCCACGAGGGCTGCCTCGCCTTGTAGGGCCGGTGGCACCGCCACCCGCGGCTGCCCTGCACGGCGCAGGGGCTGCATGGCTGTGCGGCGAGGCCGCAACACTGCAGGACAACCCTGCAGGGGAAGCTCTTTACCGACCCAGAGCTTCTGCATCCTGCTCTCAACAACAGAGATGGCAAAATTCACCTTCTTAAGAAAGTAGAGCAGCAGCTCTCACTAGAAAACAAACATTTTCAGAGTGAGTGGGACAGATAGAACAGGAGAAGAAAAGAAACAGCAGAGCCCAGGGCAGCTATTCACCCCGCCACAACAGGGTGGGCAGAAAGCAGCACACGTGCCGGCTTGGCATGGTGCTCCCCACCTCAGCATGGCCCCTGGCTGAGGGCTGCCGCTCCTGTGTGTCCCCAGAGCTGGCCCAAGACTCAGGCCCGCATCCTGTGCCAGGACAGAGGAGCACACTGGGTCCAGAGTAGCAGCGGGGCTCCCGCTGCCTCCTTCATAGGCCCCGGGCATGTGGCACAGTCGGACCTGCCTTCAGGGGCTGTGCTGAACTCCACACCGCCCCAGGCCTTTACAGCCCTCACACCCTCTCACTGCACAACCATACCTGAGCTCAGAGCGGCTCACACCTCCTCCTGCCCCGCTCCACATCCCCACCCCACACCCACAGCCACCCACAGGAGGGAGCGAGCAGGGAAAAGGTGGGGCTTTGAATCAGTTTCTACCTGAGAAAACACAGGAAGAGGAACGGACTCGCGCACGGGAACCAAGCGCAGCTGCCACGCGAGCAGGTGGCGTCTGGTGTTACTCGAGCACTCCTGGGGCACTGCAGCTGCCCCTCTCGCAGTGGGCACCGCTCAGCGTCTGTGTCGGCCACCCTGCCCTGCTGCTGCGTCAGCAGCGGAGCTTTCCTCTGCCATCTCATGTCAGCACAGGGCCGGCCAGGCCGCCTCTGCCACCACGAGGAATGGTCACTATCCCCATTTGCTACCTGGAAGCCAAAACAACATCTGGAAATTCAGCCTGCGTATGAAGCAGGGGAACAGGAAAGCTGGAAAAAGTGACACACCAGCTTTCAGAGCACTTCAAGCTCCAGCTCTTATTCAGATTTCCCGTATGTACCTTTTATTGGGAAAAAAATGAGTTGCTCACAGACTCTCAAACTCAATGCAAAAATCCTTTCCAAAAATCTTGCTGAGATCATGGCCAGTGAGTTACAGAAATGAGTGCGGAGAAGTGCACGGGGCCAGGCCTGCGCTGCAACCCTGCGGCACTGATGCTGCAGCCCCCATCACCGATGCTGCAGCAGCAGTGCTGGCTGTTCTGCATGCAGCCACAGCACTGCAGCGGGGAGCTTAGCAGCGTCCCTCGGCTCCTGACACTGCACAGGCGCCAGGCTGGGAGAGCTGCCGTGGAGCGGCTCTGCTCTGCAGTGCGGCCGGCTCCCCCAGGGATCACGCAGTTTATAGTCCCAGGCCACAGGAAACTGCTTTACCACCAAAACACTGCCAAACACAGTACTTTGTAGCTAGCCAAATTTCATGTGGCACAAATGATTTAATTAAAAAAAAAAAAAAAACAAAAAAAAAAAAAAAACTTGATTTATCCTCTTACTGTGTTCTCTACTATAACCCTGATAATTTTCACTCACTCGAAGTCTTTCAAAGAGACCATTTTCACTTCCTTTTCCGGTACCTCCCTCAGCTTTCGCCCTCTGGGTTGTCTCTAGGTCCATACGCTCCTCTGGCCCTTTTCTTTCAGCTCCCCCCCTCTCCAAGAGAGAGGCTCATGGATCTGAATCCAGCAGATCATTTTCAAGCGTTGGCACCTTGTCAACAACCAGGTCAGCCTGAGCACGTGCTAATTTTACAAGAAATTGGTTGGGGGTAACAGTGGATGGTGCCTGAAGTACTCACTCCTTCAGCTGTCACCTCACATAGACTTTGGGCTCTGGCTCTGGCTCCCACCTGGATCCTGCTCACAGCATTCACAGGAGGCCAAGGTGGCAGCAGAAGGGCTTCTCCCGCGTTCCCCGCATTGATGCTTCAAGCAGCTTTTATAAGTGACCGTCATGAGCCATGCCTTGCTCTGGTTTTGCAGCCAGGATCAACACCTTCTTATTGCTTTTCCCTCTCCACAGGCTCTAGAGGGCCCAGCCGGGGCCCCACCTGTCACCTCAGCGGTGGCACTGGAGATTGACAGCAAGTTTGGCATCTCAGGGCACACAGGCATTTCTAGCCAGGCTCATACTCACCGGGAGACTGTTTCTGTTTTTTTTAAAGCACCCTGCGTAAGAGACAGCCATCAACAACTGCTCTTTAAGTAACAGTCCTCTGCACGCGCAGCTGGTGGCAGCACCAGGTATTCTGGCCGTGCAGCTGCTCGCTGCTCCGAGCAGCCCCTTGCACCCTGCAATGCTGCCGTTGCGTGAGTCAAGGTCTCGGTCTCAGCGCGCCCAGCCAAGTGCCAGGCCTGGGACCAGCAGGCCGGCGCCGCCACAAGGCCTGCACAAAGGGGAGGAGGGAGCCGAGCACTGTCCCGCCACCTCGTGGAGCTCGGGCTCCGGCACGCTCTGCGGCCTCGGCCCTTGTCTCAGCACCACTGCAGCCAGGGGTGCTCCGGGCGCCTGCCTTGTCACGGGCACAGTGCACGAGCCCGCACAGCGCCCAAGGGCCCTCGCACACGGCTGCTCCATGCGGCCGCTTCGCCAAGCAGGGAATTCCACATTCAGCGCCGCAGAGCCGTTTCTGTGTGTGACTATCAGCAAAAAAGCAGCTAAAGAAATGCAAAATAAAATGAGCAATACTGTATTAGCACAATGATCCAAAGAAAAGCCGAGCACAACTTAAGGTCAGGAAAACACTACTTGTAATTTTACCTGGCTTTCCTGTAGAATTCTTTAAGCAGTGTTTTGCATTTCCACAGGTGAACTGTTCATTTCAGTTTCTGGTATGCGGATAAAAATGTCCCAATTGAATTGAGATCAAAGTGATTTAAATGGCCAAGTTGAGTCACAATTTAAATAACCAATTCTACATCTGGATTGGCACATCTTTTTGCTCTTTCCTAAAGAATAGTTAATTATTGCCCAACATAAATGAGTGCATTGTTTAACGGTATCTAGGCTTAAGCAGTCATTCCCCAGGCAGGAGAGCGGCCTGTCCCTTCTGAGAGCGCAGCCTGGCAGGCAGGGAGGGCGCAGGCTGCCCTGCTGTGAGAGCTCTTCAGGCAGCACAGGGCTCCAGGGGCCTCCCGCGCCGCAGCAGAGCGGAGCTCCGGCCCTGCGCCAGCCAGCGCCTCCTCCAGCAGGAGCAGTAGCTGCACAGAAGCTCGAGCCCCATTAGGGGATTTCGCTGTAGCCACTTAGCAGCAGCACAGGCTCGCAGGGAGCACTTTTTACCTTTAACCACCTCCGCTGGGGGGGAAGAGAGCATGTCATCACTTTTATTCACAATCTACCTGCTTTTTTATGAAAAGCAGCAAACAAACAGATGGGAACTAAACTATACTCAAAAGCGTTCAGTCCTTTATGCTAATAGAAGCTTTCATACTTTAAATGTGCAATAGCAAAGGTAAAGTGTATTTCTTCAATATTGCTTCAGGGGCAGGTCGATTCAGGGATTAAAATCTCATCTATTTCCTGAGATCATCCCCTATAGGTCTGAACATTAGCCTTCCAGTTTTTAAACTCAACCCAGAACAAACATAAAGTGCAAAAAATAATATTTTAGCCTATTTCATGTGGAAAAAGTTTTACTACACTCATTTATGCTAATTTAAAAATTACAAATAACAGACACATTTTTTTTTCCCCTAAGATGTTCTTTCAAGATCAAAGAACCAACCAAATACTGCTTTAACATTTACACACCTAAACACTTCCCCAGTCTCTCACGGAGCAGACAGACCAGTGTTATCAGCACCTGCCAATTTACCTTATTCCTGGTCTTGACCTGCAAGTCCCAGGTAGCCCTACAGGTCTGTTTGCAGGTGCACGGGGCCTATCAGCACTGTAGCTACTGCAGCATTCTTCAGCATGACACTGAAAGGATCTTCAACAAACAAGAATACTTTTTTTTGCAACAGCTGTTAGGACAAGGCCAAAGCCTGGTGAACAGCTGTGTGCCAGGGGGAATCCAAGAACACCAGAGGGCCGAGGCCGCCCTAACCACAGCTTCCCGCACAGCTGACCCATCACCTCAGAGGGGCCTGCCCTAAACCCATGCTGGGAGCCCAGTTGGGCGTCCTCCCGCCGGGACAGAGCAGGGCCATGGACAGAGCTCACAGGATGGCGCATGGGGAAGTCCTGGTGTAGGGCAGAGCCCACCTGGAGCACAGGCAGCCCATCGCTAGGCCCTGCCCTCATGCGCCAAGCATGCCTGGCCGATGGAAACAAAACCAAGGTGGGAAACGCAGAATCTAGCAGAGCCTTTCTAAGCCTCGACTGGGAAGAGAAAAAAAATAGTATTTCATACATTTTTACACTTCACTAGCACACCAAGGCCTTGAACAGCTTTGCTTCACTATTAAACAGTCTCTTTTTGCTTGCCTTTTTTTTTTTTTTTTTTTTTTTTTTAATGGGGAATAGAAAGTGGGGACAGCGTGTGCAAGAAGGCAGCCAAATGTCACCAAGAGGCTCCTCGGCTCCTCACAAAATGTGTCCTGGTTCGTATGCTTTATGTTCAGGCATCTTAAGACACACACTTGCCCGAAGAAATGCACTTGCTTTCCCTTCTCCCCCTCATAGCCAGGAAAAACTGTAAACTCGCTTCCTCTCTCCCTCTTCAAAGGAGAAATTACTTGATTTCTTCAGCCTTGTCGCAAAAGAACTGTCAAGCACCATGAGACTCAATGAAACAGCATGCACTGAAACACCACTGCCTTTCAAAGGCGGCAAATTAAAGGCTTGTCTGCACAAGAAAGCAGCCTGGAAGGGTCCTCGCTAGCCGGGCAGCACGAGCGCTCGCAGGAAATGCAGTCAGGTCATGGAAGGCTCCCGCTGTGGAGCAGGAAGCGCTGCCAAGCAGCCCGCCGGCTCCTGAGAGGAGCCGCCCGCCCCGACACAGCCAGGCAGAGAATACCCTGCACGGCCTCCCAGAGCAGAGCGGAGCTGCCCGCCCCAATGCACCCGGGTGGTGAACACCCTGCACGGCCTCCCAGAGCAGAGCGGAGCTGCCTGCCCCAACGTGGCCCAGGCAGCAAACACTCCCAAGCCCCCTCCCACCCGAGGGCTCCGTCCGCTTCCCAGTGCCCAGCAGCCTCCCTCCGAAGCCAAGGCAAAGCCATTCAGAGGCTGACATTTCCGGGCCTTCAGAGCCCTTGCTGGCATGCAACAGGGCCTCTTCTGAATAAAGAACAGACCCTGGGAACCACCCCAATGTAACTGTAACTGGTCCACACGCCAAAGTCTCACAGATTCCCAGGTCAGAAAAAAAGCAAAAGCTTCCTCCTAACGGATGCTTTGTTAACAGTGGTAGAAAACTGTATTACAGCCTCAAAAAAAATACTCATCTCAAAGACTCAACTGCACAAGAAGAAAACTAACAGCTTCTACAAGTAAGTTTTGTCTTTTGGCCCATAACTTTGTATCATTTTGCCCTTCCTAGTGGAAAAAAAGAAGGAGATCAAAATCCCTTAAAATCCTGGACTCTGTTGTACTTGGAGTCCAATAAATGCTTTATTAGACTGTCTGAACAACATCCAGGTCCAAATCATTATTAAGAAGATTTTCTACAGAGCCTTTTCTGCTTACCACTTTTGCCACAAAATGCCTTTTTGCAGAGGCATGGAAACACCATATTTCTTTCAAAGGTACTTTAACACTGTTTGGGTCTTTATTTCTCTAATTTAGGAACAGTCTTATTGATATAATCATTCTTCAAAATACTGAGTCATAAAGAACTTGCATGGAGGGAGAGGTCTAAATAGCTTCAGACTTTAGAACAGGTTTTGCAGAACAATTATGCACAGCCCTACTTCGGAGGGAAGGACATGAGTCTTACATGTGTGTATGAAGCTTGAAGACAGAAAAACACCACACTGCTCAGGCAAGTCGGAACACGGCATCATTTAAGTTATTCTCTGAAGGCCGAGGTAAATGTATAGGGCCACAAACACACGTAGAAGTGTCTACATAGCATTTTTGGCACATTCGTAAAGGCCTAATTGACAATCAACTAATTTGAGGTTAAAGAAATAGCAAAAACAAAGACAGGGAGTTGTAGAAGAATTTTTTAAAAGAACTTGGTCTTGACAACAAAAGGCAAGGAGCAGAAAAAACATGACAGCAGAAATGGAGAAGTGACCAAGTTACAGCCCTGGGAAGCTACAGGCCCTTCTGCAGGCCACGTGGATACCAATACCGACTGCGCCTGTGGCGGGAATCGCAGAGGTGGTAACATGTCCCAGACTCTTCCACAGTCTGATAAGTGGAGCTCTTTTATTCTTTTCCAGTGACTTGAAATAACTTGCATTCCTCTTTCTGGGCAGAGAAGGGTCAAGCTATGCACAAGTGCTGGAGAACAGCCAATGCCCAAATTATTTCAACCACAGCGTCACTGCAAAGCAGAACGCGTACCTGAGCTTCCCCGCACTCCTCTGCGTGGTGAGCCAGCCTGCACTGAAGCTCCCTCCAAACGGCTTGGTCGTTCTGGCTGTAGGGAGAGCACCAGGCTATGGCAGCTCGGCTCTGAGGACAGGTCCTGGGGCCCCGAGAACCGAGAGTAGCAGTAGTGAGATGGTCTCCTACCGCACTGAGGCCTCTCGGCCGCAAGGAAAGGCAGCCAGGGAAAACTGCTGCATAGGCATCTTCTCAACACCGCAATTCCAGCGCAGTCATTACACATGCATGTTTTATGATCCACGCCAAAAATACAAGTCAAGTGGTATAAAAATTACTGCTTAGATCAATGCTTAATACTTCAGAATGAGTGCCTGGAGAAGAATTTCTGTCTGTGCTTTCCAACTCTTCTACTGTATTCTTCTACTGTAGTCACATTTAAAAAAGAACCTTGTCCTTTTGATGAAACTAGATCATTTGCAAGAGTTTCTATTTTTGTTTCATAAGCTACCAGTATATCTAGATATTTTAATTACAAATTAAGTTTTAAGCTAAAACAAAAATCAAGTTCAAAGATGCACAACTCGAGACTCTCTGGCAGATACGAATTAACCACGTTGGCACAATCAAACAGGAGGCCCAGGAACACTGCAATGCTGCGGGACTGACGGGCAGGCCAAGTGCCCAGCTGAGTGGTTCGGGGGCACGTGGGGCCTCCGGAGGCTGCGTCTTTGCGGGCTGAGCAGCTGCCCAGCTGCGACTGTGTGCGGGAGGGACACGGGATAAAGTGGGAGGCCCAGCAAAGCCTAGGACAGTTTGAGCAAGCAACATGGCCATGATGCTTATGCCTGGTAAGCAGCCTGCAGAGTACTGTCTATCCTTCCACCAACATAACACATGAAACAATTTATTCCGTCTTAAACCAAACCACTATCTTTTCTTTCTTTTTAATCTCTCTTTTATAATTCTGCCTTAAAATGACTTAATTGTTCCAGTCCACCCACACAAACACAAGAGACAACTTTATTGCAGAGAAGCACCCTAAATAGCACAGTCTGCTTTAATACAAACATGTATTTTGTTTAGCTTTACATTTGTTTCCTAGAGAGATGTAGATCCCATCTCTTCTGCCTCCGGCCCCAACATTACCCACGCAGCAGGAAGCTACGTGACACTGAAGGGTCGAGCGGCGCAGGCAAGCCTGCCACCGGAGCCGGAGCCCCATGGACACCCGGCCTGGCTGGCGGAACGGTACCACGAGCGGGGGCAGCTCGGCAGCAGCCTGTCCCACAGCGAGCTGAAACGCTTGCGCAGCAGCCAGCAGCGGAGGGCAGCAGTGACAGGGGGACTTGCTGGAGCGGTCCCGTGGCCTCCTGTGCCTGCGGGCCGAGTCCTCGAGAGCCTCTGCTGACAGGCAGGGAGGCGCCGAGGTCACTCTGGGCCGTGGCTGCAGAGATCCTCCACAGGGGTCTCTCCAGAAGCACTACAGGCACCAGGGCAGCAGCGCTGCTCGGTGCAGCCAGGTGCGTTCCAAGGGAGTACCTCCTCTGCAGGACCCTTTGATCAGCGCTTCACTGTCTAGTCGCTGCTGGAGCTCAGCTGGGGGAAAGAGCAGGGACAAAACACCCACCTAGCTCAACAGCAACCTGCAACTCCCAAGCAGGACTGTAACAGAGGCCCAGAAAGACAGAAAAAGGACATTGCAAAGATCACTCTTCCTCCGCATGCTTCCCACCAGCCACAGATAAATCCCCAAGCCAGAAACTGCATCCGGACCACTGTGTTTAATGGTCTGCCCACAGACCTGCTAAAAATCCGATTCACTTGGGAATGGCCTCTTGGGTGTCCCACACCAATGATTCCACACCTTAAAATAGGTACCATACAAGAAGTACTTTTATTTCAAATTTGCTGGCTACTGCTTACACAGCGCATCCTCTAGTCATACACCACGAGAAATAACATATATTCATGACTTTCCAGGTACCCCTCTTGCATTCACGATTTAAGACCCCTGCAGCAGTCACCTCAGACACTCTCCCCAGGAGAGAAGTCTCACACTGCCCCATACCCTCTCATGAAAAGTAGCAGAGCAGGGCAGAAGAGACACATTAAAACTCACATTTTAGAACTTTAGAGCAAAGAAACTGCTGCTCTGAAGGACCAGAACATACCCTAACCACTTAAGAGCTTTTCACAGCCTTTGCACTAAAAGGGAATGGCCCAGCACTTGAGATGAGGGACAGTGACTGCCTTGGGGACATTAGAGGGCCAGGTAGTACGGGTTTGTGGCAAGCTACTCCACAGGCACCAAGAAGGGAATGTGCACTTCCAGCGACTGCCGCGGCAGCAAATCGTGCTTCCAGCGGCCGTAGTGCCAGGCAGGAGGCTGCCTGCAGCGGGGCTCCGCCTGCCAGGCATCCCCAGCGCAGCTCAGCGCTGCAACAACCCACAGCAGCAGGTCTGCGAGCAGGGCAGAGCACTGGCAGTGGGCAAGCCCAGCACCAAACGAAAGAACAGATCAAAAGACGCCTGCGTGAAGAAAGGAACGACTAATAACTGGCTGAGGCCGGCGTGTAGCACCTGATGCTGACTATTCACCAGCAGATGAATCACACACTCAATTCTGCCTTTCCAGGGAGAGCCACCAACACAGAACGCTGGGTGTCTGACATGGCCCGCTGCTCCACACGGGCTGCCGCCACGCGTGCCGTCTGGTTCTCCTTGCAGGCAGAGAGCACCCCAGCAAGCAAGGGCGAGTGTGGAGGCTCCACATTGCGAGCAAGCACCTATCACCAGCTGTGCTCAGAAGTGCAAATCACTTTGTGAGCACTGGGCTGCAAGGGGCCATGTTTGAGTCATCCCTCACTAGCTGTAACTGGGTCACACACTCACAAACCAAGGTAACACAAACGAGGTCGTCGGAGCTACCCCATCATACTCGCCTATCCTGCTCTGCTCCCGAAAACACTTCCCAAAAACCTTTTCTGGGTTGTAAGCATGGCCAAGAAGAACCAAAAGAATTCCCTGAAAACATTTTGTTGCCAATAACATTTTCCAAACTGATGATCTCAAAATTCCTCAAACTTTCATGAATTCTGCTTTGCAGCACTATTATTCTTCACAGTACAGGCAGATAAAAGATGCGACAACTGTAGAGACTACACGTTAAGGACTGGTCTAGAGCAGGATTTAAAAGGTCTGTTTTTACATTATGTTGGAGAACAATGCAAGTCCCATTCTCCTCAAGTGTGTCAGTCTTCCCCACTCTGAGGTTTTAAAGCAAATAAGCCATTAAGATCAACCAACAGAGCAGCCCAGTGAATCTCTGCAAGTCTTCACACACCGTGAGAGAGGGCGACTACCACTGCCAGCTCTGCTGCACCAACCACCCCTGCAGCTCTGCATGCTGCGGGCACGAACAGACTGAGCTTTCATCTGCCTTGACCCAGCAGAAGAAAAGGGTTTCAAGATGAGGCAGCCTCCATTTGAGAGCTTCCTGGAGGAGAATGAGCTCAGAGCATTTGGGGAGGGGACTGGCAAGATGCATGGGAGGGCAGCTCCAGCTGCTCTACAGGGATATCCTCAGGTCCTACCCTAGCACCAGGTTCTTGCTAAACGAAAGCCCGGCTTCATGCACAGGCTGGTAGGGAGAAGGGGGCTGCTCCGCACCCCTACCACCCCTCACTGCCCTCAGGAGGGTCTTGGGCCACAGTGCTGCCCTTCCCCATGACCAACACTGCTCCTGGAAGAGCAAAGCCCAGCACGACAGCCGATGACAAAGGGCTGTTCCTTAAATTACCTCTATCCCTCTCCCAGGCTCATTTGCATCCCTCCCAAATGAGCCATTTGATGTCTCCGCTGCATCTTGCATCATCTTGCCAGAACTGCAAGATTCCTTACTGGCTGGACACAGACTGGATGAACAGCGCAGCAGGAGGGCACTGGTTCTGCTGCCACACCCCTTTGGGTCTCACCCAGCGTTGGGCACGTTTGCACCTTTGCCTGTGTCACTGCAGCCACACTGCACACAAGTGCTGCCCCTCTGTGCCCAGGGAGACAATGAGGAGATTTCTCTGAAGGCTTCAGAGAGGCACTCGCTGAGAGCTACCCTTCAAAAGGGATCCATTTTACAGGAAATAGATCTCTTAGGCCCTCCCCTTTTACCTCAGCTCCTTTCACACATACATATTTCTCGTCCAGAGGAGCCTTCCGAAACAGCTTTAAAGGTTAACTTTGCATCACCCAAAAGAGTAACCAACTCACAGCACACGAAGACAGAAGCTGGCCATCGACCACAAGAACATGAAGCAGGTAGTCAGAAAAGCGAGAGGAGGGTGCAGAGCCGGGGCGCCTGCAGGAAGGCTCTGCAGTCAGCGCTGCTGCTCGGGGGACCTGACGGGGAAGGCCACGCTCCCGCAGACACAGCCGTGTCCTTGCAAATCCCTCTTAGGTAATTAAGGCACCTACAGCACTCTCCAGAGAGCGCAGCGCCAGGCAACAGCTTCAAGAGCTCCAGTACCTCGCAGCACACATAAGAACAGTACATTAAAAAATGAGTTAATAACAGTTACTGCACCTACGTGTCGAGCTTACCGAGGCACTTCCAACGATGTCTCCAAGGACACTGTTGATATGAGGTCGGCAAGGCTTCCCTCTCTCAACTTTTAGCTGCGAAACATGTTATAAGAATTAAGACTAAACCTAAAAATGAAACAGTTCTCCTCCCTTAGGCTGTTTTGTTTAAAGAACAGCCCCACCTTCTATAGTTTTGGCCTAGCCACAATGATTTAGGTAAAAACTGATTATGTATAAACTGAAACGGTTGCACAAACGAGTAAGTCGCACTGAAGTTGACCCTGGCACGTAGACAGAAATGGACAGGGTGAAGCCAACCTTCAGGAAGGGTTGAGAGGACAAAGAAGCAGCACAACAAGCTGCGAGCAGCGTCTCTTCCCGAGTCCCGCGAGCCGCCTTCCCGCTGC
>JAWLRI010000068.1:350532-368713 GCA_034781795.1 Crypturellus tataupa | reverse complement strand
CGCGAGACTCGTGTGGGCTTCCCGGGCCCCGGCTGCGCCCGGAGCCCCCAAGACGCTGCTGCCCCCGGGCGCCGGAGGTGGCTGCCGGCACTCGCGCTCGTCGGTGCTGCTGGACGCGGGCAGTTGTGCGCTTCCCGGCAGGCCAGCCGCGCGCTGCACCCTGCTCACACGTACAGCGCACTCGTGTAAGGCTTGGAAACGAAACCCGTTACAAAATCACATCACATCAATTTCCCTTTCGTTTATTTGAATCATAGTAATGGTTTTCAGCTGCAAAATAAAGATCCCGGAGCTGAAATGTTATTCCTAATTTGATAGTTTATTCTGAAAGCCTAATTTGCAATATGCATTTATTTGGGTGATTGCTTTGCAGTAAACAATACACCAAACTGGTTTGCAAACATAGATAAAGGTTAAGTTTTCTCCCTACAATAATCAAGGAATAATAGAAACATTCATGATAATGAGTATTTTATAATTAAAAATATCAAATTCTCAAGCAACTTGGCATGAAAGTTATGTGAGAAGTATTTACACACCATAACACAGCCCAAAGTGACTGTTCCGAGTGGCTGTTTTGTATTTCTGTTGCCAGTTACAGAGGCGCTTACGGGACTGGGGCGCCTGTGGGGCTCAGGCGTCCCGGCCTGCTGCGGAGAGGGGCACCGCAGGCTCTGCCACGCTGCACAGCAGCGGCCGGCCGTACCGCTGACCGGGACGACCGTACGGTACAGCCGTGTGACACAAACGTATGGTTGAGCTGCGCGGCACGGCTGCAGAGCCCAGCACGGCGGGGCGGGCTGGCGAGGTAAAGGCTGCACTGACGCAGTCTGAGCCAGGAGGAGGGGAACCGGGGACCTGGCGTCGCTGCCCTCCTGACGTGCCAGCCTGACCCCGTCCTGAGCAGCACTGGGAGTGCTGCTGCGCGGGGAACGCAGCTCCCCAGCAGCACCCGTCTTTCCTGGAGGGTCGCTCGGCCTCGGCACGAGCTGCAGCCCTCGGCCCGCGCCGCTCTGCTCCTGTGCTTGGCGCCTGCCCTGGGCTCTCGGGGAAGCGCGGGCGCCTTTCTCAATGAGCACACCCACCACCAGCAGCCTGTGGGCAGTTTATTACCAGCACTCACAAAAGGCCCAAGACCGCTTCCCAGCTCTCGATATGTAACCTCCGCTACGGTTTAAAAGCCGTGGATTCCATGTCTTTCCTTGGAAGCTTCAGCGGAGGAATTTTGGGTAAAATCTCTTTTGCGTAAAGAGTTTTATGAAGCCCGGCTTCTCGAAGAGCTAGTTCAACACGGAGCCTGGGGTCGGAAATGATCTGTTGAACAAACCACAAGGAACCTGCTGAGGTGAAACGTGCAAAAATATTCTGCAGACTTGGGTAACGAGCTGAGAGGGGCATTTCCACAGCATTTGCAAGCTAAGACTTTTCCAGCAGTTACCCATCACTCAGAGTTGGGTAAATTTCCACAGCTAAGCAAAGCTACATCCTGTGCAGCAGGTCTCTCTTACTGAAATGAGCAGCTTTAAAATGTAGCAATTTAGCACAGATCTTATACTGGGAAGTGCTGGACATCTTAATTACAGGTATCATTTAATTTCAGTCTATTCAATGCTATAATAAGGCTTTTATGCCGTAGACTCATACCAATAGCATTTCTCTTTTTGTAAGTACACTCTCCAGAGAGGGAATAATTTCAAAAACATAGATTTTGACACCATGGAATTTCGAGTCAGAAAGTCCCTCCCTACATTGCCTAACTTGATGTTAGCGGCCTGCGTGCCTCCCCGCCGCCGGCCCTTGCCTGTTAGCGCCAGCTGATGCCCGGCTCAGCAGTGACCTGTCGGCTTGGGGGAGATGGATGCCGTGCAGCCCTCCCAAGGCAGAAGCTCCCTCTGCCCTACAGTGAATGCCCCACACTCGCCACCAGCTGCGTCCTGAGAGCCAGGAGGACCTGCGTGTTGCGGCACTTCCCTTCCAGCACTGCAGCGCGTGCAAGGGAGGTGCTCTTGAATACGCCATAAAAGTGTAAAAGGGATCAGATCTAGTACAACACCCTTGCACACACTAAACCACACAGCACACTTAGAGCCGATTACCTGCTGCTCGTTGTACGTATGCAACCTAAAGAGCGGCTTTTGAAGGACAAACTCTTCTTCAGCTCCAACGCCCATCCTAGCTCTGGATGCCACAGTATCAGACACCGCTCTCGCTGGATCTAGCCTTGCAACAACAGCAACCTGAAACACACGGAATAACAGCAGCACTTCACTATCTGCGCAGAGCCAAGGTGAGAAAAGGTCAGCATCGGCAACGTGCCCCGGGCTACGTGTGTCCTGCTTCACCAGGCTTGCGTCTCAAAGGCGCCTTGCACCAATTTGCCCTGCACCAAGTCTAGCACCAAGGAGCGCTGAGCCCGCGGCCCCTCGGCGCCCTGCCCACTCCTTCCCTGCAAGGCCTCTCACTTCACGGCTGTTAACGGCTGCTGCCTGCGCAGGGCTCCCTGAGCTCACGGTTGTTTCCTGCCTCCTGGCTCCAGGTGACCAGAGCTCGGTCTGGCTGAGGAACAGCAGCACAGGGAAGGAGCTCCCAGGTTCAGCCCTGGAAAAGCACCCAGCAGCAGGGAGCAGAGTGGGCCCTGCCCCAGCTCCCGCTGCCAGCCCAGACCGAGACGAATGCGGCGCTGAGCTGCATGGAACAGCCTGGAGCTGCATGGAGCAGCCCAGCGTGGCCTGCTGTGTTAAAATATGTAGATATAGGCAAATACTACTTTGGAAAATACAACAAGGCTCATGAGATAGTTAGGGTATCCCAACTGAAATGTAAAATCATATGAAAATTACTTTTTCGTACTCATATTTAATATGTTTTCCTTATATTTATAGGGTTTCAAAATGCAAAAACTGCGTAGCTTTTCTAAAGACCTCCCTTTTTTCCTTATAAAAGCGAGGGACATATATTTCATGGAGGAGTATTTTATCAGTGTGAAACACAGAGACATACTGGTTAGGAAAAATAATGAAGCAAAATTACAGAATTCTAGTCAAAGGCAGCTCTAAAGCATTTGTGCCTCGATAAGAGAGTTGGATTAGTCGGGAGAGATGAACAGATCCACCAACACTGCTGCCGCTCATGAAAAATGATGCAAAAGGCAATGCAATAACTTAAAAAAGACATAATACAATTCTTTATAATAAGGCATTGACCCTAAAATCAATACTGTCCTTACAACAAAATATTTAACTGAATCAGATTTTTAAAAATAAATTAATATCCACTGGAAATGAACTAGAGCATTTGAAGAAAGACTGGAACCTCAGCCCAGCGATGCCCGAGGTTTGTCTATTGCCGTGACGCTGGCTCTCCTGCAGATCGAGCTCCTACGTCCTTCTTTCCTCCTGACACTGCAAACCCAAATGCTGGAACCGAAGCCCGTGCGGGCGCAGAATCCACAGGGGATTACGGAGGAATTTTGCTGGCGCATGCTTGGCCTCACGCTGGCTAATCCCAAGCCAAAGCGCAGGGCAGAGGTGAGGTCAAGGCTGTGTCAAATATTGTATGCTTAAGTGCGGGTAATCCAGAAGAGAGCGCTGCCCCAATAGAGGCAGTTATCCCAAATCCAAAGCTCTCAGAACGCACCTTTTCCCTCACTGTACTTCCCTTGGGCCGTACCTACTGGTTGCGCTTACCAGAGTGCAAGGAATTTGAACTTCAGGTTCTTCCTTGTGCTCTTCAAACAAGATTACATGCAAAAGTATATATTAAGGCAGCATTACTGCTTCAAAAGTCAGCAAGAGAAAAAAATTAACAGTGGATTTACGCTGGTAAAACTTAGCAGGTTTTCTAGGGATGCTTGTTTTAAAGTGAGGTGCAGAAATTTCAGAGAGTTAAATTTATCTCCTTAAGGACTTGTAGTCCAAGGTCAGGAAATTTTCAGAATTTAAGAAGTATTTAAATTACTCATAAATTGTGCGTAAAACTCAACGAAGACTTAAGATTAAAAAAAAAAAAGTAAATACAAAGAGAAAACAAATAGTAAATACAAAGCAATGCAAACAAAAAGTAAATACAAAGAGAAAAAAAAACAGAAAAAAATATTATCTATCAATTTTCAAATAGTAGCAGCTTCTGCAGTGCAATTTAACATCATAATGTTCCTCTTGTCAAAGTTACAAAGCACCCGAGATCTGTAACATGACAGAATTAATGTTAATGTCAGACCTAAACTGCATTTTAGCTTCTTCATTTATTGGCTTTTGATAGATTGTTCTTTTTATCTTTCACAGAGTATGACAGGGAATGTCTGTATCATTACTGTGTGTGAAAATACTGCAAACAGGAAATAAAAGCACCTGCTGCCGCAGCGCCTCGAGGCGCTGCTGTCTCTGCTCCGCCACAAGGACTTCCTGAAGGGCCAGTTCCCTCCTCTCCAGCAACCGTCTGTCCAGCAGCGCTTGTCTCAGCTTCACCCTGCACAACAGCGAACACACACACACGTTACAAGCATTGCTCCAGGTGAATTACCATTACCATGCTGCAGTTTAAAAACTAGCCAGTCTGATGTTTTCTGGATCCACCTAATAAGTAATAGATTGCTTCATCAAAATATCTGGAAAAAAATGCTTTATTTATTTATAAGCTGGCTAACCTTTCAGATTTCATTACTAGAACCCAGCTTTTCCTTAGCAATTTTATAGTCCTATTACATGTTTTTCCCCATTTTCTTTGCCAAGATTTAATGCTCTCTGACAACTGTGAGTGGCAGCAAAACCCAGTCCCATAACCCTTTCATATAAAAGCAACAAATCCCTCCCAAGCTTGGTACTGGAAGAAGCAAGCAGAACCTGAAAATCATATCCTTCACAGGAAGAAAAAACAGTGCGGGATGTGCAACATGTTTTTTTTTTTTTTTTTTTTTTCCTGGAACTACAGCCTTCCCTTTGCTGGCAACCTCTGTAAACATGCATAGTGTGTTTGGACACGTCCAGTTTGACTCCCCGGTGGCACTGCCTCTCGCGCTAACCCCCGTGCTCCTGGTGCAGCTCCTCACCAAGCAGCCGTGTCTGCCTCCGCAGGGCACCCCTGCATCCTGCAGAGCATTCCCTGCCCCACACGGTACCCCGGGCCATCCTTCCTTCCTCCTTCAGGCTTCTCCTGGCCTTTAGGGGAATGCAGAAAGAATTGCTGCTTCAACTACAGTAAAACCTGGGTATTTTTATTTTACTATTCTCAGAATTGTAGTAAGCTCAAAGGACTATATGACTTGTGCTATAAATTGCACAGTGGGACTAAATGTGCAGTGGTGTTGGCAGCTACAAGAGACCACGGCAACCGCAATCCAGTAACAGCCACCAGGCCAAGGGTGTCTCTAGAGGGTGGTTCAGCCCAGGGCGCCTCCAGCTTGTTACTTAGGCAGATGAACATTCACAACAATCATCTTCAGATGTAATTTTGTTCCAGGGAAAGAACCTAATCTGCTTTTTACATGAAGAGATTTTAATAAAAAAGATTTTTTTTTTATTTTCTAAAAATTGGCAAATGAAATTTGTACTGCACTGCAAGGCTTTCACTCTGCTTGAGCTCAGTGCATTACAGTATTTCTTCTAAAATAATCCAGTGTTATCAAATACAACATCCAGTGCCTTGGGACCTTTTGTAAATTACCAGGAAAGGGAACGGAGTCCCACACATGCGGATCCAGTCTCGAACACTCCATCTCGATTTCAGACATGTTCATGCCCACAGAAGGAGTGCACAGCATTGCAAAATCCAAATGGAAACATTTTATGATACTGCCATATTTCTGAACAGGTGCAAATAATTATCAAAGTCGCAGACTGGCAAACAAGGGCAGAGCAAGGACTAAGTTATCTTGAAGAAGCACTTGTTGCTCACAGAAGGGTGAGTGATGGGGCTCTCATCACCACCCTTTCCTAAGAAGGTCATTGTCCCGTCCACACTGCAGAGGCCAAGGCCAATCTGGATAAAAACTTTAACTCTCATGCTCAGAGGGCAATGGCCACACCATGACATCCAAATTCAGGGAAGGCGCAAGGCCTTGTGAGTACATTCCCAGTTGCACAGCATATTCCTAGCTAAGAACATCCTGCCAATATTTTCATACTTGATTTTAAATGTTTACTGGAGTTTTCATTTCAGTGTCACATCCAAATAGAGTTGTTACTTTTTTCACTATACTATACTTAGTAATATTTTAGGCACTCTTTCTTCAAAGTAAACTTAATCTTATAGAAGACTTAAAATGTTTGAATACCTTGACCTGAAGTACCACAGTAAGTAATAATTTAATAAATCAACAACTGAAAAAAAGAGCCTTGCTGATTAGTTCCAGTACAGCTACCCTCTGAAGTATTGTAGGTACACGCTTATGTCATTTTTGATAAGCACAATTTCATTAAAAGTCTCCTTTCAGACACTCTCTCATAAATATTCAATAGGAAGAAACGAGCTACCATGACTATTATGGAGTTTAGTGGAACTCAAAAATGTGAAGTTGCGACGCAGAGAGCGTTCGTTCTCCCTGAATTGTGCTCACTGCTGCCAGGTGAATGCAGTGTGCGTGGGGAGCACTGGGTGCATGGGTGCTGCTGCTGACAACTCTCCTTTTCCTGCTCTCTTCCCACGCCAGCTCTGAATGCAGGGCCAGCACTGGCAGCTGCACAGGTGCTGGGGTAAAACACTGGCAAAATTTTCCCATGCAGTGAAGAATAGAGCGGTGCCGGTCTGTTCCACATAGTTAGTGAGAGAAAGTAGCTGCACAATTTTACACCAATTTAATTCTTGCCCTGCAACATTAATGCAAAATCTTTTTTTTTTTTTGTTTAAGGGACATTGCTGTAGAATAGCCCATGTGCATTCTATGCATTCTGCACTTAAAGAGCAGGAGGACCTGATAAAAAATCGTAAATGCACAGAAAATACATAGAAAAAGCGAATGCAGAACAGATGCTGTGCCGGGAATGGAGAAATCAACACAGTTGCCTCCCCCTCTCCAGTTTTGGTGCCAGTAACACTGCTTATTGTGATCTGTGCTCAACTCAATACTCCCAGTGTCTTTGCTAGATCAAGATGTTACAGGAACTTAAACCCATGGGGTTTCGGCAGGGGCTGGCCAGCAGCTCGGGTGCCTCGTGCTGGGCACGCACACAGTGTAAAACTGCAGTGCTCGGGAACTTCCAGGCCAAGAAATGAAGTGGTCCAATCTGTTAATTTAGCCAGTTAAATGTCTCCATTGTCAGACAGCTATTAAGGGGAGGTGCTGTGGATCAGAAAATTTAGTGACTCAGTGACTTCAGTCTTAGTTACTTTAAATTCATCTACATCCAGTTCCAAGTGCCTTTAATTCTTTGCTTTGATCTGGTTGTAACTGGTTATCTGGTGTCTTGCAATTACTAGGAGAGACCTGAATAAACAGAGCACCAGAGGGACTCTGTAATAATAAGGGTTTTTATTAACTTGATTGCTTGATTTTATCTTCAATTTAGAAGCAATTCAGGAAAACAAGAGACCATTTTTCACTATCTTATTGGATCTGTCCCAGTTTCTATGTACTCTCCAGGACGTATCTTGTTCTTGGAACAGTCAGCCCCTGCATCCAAAAATCTTTTCCATTCCCCCAAAAGCCTGAAAGCGTTTTGGAGCAGAGCAGCAGTGTTGGCCTGTCCTCATGCCTTACACTCAGCTCTCCGAAGCTCCGAGTGCAGGGGTGCTGGAGAAGCACTTGCTACAGTTCCGCACTGACCTCATTCCAACGGCGGGTCTCCCAAAATGCAGGGCAACACCTTTTCCAAGATGCCACGTACTGTACTCAGGACACTACAGTACATAGTAACAGCAACACCTTTCTGCTCGTATTTGCTTAATGCTTGTAAAGGATTTGAAGATGAAAATCTCTGAATAATTTCAAAGAATTACTAATCTAATTTCTGAGAATTAATAGTGTGCACAAATAGCAAGCCTTCTTTTCTGCAGCTCTGGGAGGCACAGCGCTAAGCACTTGCCGATTCCTGATGCACGGCAGCCTGAAGGGGCAGGCATGCTTCCCTGCATCCCGCGAGACCTGTGCCCTTTCCCTGTACTTTTTGTCACTCGTTACCATGAGACAAGAACACTGCCCACATGTATGGCACGGTGCCACACACGGGTGTAGAAGCAGTCTCTCCTGACCAGTTCTGGTGAAAGCTCAGTAGCTTGTGTAGACATATGTGCTGCTTCCGCTATGGGCGCTTGCTCACAAAGCCAAGGGGCAGCTCCTGGGATTTTTGGAGCTGTCTACCAGCATCTTTCCACGGGGATCTGGCTGTGCTGTGAGGACGTGTAGCCCAACCAAGAGCACCCCATTTTTGGCAGCCTGCAGCCACCTGCGTTTTCTTTGTACCGCTGCAGCGGGTGGGAGCAGTGGGCACCATGGCAGGAGCGGGTCCCTGGCTGCTCTCTGCACTCCTGCTGACACCAAAGCCGAAGAGGAGCCTCCAGTGGCTCTTGGCTTGTTCCCAACCAACGTGGAGCCCGGGGAGTGTGGATCCTGATCACGGAGGGCTTGGAGAAAGGAGCTTGGCAGCGCATGTTGCCGCGCTCTTGTTGTAGGAGCCTACATTTGGACTGCGTTTTGTTGCTTTATATTTTAATTAAGCGTATAATGATAATACACAACCAAACTGACCAGGGCTATAAACATATCTTCGATGACTGTTTGGATTCTTACTATGGAATCGTACAAAGCACATGACTACGGATCCACATATTGAATAATAATAATATATTTTCAGAGGCACAAGCCTCCCATCTACCTTTCCAAAATGTTCTGCAAACCTAAAATAATGCTCAAAACCACCTTTAAATTATTTGATTCCCATTTTCATATAGTCAGTAACTTAGAGCTCAAAATTTTCACATATGGATGCCAAATATGGGAGTACCAAACACATTGAAGAACCCATTCTGATTTATTGAGTACTGTCTCTGCAGATTACATTAGCTTGAATGTATATTTAAGTGAAAGTTAATAATAAATATTCATTTAAGTTTAAAGTATACAGAGATCTGATTAAACTGCTCTGTTAATGCGGGAAAGTTCCATATTCCCCAAACTTTTTATTCTTTTCCTTTGAACGGCCGCTGCGTAAGGAAGATCAGCGAGAGCGCGTTGAGAGCCCTCTGCACCAGGGACACAGCAGCAGCAGCAGCACTGGAAGGTCCAGCTGCTAAAGGCACAACTTCCCTGAATGCCACCAGAGCAGAGCCTTACCTGGCATAAGCCTTCGGCAGCTAAAATTTTAGAACAGAAAGAGGCCCAGAATTATATGCATCAACATTAAAGTCACCAGAGTTTCAGCTCAGTTTTTCATACATTTGCAAGTTGCTGGCCTTGTTTCAACAAATTATAAGGCTAGGCAGATGCATGTCTGATGAGTTTGGATTTACTCTGATAAATTTATCTTTTAAGCACAACTAATGACTGACCACAAAGATTACTAAATGAAAGGGAAATTGAGAACAGATCAGTGAAGATAATTTGCCCGGAGGCTTCAATATAGTTAATGATAAAGGCTTTAGAGACAAAAAAAATGAGCTACTGGGAAAAAAACAACCAAAAAAAATCCTCAAAATGAATTAAAAAAAAAAATCAAAACTTGAATTCCAGTTTAAACAAAAAAAAGATACAGAAAAATACGTCAATGGAATACTTCAGCAGATAAAAATGGAATAAAACAGAAGAATAAGATGAATTCTAAGATTACTTACATATAACAGGAAACAGAAAGAAAAAAAAATAAGTGGAATGACATCAATCACAGTCTCAAATGACAAGATTAAATGCCCCGTTTACAGAAGGTAAAGCAACAATATCTAACAGCTCTAAAGAGGTTTCAGAGTAGCTAAAGTTTATCAGAATAACATCCTGTCTAGCATATGAAGACATTTCCTAATTAACCCTGTTTAGGTCTCTTCTGCACAAACTGCTGCTTTGTTTCAAGTACAGTTCCATTCAGTAATGGTTATTAAATGCAATTATATTGGCTATTTAGATAGAGCTTAAACCAAAAGCAATGAATGGCATAGTCCAATATTCATATCGCAATATTTTAGAACCTTGATTTTTCAAGGAAATATCTTTACTCAATATCAATATTCAGAGCATTTAAAAAGCACTTGAAACCTAAATGACAACTTAGTTATTACTGAAAAATATAAACAGATCTTGCTCTTTCAACTTCAGATGAAGAGAATGAACTAAGCTTAAATCATTGCAGGTATACTAAAAGGAAAGCCATACGTATATTTATAACTTAAGGACATAGACATTTAAGTCCTGGCATTAAGCAAAGTATCATAAAATAGAATTCAGGTAGTGTTTCCCACAGAATGATTAAGCCATGTTTAGTCTTTTAATGGTGCTTTACCCCTCCTTTGATTACATTTTGTCCCATGCAGTTTGGTGGGTCTTCTGTGCTAAAGCAGTAAATCTCTGATTGGACTTCAGGCAGAGAGCAACTATAAGCAGGCTCAATGCACAGCTGTTCTTCTGTTCCTCTGTGTGGTAGAGGAATGTGTACAATTATACCCCCTTCTGAAGTCAAGTGTTTCTTCTGCAGGTCATTGAAGGCCATACTCTGCAACAAAGCCCTGGGAAGACTTCCAGTGGGAATAGGTGGAAGTCCTAAATGACATCAGATGAGTCAGGAGCATCTACAGCATCCAGTCGATACTTTTCACATTTTCTGGTGTATCATATTGGATAACAACAATCATGAGGACTTATAAAGCAAGTAAGATGCAATAACTGTTCCAAGACTAAGGTCTGAATACTCCATAGTTTGAATGTCTCAAAATCTGGATGTATAATTTAAGATCCTCTAAAAAAGTATTTGATAATGTTGAGACTGTACGTGCTCCATGAGCCGCTCTCACTTCTCTCTCAAAGAAATCAAACATGACTACGAATAATTTTGCTAAAAAGCAATGCAGAAGGTCCTTTTACTCAACGAGAATAAAACCATGATGGAGAGTCAGTTTTCGTGTGTGCACCTTCCTATGTTTGCAGCAGTCTATGGTTTACAGAGATCTAAGACTTTGATTGTTGTGATTTAATTCAAACTAACAAATACCTTCTTCCAGGATACAATAGTGATGCAACCTGTGTATACAGAGTAGGGTAACTGCCAGACAGGGGATCTCAATTTATTCTAATTTGGAAGGTTGGGAGATCAGAACAAATTAGATTACAGAAAGTTCCTACTGATGTATAGTTATTCACATTTAATTTCTTTTACCTTTCTCTGTCTTTAATTGCTTGCTCTGTCATTAATTTTCTTAATTCTTCCAGATGCTGTATATACTTCTCTTCCTGTTCGTGCTGCTTGAGCTGTTTTTCTGCCCAGTATTTTTTCACCTAAGTTTCAACAAACACAGTAAACAAAACAATAGTCATTCATAAGCTAAGGTAGTGAGACCAAACAAGTTAAGAAAAATATCAAGTTATAGAAAATGCAAAGTTTATCTTCCTATAACAACACTTATATTTTAGAACAGCGCGTGTTAACAGAGAACACATTAGAAGCCGCATAAGAGAGTCTGGAACCTCAGAAACACAAATGGCCACATCAGGCCACGGCGCCTGAGCTTTTCCACCGCCAGCTCGGAAACCACCTCCCAGGGCTCCCAGCACCTTCCGCTTGCTGGGAACATCCCTGAACAAAACGCAGCCCCTTTTGGTAGAAATGAGGCGCTGATGGGGAGCTCACTGGGTAACAGGACAAGGTATTGGGGAGCTTTGTGCAGCCTTTCCAAAACTGCGTGAGGAAGAGCAGATACAGCAAGACTGGGAAACCTGAGCAGGGAAGCTGATCTGAAAACAGGAACTTCTACTGATGCAAAAAGAGGAATCAGGATTTAAAGTAAAAACTGGTCAAGAGAAACACAGAATTTTGCATTGGAACAAATTCCATGAAATTCAATTCCTAAAGCCAGAGCTGTTCTGCAAAGATAAACAGGCAGAATTGGTAAATTATTATTCCCACTTTGTCATCACATAAATTACACATTCTACCTTAAAACCAAAAATTGAGTGATCCCTTCCTCAAGACTTGAATGGTGCCCTGAACTAACCTCACAACCACTAACCAGTCATGCAAGCACCAGTTGAAAGCACTTTTAGACACAGCAACAAGAGTCAGCTCCTCGTCTTTGAAGATGTGACTTCAGGAACCTGTCAGGCAACTTTCAAGAGCTCCTGGTGCGCCAGGATGCACGAGCATCCGCAGCAGCACTGTGGGACTGCGGGCAGGCGGCACGGACCATGCAGAGCTCGGGAGCCCACGAAAGCCATCAGCAACCTCTGCTGTCAATAGGGTGGCCCAAACAGGCAGGTATCAACCCTATGTCTGAAGAAGTGATCCTGTGCCAGCTGCTGTAGTCAGATTGCCAGCAGTGCTGCTCCTGAGAAGCATAACAGCAGATCTACTGGTATATTAAGTATATTAGTACCTATGCTGTGATGCAGTCAGCACTAGCTGCAGCATAGACATGTCCAGTGTCCCCCTTGCACTTCCTTCCTTGTCACAGGAATAAGTCTTCCCCATTTAGGCATGGGTACAGGAGGAGCAAGAGCCGTGCGGCTCATAGCGCAAAAGGCAGAGGCGCTTCCTGCAAGCCAGTCCAGCAGCAACGCAGCGGGGCTCCCTGCACGCAAACAAGTGACCAGAGTGACAGCAAGCCAGGTTTCAGCTGCAGTAATTGCAGGCCCTAGAGCTGCACACTGCTAGCAGCGGCTCTCACAAAGGCCAACATGTCTGCGTAACAGTAGTGTGTAACAGTACACAGCACAACCTCTGTCACCAGTCACAGCCCAGGCCACGTGCGTCCATCCACACTGAAAGCTCACACAGATGTGCACGGCAAAGCTTCTCAGGAACTTGTGTCTTCAACTTACTTTATAACTTCATATCCTGCATCTAAGAGCAATAACAACGTATCAACCAAGAACTACAGAAAACATATGCCACTGTGAAGAGGGAAAAAAAACCACACAGCATAATTTTGTAATAGTATGCATATCTGCATAACCTTGAAAAACTCCCTTGGGCATTTTAATTGCAGTTTGTGCCAAAAATGCTAACTGATGTCTACAACAAGTTCGTGCAACTTATGCATAATACTGCTCAATTCAAGGAAAAAAGACCTGAAAGAGGATTTACCTGAAAACGCACACAGGAAGTGACAAGATTTTAAATAATACAAGGATAAACAAAATAAAATAAAGGATAAAGAAATCAAACTAAATACGTAGGTATAAAGCCTTGAGTTACTTGGTCTGCCCTCACAACTGAACTGCTGCAAACACAATGTTCGGCTAGAGACTTCATGAGATCCCCCGCTCTGAATTTCCTGATTCTGATGGAAGGCAAAACCACTCTGCATATGCTGAAGGAAAGAATAACATCTCTTGAAACCGAGTTATTGCCAATTAATTGTAACTAGTTATAATTTTGTTAATTGTGAATTTAGCATATTTTGACAGAAGGAGTGTGCTCTGCCAAGAACCCATATTTGATATTGACAATAAACTGCAGAGGAGGAACAAAGCCAGGTGACCACTCCAAAAGAGCAAAATCTTCAGGTGAAGGAGAAAAGTGCATAGATCCAGTATGCGAATGTAGTCACAACCAAGAACATGGAGTTCACAAATCAAAACCAATTTGGAATTAAGCTGCTTTTCAAATGGTGGCTCTGAAGGCTTGCAGCAATGAGAAATAATAAGCAGATAACAGCCGCTATCTGCAGAGAAAGAGTCTTCACGTGCTTCTTTGCACAATTGTTGCTATAAACAAATTCTAATGGTTGTACAAAATTGCCATCTGGAATACAGTATGCAGCAAGAGCTTCTGCCCTCCACGTGTTTGACATGACAAAAAGCCATGTTTCATTGGACAAGGCAAGGAAAGGATACATGAATACTATAAAGATTGATAGGGAAATTCCAAGTAATGTAGAATTTTATTTTCACTCTTCTACTGAGCAAATCAATTATACCAGACTGCAGAGTATTCCAAGGAGGTATATTACACAAGGCATTTATTTTGCTCTGCTATTACTTTTTCCTGCTCTCATTAAAATGTTTTGGTAGCAACTTAAGCAAATGTGAATCGTATCAATTTTCTTTTCTGCAAAGATTATTACTGCGATAGATACCTCTATTGAAATGAGAATCTCTCCATTTCTAGGGAATCTAATTGCCTGCACTTTGCTACTGTCAGTATTTGTTTGCTCCCACTAACATGGGTTACCAAGGGACATGACAGATAAATAAAGATAAGATGACAAAGGCTAAAGAGAAAACATGACAGCATAACTCAGACTGAGCTCTGTTCTTTATATAGACCTTCTGAGGTATGAGACATACTGACATCACTTAAGGTTTCACTGCATTATGAAAATACTCTACTTGGAACAGTTCAGCTTTATTTACTTAACTCTGCTTCTAACAAACAGACATGTTATAAGAACACAATCCTTAGTGACCATTCTCACGAGCATTTTAACATGCAGTGTCCCATGAATGTAAAAGGGATTGCTTACTTATCAGCACTAATAAATCGATAAGAATTCATCTTCTACTCTTATTTTTTCCAGAAATAATTATGCATTCTTAACAAATATTCTACATTAGAGTTAGACTCTAAGCAAGCAGGATTTCAGTGAAAAAACAAAACAAAAACTATAATATTAAAAATTTCTGGATTAGTGCCATATTGTTAAAATGAAAAGGTCATCAGAAATACAGCAAATAAGTAACACAAAACTGATTTTCTAAAAGCATTGATTTTCTAAAAGTACTGTGGTGAATTTCCGATTTTCTGTTAAGATGAAATCCTGGCTTCAAATGGCTTTGATGCATCAAAGCCATTTTGCAAGTAGCCATCAAAGCAGCCCTCAGGATGATGTAACGGGTATCTCCGATGTCCTGAGATTATCACTGTGTTCCAGGCCCCCTGCCATGGTCCTCGTGGTGCCCTGTGCAGCCCGTCCTTGCAGATGGTACATGTAGGGCTCATTTGCTGCATTGCAGCACCCTCAGCTGCAGCGCTGGAAGCCTTCAGTCGTCTCTGCCACATCACTGAAAGAGCACAAATCTGTACATGCCAGAAATCCAGCAGAGCCTCTGCACTGTTTTTCTGTGGTTTTGGGATAGTCACAAACATTACGTCTTTGTGTACCTCATTTTTCTGGAAACATAGCGAAGTACAGAAGAGCACTCAGCTTTAAAGCTAAATCAGATGGTAGCAAGACTCCATTTTCTCATTTCTGTACTAAGACTAAAAACTGTTTACAAGAGTATAAGGTAGTGAGATCAGTTAAAGATTTTAAAAACAATTATACTCATTAACACCCCCAAAAATACATTTCTCATACCTTCTCTTTCTCCTGTGCTCTACGAATCTTCTCCTGTTTTCTCTGTACCCTTTCTTTTTCATCTTTCTTTTGTTTTCTTCTGGTAGCTATAGCAGCCTCTAGTTTAGCAGCCTCCTCTTGTTGTAATCTCCACTCTAGAACCTGAAATAAATGAAAGAAAAAACTTTGTTTGAACAGTTTTGCAACAGAATTTGTGCCATTTTGTGATCCTGCAAGGTTGAGAATGTTAAGGAAACCCATATAATCTGTTTCAAAGTTAAGATTTATAATCTTATTAGCAATATGCATCCATATGGAAGCACAATTTTGTCATATATTAGTATGTAATTCACAAATTACATTTGCTTGGTATACATAATACCTGGTATATTATGCCACATAGTATATATCATATATGAAAACTTAAAAATTTTAAATACAGTTCTCAAAAGCAGCTAGGTAATATCAGATCTTAGATTCCCCTTCAGCACTTACCCTTTTAATAATACATATTCATACATATATATTTATATATATGTATACGTGTATATATACTTGTGTATATACACACACACGTATATATATTTTAAGAAGAAACTAAGACCTCACTTCCTAAATAATTATATTTTGTTCTCTGCATCAAGTCCCAATAGACTGAACATCACTATTTCTTCAATAGTCTTCTTTCCCTCTGCATTTATTTGGGTCAATGCTACTAATTATTTTATGGGCAGTGGGACACTAGCAGAGGGGTGAGCCCGTGTGCGCCAGCAAGTATTAGCAGCCCTGAGTGACTGTTAAAGGTTGGTTGGGATGGTCTGCAGTGAGCAGAAGTGTGGGTGAATGGAAACTGCATTTGGCCAGGGAAGTTTGAAAATATGCAAGTGGGAGCACAGTAGGACTCACAAATGGGAGAAAACTGGGCATGCACACATGTATTAGTGAAGCAATTGCAATCAGTGTAGAAAGAGCTATTTTCTTTTAAGCTAATTTTACAAAATAATTTGAGACTGGAATTAAAAATCGGATAGCATGAAAAAAAAAATCAAAAACATTACTGCAATTCCTAGTGTAGATATTACTCTTCACAGTCCTTCTCCTCAGAATTCTTAAATGTTGCTTTAACTAGTCTCATACCTTGGATATATAATTCAAAAAAATGTTAATAAAGATGTATTTAATAGAGCTTCTTTGGCAATGCTAAAACTCTCTCTTTATCCTAACTCCTTTCCCCCAAAACAAAAAACTTTAAAAAAAAAAAAAAAAACTCCTTTAAAATGCAGAGCTCTAGATGTGCTAAATTTCTTAAAGAACTGATGGATCACTTATGGTACATACAGAATACTTCTTTCATTTCAAATAATTTTCTGTTAATGAGAAATGACACACTTAAACATAAGTACTGTAATGCAAATAACTAAGCATCTTTCCAATCTTTTGTTACAATAATTCATATATATATATTCCAGTATTGTCCATTCCAGTATTAAAACACTCTTTTTTGTTGTCTTTTAACAAAAACAACAACAACAAGATTGATCACACTTCAATATATCCTGCTTGCAAATTATTTTCCATAAGTTCCTCAAAAGAAGGCGAACAGGAGCACTTAACAAATTGTTTTGCTAAGAATACCACTCCGAAAAAATTCCTATGCTTTTTACAGAATCACAGAATGCCTAAGGTTGGAAGGGACCTCTACAGATCATCTAGTCCAAACTCCCTGCTGCAGCGGGGGGGGTGGGGGTGGGGGTGGGAGAGGTCATCCTAAATATTTTAAGAACTTTAAACTGTATTTTCCACATAGCTTCCAAAAGATATATATTTACACACACACATATATATATTTTTTATGACTTGGTTAATAAGTTGTCATGGCACAAATACCTCATTCACGCTTACGTAGGACATTGGAGATCCTCATTCAATACTTTACTTTGTACAAGGGAATATGGAATCACACCTATAGTGAAAATTATTATGTGTTACAAGACACTTTTTGAGGTGAGGTGCTGTACCCAGTCTTTAAACAAATTAAAGTTAGCAACGTCACTTCTAAATTAGTTTGAACTAGGGCCTTCTCATTCCATGTTCCACTTGGAAATCACCAGGAAAAGCAGAGAAGTGACTCCTGGGTGTCAGGTTCCCTTGGGGAGGTCTTTGCCTCTCACTGTTTTTTCTTGCACATTAAAGAATTATTCTTGCGCATGGAACACATTTCTTTATAGTCCAGGCCTGTGTTACTTTCCCACTCCTCCTCCAAAATCCAGCTCTGGGATCCCAGTCTTCCTCTCCTAACATCTGAGAGAGTATTCCTGAAAGTTCCTTTACAAATTAAAAACATTAAGTAGAATCATAGAATCCTTAAGGCTGGAAGGGACCTCTAGAGTTCATCAATGTAGTCCAAACCCCCTGCACATGCAGGGTCACCTAGAACACATGGCACAGGACTGCGTCCAAGTGCATTTTGAAGATCTCCAGAAAAAGAGACTCCACAACCTCTCTTGGCAATCTGTTCCAGTGCTCTGTCACCCTCACTGTCAAGAAAATTTTCCTTAAGTTCCTGTTTCTGGCCACTACCTCTAGTTCTGTGGGTAGCCACCACAGAAAAGATGCTGGCCCCATGCTCTTCCCTCCCTCCCTTGAGGTATTTGTATACACTGACCAGGTCCCCTCTCAGCCTTCTCTTCTCCAGGCTGAACAGGCCCAGCTCTCTCAGTCTCTCCTCATAGGGCAGATGTTCCAGGCCCCTGATCATCCTCGTGGCCCTGCG
>JAWLRI010000068.1:336128-350432 GCA_034781795.1 Crypturellus tataupa | reverse complement strand
TTTCCTCTAGTTCTGTCAGTGGTCACCAGTGAAAAGAGGCCGGCCCCATCCTCCTCACTGCCTCCCTTGAGGTACTTGTACACACTGACCAGGTCCCCCCTCAGCCTTCTCTTCTCCAGGCTGAACAGGCCCAGCTCTCTCAGTCTCTCCTCATAGGGCAGATGTTCCAGGTCCCTGATCATCTTTGTGGCCCTGCGCTGGACTCTCCAGTAGCTCCACATCCCTCTTGTACTAAGCAACATGGTGCTATCCAAGGAATGTGGCGCTATCCAAGGAATGTGGCGCCACCTGAACAACATGTTGCCACCAGAGTTTGTTCAGCTTGGCGAGGAGAATGGTGAGGGCTGAAGCAAAGAGCGCTACGTAACACGTTGATTGGGCAGAGCCCACGGAGGAAGCCAGCAGGTTTGGGTCAGACAGAAGGACAGTCTGATTATGGTATTTCTAAGCCGTACAAGAGTAAGAAAACCAGCAGGTGAGTGAAGAAGCTGAATGCAGAACAAGATTGTGAAGCAGAGAAGTGCCAATGGGAAAGGCAGCAGAACAGCCCACACCACCTGTATCATTCTTAAAGAAAACAATTAAAATTTTAAGTCATCTATATCAACAGAAATATGGAACAATGATGAAAATGGAATAAAAATTACATAATATGATTGTCTAAATGGCAACTCAGTAGTTCTGAGCAGTCCACTCATATATTTTGGCAGCATTAGAATTTAAAATAAAAAATGGAAATAGTTTCTGTTACTTCACTTGCTACACTAAAAAAAAATTAAACCTAAATGTTTTAAAAATGAACTTGGAGGAACATATGATTGTTTTCAAGTCACTTTTGAGAAATCTTGGAAACCAACAAACAAAAATATCCTCATGAAGCTTTAATATCTACAAGCAAACGTAACGTGAACAAAGCCTGCAGTAAGTGTGCTTTTTTGAAGCTAAAAATAAACTGCTGGGGTGTTTGAAGAAACTTCAGATTTCTGTAATATTATTTGTGATTTTTTTAAACTAAAGTAGCTGATAAAGTCGAACATGTAAATGTTTGACTGCAGACTACCTAACAAAAAAATTGCTTGTTGAAGCTCCTGTTTTCTGACGTTCTGCTCCATGTGCCTTTGAATTCTTGTTAGCAAAGTGTGACTTTCTTAGTGCTCTGACCTCTGCCATTAGTTTGTATTGTGATTCCATTAACTGTGGCTTTTAATGAGACTGGTTTAAGTGAAACATCAGTCAGTGGAACTACTGAACAGAAACAGATATTGAAAGCAGAATAGGTCCAGAGGTTGTCAGCAAGACAACTGATCAAAGAAAAAGCAAACAAAATAAAATGGTAAGCATGGACTGCATAAACTAATCTAGTCTAAAGTCATGTCAAGCCTATTATTCTTTCATCTTGGTTAGGAACTGTTTGCACAGAATCTATGTTACACTCTAATCTCGTGACAGGTCATAACCACTGTCCTTAGTTACACGCACATAGGTCTTCTCCTAATGCCTTTTATTCCAAGGCAGAAATCAATACTGGTCACAATCTAGTTATTCAACAGGTCTCCTACAAATAAAAGAACATAACCAAGCTTCAATGAATAACTTCAGGGATGGACAGAGCATGAATTATTCAACAGTTCCACAGACAAAGCTGGCATACTATCCCATGCCTTATCCCTGCCCTGCCATGGTCATCCAGTCCATCCGTTTTCATTAAGGCAAAAAGGGAGTAACAGCCTTGAAAATGTGATTCATTGTTTCAACAAAAAGAAAGGAAAATAAACAAATGTGGAAAAGCACTGTTTACAAAATATATTTGTGATGAGATTCAGTAAGTTGGCATTGTGCCATGCCTTCCCACATCAAGGTCTAGAGTCATCTATGGTACAATATTAGCAGAGCTGAGCTAAATTAAATTTTTTATTATTATTTAAGCTCTTCCAAAATTAGGAAATAAGCAACTTATTCAAAAGACAAAATGTTTCAATTTTTAAACTCCCTTTGCAGGTTAAAATCATCTCTCTACTAAAGAGCATTTCCTGTCCCACAGCCACTACCTACTCGGTGAGCCTGACTGCCTAGGAAGGGGAACTTCGCCAGGCAGCAGAGTTAACGGAAGAGAACACAGACCAGATTGGAAAGGGTCCCAAAGTAACCCAGTTCCCCATCCATATCGTTGCAGGCTGAAAAGCCAGGAGGGAGTCCAGCTTCCCCCGTGCAAATGAGGGATGTGGAGCTCAGCCTGTGGCTGACACGGAGCCTGCGCCTGTGTTCACGCGCACAGGGTGTTTGTGCAGCAGCCGAGGCCTCCGGGCGCTGCTGCAGCACAGGCAGCAGCTCCCTGGAGTCGGAGCTGGAGCCGTCGGGAAAACACAGCGCTGCGGCAGGGAGTCCCAGAGCAGGTCCTTCCCTGCGCCTTGTCACCTTCTCTTCAGGAGCCATGACCTGGCACAGAATTTCATGGGTCCTCCAATCCGTGCTTTTCAACAAAACCTACCATATTTGCCAGGTTTTCCCTCTAGAAATAATACTGTATTAAAAAAAAAAACAAACAAACAAAAAAACAAACAAAAAAAACAAGCAAGCGAAACAAAACAAAACAAAAACCCCACAGAACAACATCTGTGAATCAATAACAAGCCTAAGGAGCCATCTGGGACATTATAACGCAGAGAAACCCCCTTAATGGGTTCTTGATTGCATTCCGTCATTCCTAGTGGTACAAAATTGGAAGGGTAGATTTTATTGTGTCAACATTAAATGTTCTGTTTAAATATTAAAAATCTCTGGTTGTTAAGCTAATATTAAGCTAATATTAAAAATACACTGAAAACTAGATCCCCTACTGCCTTATCCACAAACACACTTACGTTTTAGTAGTACAAGCCCTGCCAATGTAAAGCTCTGAAAGTTTTTAACTACAATTGGCATTTCAAATAACATTTCACAGTTTGTATGTTATGAGAGGAGTTTTTGCCAAGTGAATTATTAAGTTGCTGTACTGAACAGAATGGCTACATATCTATTTTCAGTTTGTTATTTCAATATTGCATTTTATAATAATGTAAGATAAACTGCAAACTAAGGCATTAATTGTTTCACTCTAACATCTGAATAGTAATAATGTATCGTATCATGTACTTAATGCTACATATATATGTCTATTTTAGTGACAATTTTTTTTGAGCAAATGTGCATTAAGTTAATATATGCTCGGGGGCACCATGTACAGTCTTCTCTTAAAACAAGACTGGCTTACAGCGTACCAGGTCTAGGGTCGCGCTAAGGAAGCCAGCACCAAGTTCTCTCCAGCATGGCCTGGGATGCCGCATGGACACGGTAAGCAGACAGAATTCAAACTCGAAGCAAGAATTCCCAATTAGCTTACTAGTTTTGTTATAAAGTTAGTATTGGAAGTTGTACCTGAAAAGGATAAAATAAAATCCTCTAATCTCCCTACTCTGATCCTTTCTAGCTTTTTTCCAACAACTCTTTCAGAAAAATTTAAGTTTTACTAATTCCTGAAATATTTCTGCACAGCTGTCCTTATTTTTCTTACAGAATGCAATCTCTCTATATGAGTTAAGACTCATTCTTACAATGCCTACAAAAAAAAATTAACAGAGTTTCTTCCAGAAAAATAAGTCCAAGATGCTACCTACTGACATAAGTACTGCAAAGCTGATGCAAATAAGTTGACATTATTTCAGCATTACTGAAAGAATCAGCATATTTCTGGTGGAATCCCTGTGCAACTGAGAAAAAGAGCAGCAGCAAACCTGCAAAGTCAAAAATGTTGAAATGCGATTACAAGACTACATATGCAAAATATTATTTCAAGGAACGCAATACAAAAATTATCCTACACACAAGGAATGGCTCGGAGCACCTGTAGGGATCTGTGAGCGGTAAGATGACAGAGGGTGCGCTGGGCAGCCCAGCTGGGGTTGCAGCTCTTGAGGGGACTGAGCTGATTGGCTCTGGACTGACCTTTTCCACTCAAAATGCTGCTTGCAATTAAAGATCTGCTTCTATGGCTCTTGTTAAGGAGTTTAGCATTGGCTTCTGCTAGTCTTTCATCAGCTCTTTCCAGTTTATTTGCTAGGCACCTTCTATTTTTTACTTCTTCCAAATAGAGTTCTTTGTACTTTCCTGCTTCTGTCTGTGTGGATTCTTCTTAAAAAGTATTGTCTTGTTGTATATTTTTTATTCTATCCAATTCTGATTCCAGATCTCTAATTCTGTGCTCTAGCTGGTTTCTCAGTGAAGCATGATGACTGGCTCTTATTTGTTCTAATCTGTCTTGGGAGGCTGCCTGCATCTGCAGAAACAGGTTAACTTCTTGTAGTTTTTCTCTTAACTCTTATTCAGCTTGTTCATCAATCTCTTTTTTATACTGTTCTATTTGGTTGTGATCTACTATTTAGTCTCTAAACAACGTTTGAGGTTAGACACCTCTTTCAGCTGGCATTTGCTTTTCTCCAGTTTTCCTGATTCCCACGCATAGAAGACATTTCGTCTCCTAAATCCTGATTTCTTGCTTCTAGTTGTATGTACTTTTTAGGCTCTGTTTAAAGCTGTTGGGAAAGTTCACTGACCTGCTGATTTTGATCTTCCTCCAAAGACGTGGGTACTATGTGCAAGCTGGTGATCCGGTCTGCCAGGTGATTACGAACGGAGGCAAAGGCTTGCAGGTCTTTCTGAAGAACCTCAATCCTATTGGCCTGCTGTTTGGCTGTGGCTTTTAATCTGGCATTTTCAATTTCAAGCCGTTGCACATATTCTTCCAGTTGTTCTATAGTAGTATTGGTTCCTATGGAAGCTTCTAGAAGGTCCTTAAGTTTCTGCGAAGAAGTTAATAATTCCCTTTTATTTTCTAAGGCAGCCTTCAAATCATGAACACAACCCTCAGACTGAATATGCTGTTCGTCCAATTCCTGCAATTTGCCTTTAATCCTATCCAACTCCTTTTGCAATCACAGTTTCTCTTCCTCCAGGTCACTGCGATAGCATGTGGTAACTTCCAGTGAAGCCTCTGACATGGACTGCTTCCTAAGAGCATTGGCAAGCTCCTTCTGCAGCTGTCTGACAGTACCCTCTCTTTCTACTTTGTCAGTCTCATATTTAAAGATTTGTTCTCTTAGGTTAGCACATTTGGCATTTGATTCCTTGTTTCTCTCCTCCATCACGTAAGCTTGCTTCTCAGTGTCAGCTCTGAGTTTATTGAAAATATCATTAAATCTGTCCTGGATATGACTCACTACTTTTTCTTTGATGATACTTTTATTCTGCATATCTTCTAGTTGCTGATGGCATAAAAGGTTTTCACTTTGGAGCCGAGCCAACTGTTCTTGCAAAAATTCCTGTGTCATTGCTAAAAGCAATGCTTTTTCTCTTAGCGTTTCTTTCAATTGGTGAATCTCATTCTCTTGATTGCTGGCTTTGATCTCAACTTCAGTCAGATGCTGAGACAAGCTCTGGATGTTTTCTTGTGCATCGGAGAGATCATGATGGAGCTTGTCCTGCAAACGAAGCCACTCATCCCATTCTCTCTGAAACACTCGCTCGATACCATTTCTCAATGCCTGATGACGTTCAAGTTCTTGAACAACCGAATTCAAACCGGAACGGAATGATTCCACTTCTAGTGGATCTTTGCTTCTTTCTGTCTGCTTCATTTGGAAAGTCAGTACTGCCAATTCTGTCTTTAGTAAGTTCAGCTGTGTGATGCACTGAAGAACAGTTTGTGTTAAAGCTTCCTTGTTTAGTTTCTTTTTAAGATCTTCATTTTTTTTTTTTTTGTTCAAGGTTTCATTTTCCTCTATATATTTTGCTTCTTCTTCCTGGTTCCTAAGTCTTAATTGTACAAAAGTACAGAAATTTCATCTTGCAGTAATTTATTTTTGTACAAGAGATCCTTTTCTCGCTCATTGCTGTCAGATACCTCTGAGTCTTTTGCTGTAGTTCTTGTTTCTTCTTCCATTTCCTTCTGTCTCCAAAGATGGTTGTTTAAAATTCCTTATTGTAGGGCTCTGGCACTCTTTTCTTGAGAAAGCTGTGTCTGTGTTTCACCACGCTCTTTTTCAACCTGCTTCAAGAGCATTCTCAATGTTATTAACTCCATTGTTAAATTTCTTGAGTGTAACTCAATGTGTTGTTTCTCCTCCATCTCTTTACAGTAGTGATCTTTCTTTCTTAGCTGTTCTCTGGTTTTCTGATACTGCATTTCTACTCTGAGCCTCTTCTCCTCTTCTTGTTTCAAAGTAAATTTAAGGCTTTGGATATAATTTTTCCATTCCACTTCTTGATGAGCCAATATGGATTTCAAATCTTCAGTCTCTTCCACTTTGAATTGTGACTCCTCCTCTTCACTTTCCAGTTTTTCTACTTCTCTCCAGAGTGCAACATATTGATTCTTTTCATGTTCTATTGTCTGCTCATATTCAAGTAGTTTGATTTGAATTTTCATGAGACTAGCAGAACCTGCGTGATTTACACTCAGCTGCTCTATCAGTGACATAGCCTCTTGGTAGGCTGACGTTGGCACTACAGCATCCTCTGCAGTGCTCCCTCCACACGTGCATCCTCAGAGGCAGTTCTGCAGAGCGGTGGGAAACGTGGCGGAGCCGAGCATCCTGGCCATGGCAACTGGGTCCAAAACTGGTATAAGTAGCAATAAAATTCCTATTTTGTGATAAGCTTCAGCTTAAACTTCTGTAGTTAGTTGTAATTAGTACACTTGAAAACTGAACAAGCTCGTTAGCTTTACAGCTTGTCTGTGTATATTCCAAACAAATAAGCAAATGACCTCCTATTCCCAGGACTAGTTCCTCTCCCTTCTCACATTCTTTCCAACTTCATTATATCTCTGCCCACCTTTTCCACTCTTTCTCGCTGAGTATGGAATAGAGAGTTACCTCATTTGTGGCAAGTTTGGGACACCTATTCATCTTTCCAGAAAGCAGCTACAAGGCACAGGAGAAAAAAAACCTGAAAACAAAACCTAGAACCAACCAACCAAAAAAAAAAGCTTCTTAATTGTCAACTTAAATCTCAACTGCAGCCTCAGCACTGGCAGCTGCCCATAAGAATTCTGTTCAGAAAGAACCATACATTTTAGAGCTATCCATTTCTAGTGAGTTCTGACAATTACATAAAACATATGTAAGAGGTGATTAAAAAAAGGTACAAAAAGTCATGGGCTAAAAGAATTCTTGGATCACCATAAGAGGTCTTCAGCAAGGATATTCTTCTCAGTTCAGTTCCTACCAGACACATCACCACTCACCGCAGACGATTTAGTGAATGTGGCAAAGTTTTTATTTCCCAGCATTTATCTAGCATAGAACTAGCTGAAGAGGGTAGTAAAACTGAGATGACTGGAAGATCAGCAGGAAAAAATAATAAAAGTGGTGACTTTCCTTCCTGCCAGTGCAGCCTCTTGGTGGGCAGCACGGCTCGGGCAGGGACATTCAGAAGCAGGGCCTGCTGAGCAGCAGCCCTCGCCGTCTCCCATGCTGTGGGGGGAAGAGGAGGAAATCATTGCAGAAAAGGAGGGAGGGAGGAAAAGGAGGGAGGGAGGGAAAGGATGGACGTGTTTAAATATTATGCAGACTGCTTTAAATATTCACACGTGCATCACCTTAAACTATATTTCTATTTACATCCATTTCCCCAAATCCTTTGATATATTATTATCTTTGCTATTTCCTTCTACATTCTTGAACATTTACTACTTTGGGATATCTTTAATGTAAATTATTCTGCTTGCTTGCCTGAGGTGTCACTTCCCTAGCTCCAACAGGAAGGTAACTCTCCTAAGAAAATAAGGTTAGGGTGATCTATCTGCTTGTCTAAACATCTACCCCCAAGTACTTTTGGGAATCATTGGACAACTTCAACTAAATTTGACAGATACAAGTAGGTCTCAAATACAATTAAGCTCCTAAAGCCTTGTCAAATTCAGCAGTCAAGTAAAGGAGCAAGATCTAATCCATGTCCTAGGGAGTTGAACAAATATACAAAGCAAAGCAAAAACAAAGACGTACTTAGTACTGAGCACTCAATACAGGCGAGCCACCCACCACAGCACGCACTGCTGATAGGAGTAAAGAAGAAATTGGAGTTCACACGTTAGAACGGGGTAAGAGAACACAAAGGTCAAAGGAGAGGTTGGACTTCACCACTCCAGCTCTGAAGCGAGCAGCCAGCTTTTCTTTCCTGTTAGATCTGAGGTATGAGAAATCTGTATCCAAAGATGACCATATATTAATTACTGCCATGAAATTTCCACCCTTCCTTCCACTTGCCTCTCCAAGCTGTAATAGGTGTCAAGAGAGGGGACCACAAATCTTAATTAACCAGCTTGCTAACATTTAGCATTTTACTTGTTCATAGTTTTACTCCTTCAATTCAGTGATACCCGGGATACAGCTCCTTCGGAGGAAGGTCAGCCCCATAACCTGCCTGTGCGGTCGGGCAGCGCTTGCGCAGCCTTCAGGCGCCACGCGGCCCCAGGGAGGCACTCTTCCCTTCTCATCATGCCACAGGCCTATTTGCTGAGACAAATGATGCAAGATCGTGTCATTTTCTCCATCTGCAAGATTCAGAATTTACCCTGAAAGACTAAAATTTTCTGTGATCGTAAGGTAAAAGATGCTCAGAAATATTGCCTGGGTGTAAAGAATCAGGCTGAAGGGATACGGTTCTGGTCCCAGTTTTACACTGCTTTACCTGTGTAAAGGTAAAAAAGAAAATACTAGAATTCCTTATAAAAATCCTTTCTGATTGACAGATGAAAAGATCTATATAAAAACTAGGTGGTATTAGTGATTATTAATACAACAAAAATATTTTACATAGTCTCTCATATTCTGAAAATTCATTTCTTTCCTGTTTTTTTTGCTAAATCTGTAACAATTAGGAATAAAGATTTTCATATCCAGAGAAGTTTTTTTTTTTTTGAAAAATCCCCATAAACTCCAAGAAGTCTAGAAATGTGTAAGATATCCCTTCCCAGTAGAAGGTGTTAAACAAGCTAAATGGTTCCGTGACTGAGCAGCCAGATGAGGTGCCTAGACTTCTCCCAGTCTTCATCACTGACAGATGATTCAACAAGCCATTACAATATTCATGTATTTCTGAATATTCTATCTGAAAAACAGATCCAATTCAGACCAAATTAGATCCAATTTCAGTAGAAGTTTGCATTTCTAGAACTGTTTCCTGGTGTAGATCCTACAGCAAATGTGTGTCATAACTTTATTTTACAGTTTCTGTAAAATAGGCATACAAGTGCTACACCTTCCTCTGGGCCTGGTAGGTGTAACCAAGGGGATCAGTGTGTCTTGCACGCAGGATGCATGCTCTTCTTCAGCACATCTAGAGTTTACAGTGCAACCAAGCCACAGTTACGTTTCCCCTTGAGCAAGTCATACGAGTAAGATTTCCTTAAAATAAGTTCACTGAAATGCACAGAATTAAGTCAAACAATGGCAAAAAAAGGAAGAGTGGGAGCACAACCCTATCCAGCTTTATACTCATTTCATCACTGGAACAGGTTCACTTTTTACCTTCTCTATAGATCTGCATAATATTTGAGGATGGATTATTAATCAGTTTGAAATTAATTCAATAGACTAAGAGTTACTTTTGAATCTGTTGGTTGCTGAAGCTGCCTACAGCTGCATGACACTCTTCAGTAGCGTGCTTCAGAAGAACTACAACTGTGCAAAGGATGAGCTTTCAAATGCATTTACCTGTCAGATCCAAACAAAAAGAAATATAGACACATTCAGAACCATTTCTCCAGAAAAATCGCTAGTTCCTTGCAGAAGTTCAGCTTTCATCCTCTAATCCTTTCAGCTGCAGAGCTCTTCAAAGTAAGGTCACAATGATTTCCTTTTTTAATGAAAACGATATTTCTTTTTCATTCCTCTTCACTGGGGAAGCAGATGAATTGTTTTGATCAAACTTTTGACATTTTAACAGAGTCACCTCTGACTGACAGCAGCCCTTGAAAAGCATAGACCTAATAGGTTTAAGTTAAGAAAAGTTCCAAGTTACTGGAAACAGGAGGTCAGAATCTAAACTTTCACTGTATTCAGTGCATCAGCAGTCTTAAGCACCTTAAGCAACATGAGAGGCTTCAACACTTTTCTTGTGGCTTTGGTGGGGAAGAGAGGAGTGACGACAATCCACTAAGGGAACTGACTTCACAGCAAAACTCATTGAGCTTCTGCAGCGAGGAACAGGAGGATTTGAGACACTAAGTTCATAAGGTTAAAGATCTAAAAAGGACATTTAGTTCAGAAAACCACATGCTAATTTCCTTCACAGTTTTGCAATCATAGGTTATTCTTTGGAAGAACATGGCCCAAAGTATAGGTCTGCACTGGTACTCTTTCAATAATATCTACTAGTATAGAACCCCCCAAAACTTCTATTTCACTGAAAGGCAAGTGTCCAACAAAGATAATATGAGTAAAGTAAGAATAACACTCTATGTATGCTTTTATATGTTAATTTCTGTGCACATGGAAAATCACAACGAGCAGCTCAGACTTATCATGCTCAGAAGGGTAATTTTCCCCTTTTACCAATTAACACAGTAAAGCACCTTTCAGAACCTGGAAACTTCACAACAAAGCCAAGGAAGTTATGGGATTAATTTTGTTCAGGTCTTACAAAACATTAACAAAAAGATAAATTCATTATTGCTCTGAAAACAGACTGAAAACTAATATAAAAAAATGCTTATAATGATGAATAATGAGGTAGATTTCTTAGCTGCCACTTTTGGGTATTCCAATATTAAAAGCATTTATGAAGTAAACCCCATGGCATAGGTATCAATCCCATGATTTACCAAGGTTAAACAAGAACCAAGATCTAGTGACAGACTGCTGACCTTGGCAGCTTACGTAGACTCTCTCATATTGTAAACTGCAGAACAATTTTTGTGCTCCAATACTGAAATCTAATCCAGCTCAAGCTCTTTGACGACGCTCAAACTAAATGCGACTGCAGTTTTACAGAGATTACATGCACAGTATGACATTCATATTAAGGCCTAAAATGTGCTAGGTAGGATGGAACCAAAGTCTTAATCAAAGACAGACAAACAGAGTCGAAGAGATGGTCAAACAGGCATGAAACAAGGATGCCTGCCAGTCATGAAACGGAACATCCTCAAAGGAATTTTCAGGTCAGGCACAACAAAAACTCTGCCAACATACTGTAATTGGTTTTCTTGTAATGACCCAAAACATTTAAATTAGGCTATTAAAAACAGGACTGTGACAGCTGCATTCAGTTAGCTTTTCTTCTCCTAAAAACGCTTTTAGGTTTTCTGCTGGCATTCATTTTGAATTTGCCACTAAGGCACAGATTTGGAAGTGATAAATTTATAGGTGAACCTACCTTTGCTTTCAGATCAGCGCAGAGCTCCTGTTGCTTTCGTCTGGTATTAGCCAGCACTAATTCTGTCTCATGGGCAGCAGAGGCTTCAGCAACAGTTGTCACTGCCTTAACTAAAAAGGCTTTTCTAGCCTGAGCCCAACTTAGTACCAAAAGTTTGCGTCGATTCCTAGTGAAAAGGTAACGATCCCAAGCTTTCTCATGAACAACCTAAAGATGTAAAACATTTCAGAAGTGTTTAAAAACTATGTGTTAAAAAATAATATTTTTTGTAGACCTTAAACATCATGTTTTAACTATTATTACAACGAACTCCTAAGGAACCCACTAGGGCCCAGAAATGTAGTGCGGCATCCTGATGACGACAGGCACTGGTAGCAGCCCAGCCCTGCCTGCTCTCTGCCTGGGTCACACAGCACTGCAGTGTCCTGAGACCTCATGCTCTCCTCTGAACTGCAGGTTTGCAACACAACTATCTGAACGAGATGCAATGGCCCCTTCTTACCAAAATCACAGAAATACAATTATGCAAGTTAGATACTTTCAGTATGTTTTTGGAGATACTGAGCACTTTTTGCAAGATGAAGTTCTTCAAAGCTAATTATGATCTTCTTTCCAGAAACAGAGTTCGGCTTAAGAGTTGTGCAAATATAGTACAGATAAGAATTAGCTTTACTTTTTGTCTCCTAATTTCTTCTTCTTCTTTTTTTTTTTTTTTTCTTTCTTTCTTTCTTTCTTCTAAGAATAGATCTCTGGTGATCTGCCACTAGAACTTGCCCAATGTCAGAGAGAAGCATAAATAAAAGGATCAAAGTTCAGTTATGCCAATAAAATGTAAATATTTTAAGAATAGAAACTTAGCACTGTTTCAACATTTCTGAATTTATCCTGCCAATACATATACTAAGATAAATCCATTCAAAACAGTATTATGATCCAAAATTTAGGAGTTTTAACTTTTAACAAAACTTCAAAGAATTATGAAAACCAAGTAATGACTTTAGTTTTTACATATACATACATTATGCAAAATACATGATTATTTAGCCCAGCCCAGAACATGTAGTTGTTCTAAAATCCGCAAGAACGATCCATTTCTTGCAAAGCTACATAGAATCATCATTTTGCACTATTTAAACATAAGGAATTAGTGGTCTAAAACACATGGAGAGAGAGGGAGACTCAAACTCTCTCTGTAATGTGATCTGGCCTTGAATTCTCCATTAATGGTATTTCATTACGGAGTATAAATGGAATCAGCAATCACATTTAAAGGCATTATGCAAACAAAAGTACTTCTTGACAAAAGGTGATAACTTTCCATCCTTCCTCGTGGCCATGTGCCATAGACCAATTAAAATATCTATCCCTAGACAGTGTAATAATATTGTACTTCCTCCTAAAAATACTAACCAGAGAACCAGACATAACTCTAAACCCTTACATCAAAAGCAATACTAGCAAAGGAATTTAGTGAATCCACCTGTAAGGATAGATGGAACCATAAAATTTCCACAGTGCTTATTTTGAAGTAATAATAGATTTTCAGGATGATGCATATTAAACACAGCAGCATCCATTCTTCCTGCACAAAATAAAATCTATTTTAGAATCATAAAATTTACTATAAAAAGCTTTGATAAACATTTCTTTAATATAAATGTTCACTAAACACCATAGAGAAGAATTTATGCAATTCATCTAGTATATAGAGGACCACTGACCAGATCATGTCTGGATTTGTGAGGAAGGTATCTCTGCAACACATCAAGGTACAAAGTCCTTCTTCTCTGAAGATCACTTGGATACTGATTGATAACAGTCTGGTAAACCCACTGATCATCTTCTTTCCAGTTAATGTTCCTACAGAAATCCAAAACAATCCCCAATATAATTTAAAATTTAAGAAGGAAGTTGGATGTAATTACATATAGTTTTAAGAGGATTTGATGGCACCAGCCTGACCCTGCAAACTTGACACTGAATCAAAGTTGACAAATTTACTGTAATGAAACAAACAAAACTCTTAAATCACCTTTCTAATATGATTATTATCGTGTAACCACTTAACTGCTCTTTTTCTATACTGATTTTTATTAGGAAATAATATTGTTTTACTCAGATAAGTTACATTAATGAATAGTTATGCTACATAGAAAATACAAGAAAAAAAGAAAGAAATCAGAACCTCTATCTGAACATCAATAAAATGATCTCATATCTGCACGTGGCTAATGGGTTAGTTTAAAAACAAACTAATGAGACTCAAAATAGTACCATGAAAGCATAAGTTTTACAGCTTTTAAAATAAGAAGTGAAATAACCAGTATATATTCATGTATTTCAGAACATTAGAATAGCAATAGAAAAGACATAACATAAGACTAAAGCAGTGTAACACAGGATTGGGGCTTAGAATTTATCTCCAATCTGAACCTTACCTTGGAGGGATTAATGCCAAGTTTTTATTATCAGCATTAATGCAAGAGCAGCAACACTGAGTCAGAACAAGATGTCTGCTGGGCCCAGAGGACTGTTTTCAAAGCTGAGAGCCTGGCTAAAAGCCTTGAGAAAATTAAAAGATAATCACATGAATCTAACTCCACCTCCACCACCACACTCCTGCAGCCTCCATCCTTCTGCAGCTCTTGCACTTCCTCAGGCACAAGTGGTGTCTGGGTATTTAACACCTGTATGCTCAGCAAGATGTTAGGACCATTTCATCCTTTCATAGGCAGAAATATCAGATATTAAAAAAAAGAGAGGACCAAATTGCTTTTATGTGAGATGCTTATATATAATTCATATTAAACTAGATTGAGTGATACAGTCTAGAATCATAGAATCATAGAATGCCTAAGGTTGGAAGGGACCTCTAGAGGTCATCTAGTCCAA
>JAWLRI010000068.1:307679-336028 GCA_034781795.1 Crypturellus tataupa | reverse complement strand
AACTCATGGTCACTGCAGCCAAGGCTATCCCCCACCCTCACGTCTCCAACAAGTCCCTCTCTATTTGTTAACATTTTGTCTACTATTCTTTCTGAAGAGCAAAAGGTGAATACAAGTGTTTTTTAAAAAATAATAATTTGGTTCAATACAACTTCTCTTCAAAAAAATTTGGACAGTAGAAATAAACTATAATCAATATTATACAATATCCTGAAATGCTGAAGGAGGGAGAAAGAAAATATCCCTAGAACTGATCTATTAGTTGCAAGCACTGAAAGCTTCACCTATGGATATAGCTCAAAAATGCAAAGATACAATATTTCATTTTAACAACCAGTTTTCTAAGTGGTGCATCATCAAACAAAAGCACCCTGACAACAGCTACAGCACCCTTTTTTCTGCTGGCATGCTCTGCTGTTATAAGTTGACATGAAGTTGCATGGATATCCACTTTTCCTGGCTTATATTCACATAGGTATTCGTTTTACAAGACCTTTTTTTTAGGCAGACTAATGGCCTTTGGTTTTACTTCTGGAGTCTTAGAAACGATCAAATAGAAGAAAAGAGGGATTTAACCTTCTCCCATCCTTGCAGATACAGTTAGTGATCAAAGCTTCTTTTCCCCTCTCCCAAATATTTAATCTTCTTTCATGAAAAGAAAATGATTCTTTAGCTCGTTATAACTATTATTGCACCATGAGCATGGTAGCAACATAAGGGTAACCACATTAAGCAGAAATATTTAAACTCATATTCCCTAGTGGGTTGTGCATACCACATTTCCTGTATTCCCTCTTTACTTTTTCTGTATTTTGTTTTCTTTTGAGTAGATATTTAAAGTTTGCTTTGCCTTTATGGAGACAGCCACACTGTGAGGATGACCAGGTAAGAAAAAATCACGTCCTACCTTCCTTCAATAAACTAACAACTTTATTAAAGCCACTAGTGCTATAAACATTTCAGAGCGCTCTGCAGCGGTAATGTTTGCATTGTATATATAGAACCCATTATAGAAAGAGTTTTTTATGGGGAAAATATAAAGCACTAACTTTTTGCTGGCCCTCTGTTAAGCAACAGAGTAAGATGGAAGTGATACATAGAAAATGAACTGACAAAAACCCAAATGTGTAAAAGTAGCAGTATCAAATTGGAATGCAAACGGGATACGCTGATACTTGTGTCTTTGGTTTTCCTCCCAAGAAAAATGTTTGCAATCTGCACAGCTTTAGAATAAGTTACAAGACGTAGCAAATCTTGTGACAAAAATTCAAAGCAACCCAATTTCTTACCACAAGGGCCAGGCTAACTCGTAGGCAGTGTCTGCACAGGCAGACGGTGACAGAAATTCAAGCCCCGGCTGCCTACGACATCCCTGTGACCTCAGTGCCTGAGGCCGCGTCCGAGCACTGCAAGCTCCAAGGTGGGGCTCCACACCACTTGTGCCAGGACACGTAGGGCTGCGAACACTAAAGCGCCGCTCCTGATGTGCAGACTCATCAGTGCCGATATGAATAAAAGAGTGGATGGAGCTGGCCATCCCTCAATCTTGTGGGATAGAGGAGAACAGGGAAAAAATGGGTAGGGAGTAGGAATAATTGGAAACTGTGGCATATCTGAAAAGCCATTTCCATTTCTAGGAGCCAGCTGTTTGCTATTAAATCCCAGCCACCCTGAAAAGAAATGGAAGTAGTTTACAAATGGGTGAGAAAAAAGATCTAGCTCCTGTAAAAAGTTTATTTGCAGCTACTGACAACTACCAAGACAACATAAAATGTGGAATTGCATTGGCAAAAGCGGATATTCTCAGACAATGAAAGTGTTTCTTTATAGGCAATTACTTAAATTTCTTAGGAAAGGGTACGAATGTAAATGACTGAACTGAGGTTTTTTCAGATGCTAAAAATAAAAAAAGGAATAATGTCCAAGGAACTAAAATGGAGGTAAAGGCAGTGGTGAGAAGTGGGGTTGACAGTGATGAGATTTTGCAAAAAGGTATCACAGTTCTTGAAACTATCTGCCTCAGAGATTTCTGAACATGCAAGTTTTGTGGCCAAACTTGAATCTCCTTGTCTACATGGGAAATAAGGTAGAGTCATTCAGACTCATACTGCATCCTGAGTGGCCAATAAAACACATTAGGAGATAAGAATCCATATGGGAAAGAACATAACTATGGGGAAAAATGTGCTCCGTGTATGAGGTTTTGTGCACAGCCTTTCCAGCCATGCAGGACAGAGAGCTGCAGATACCTTTACAGACAACAACAGGAAATCTCACAGCTGTGTATGAGTATCAATATTAACATAAGTTCATTCATAAAATGTATCTCAGTCAGGAAATCCATCACCAGCTCATTACATGAGCCAAAGGAAAACCATGGATTCTGTGGGCAGAAGAATCAATCTGATGATCTCTGCTGCTTGCCGAGCACAAGGGCAGATCTGCATCTGCCTCTGCTCGAGCCGCGGCATCTCTCTCAAGACCCCTTTAATTTATACTCTGTCCTAATGGCCACCTCAGGATGAACTGCTGTGCTACTCCGTAGCAAGACGGACCCACAGGACCCACAAATTAAGGGTTGTGGAAGATACTCAGGGGAGCTCTAAGCTAAGGCTTTAAGCAGTTTATTTTAAGTAGTCAGTATGGACACAGACTTGGCAGCTGTGCCAAGAATCTGTCGGCTGTTTATAGACAAATGGCCAAAGAACGCGTGATTCAGCCCTATGTGTCCACAGCCATCACCTGTACGAGGAATTTCAGAATGCGAGATGACACTTTAAAGTTTTGTGAAAGTCCAGGAAAGACCTTACCTAAAGAGAGTTTGAAAAGTGCCAGCCAAATTCTATAATAACATAAAAGACAATAACATGCTTTCCCAGGGCCAGGACATCGACAGTTTTTAACAAGGCTGGACACACGATCCATAGTTTAAATATACTACTTGCTTATCTTATACCTACCACCCGTCTGCTAGAAGGATCCAAAATCTTAGTTTGGCTTCAGAGGTGAGACATGGCAATTGTTTTATGTTCAACAACCTGGAGACAGCTGGTTCCTTTGAAACAGATGCACCCAGAGCTAATCCCTGGTTTTGCTTGTTCTCAGGGACAAAAACAGCTCCCAGGGGGAGCTCCCTCTCCTGCTGGGAACGGCTGGACACGCTCGTGGCGCTGCTGTCTCGCTGGGCCAGGCTGCCCCGACAGTGCCAAGCGAGACAGCCTTGTCCCCCACTGTCGATCTTCTGAAGAGAGGAACTGCATTTACTGGGCTTGGCCCTAATATCCCACTCATTTGAAAGGATGTTGTGAAAGATACAGTGCTGATTATGCAGTACTCCATTTATCTAGCTGTGATTTAAACCATTCAAAAATCCTTAGAAATTACAGCAAAAATAAAATAGTGCTTAGAATCACCACTTGTAACAATCAAATAATCTCTGCAATTTGTAGAACAGTTTAGGACTTGAGTATTTTCTAAAGCTAAAAATATACGTAAAAATGTAGCAGAAAAGGAGTAAATTCAGATTGATAAAACACTATAATTCTAGACAACGTTTGAAAATTATTCTTCACTTTCTAAACACAATAAACAACCAAATATAAATTTCAATAGGACTGACAAATAGGAAGAGACTACATCAGGCCAAATTATTACTGTATTCTGTTCTTCCATCCTTGGAAATTGTATGCATATTTTCCAAATTTTCTGTTTAATTGTTCAGCCAATAGAAAACAATGAAATGTGTAACATCAGATAGCTAATATTAAGGTTTCTTTACTTCTGTGCATGTGAGAGAAATACTGGCACAGATAATTCTAACATAATTAAGAAATATATAGCCATGTTCTGCTAGGTGATTTCTCAAAATGCAAGAATAAGAATGTTTTGTAATGGAAAGTTTGTCAGAGTCAGGTGAATAGCAACAAAGACAAATGCACATGTTTCATTAGGCTCTAACAATAAATATGGTGGGTACACACAGAGGTTAAGAAAATCTAAAGCTCATCTTTTTACAGTATTATCAGTTCAGCTGGCTCATTGAATTATAGAATCTTTAAATCACAAGACTTTTTACAAAAAGTATTTCAAAAGATATTTTCCTGCAAATTATACAATATAAACATAACTGATAAAAAGCAGCACTCTATTTTATAACACTGGATCTTGGAAGTAAGGGATTCTACAAGAATCTGGCTTTTCATTGATAATACGTTTTTAGTATTATTGTTGTGGATAAAATAATGAAAACATAAATGAGGAAAACGTTAAAAAACAGAAAGCAAATGAAAGGATCCTAAGATTTATCTTTAAATGCAATGATTAAGACAATTACTGATAGTTCACTTATGATTCCAGTCATTCTTGGCTGAAATGACACCCTGATCCAAATCTACTGCCACTATCAGCTTTCTTCCCAGTTAGATTTCTTTCTCCTCCCTAGGTAGATATGATAATTAATTCCTTCAAGTAAAACCACAACCACATAAGTTTTCATACCTACAAAGGAATTTTCTTCCCTTAAAAACATGGTATTTTATCTGTAAGTTTCAAAGTGACAGAACTATCAAACAAAACAGCTAGCTCAACACCAAAATTTAAACCCAGCATGTAAATGTGTAAATAGGATATAACCTGTAAAAAATGCTTGAAAATAGAATTTTCAACTACATTTACAGACTATATTGTCTCCATTGACTTATTCAGCAATACACATATTTTGTGCATCAAGGAATGCATATTTACATAGTTCCCCTCTCCCCACAGATTGTATTGATCATAAACATTTTAATTAAAATCACTAGGAAGCCTTTGTAGGTATTGAATGATTTAATATTCATCACAGATTTTCAGAGAGGTTGTAAAAATTGCTCCATAAAAGCAACTATAACAAAAGATCAGAGTCATCAGCAGAGGAAATGCTATAAATCTGCTGATTGTCATTTTGCAAATTCTATAAAAATGGGAAATATCAGAATAGTTTTTAAGCACCACGTTAGAATAGCTAGGACATTACAGAAATAAAATATAGGCTGTCGATAACATGGAGAGAGAAGAACCTGCATTTTTATATGAAGAACCTGGACAGTTTATATAAAAGCTATGTCAAATATAATATCACTTTCAAGGGGATTCAACACCTAGTTGCTCTTCTGGCATCCCAAACTAATTCAGCAACAGTGGTGGCAGATCTCAGTGCTTCACTGCAGCTGTGTGTAGTAAAGTGGGAAGATTTATCATTTTACCAAAGAAATTTATGGCCTTTCCTGCTCTTCCCAGTTTCTTCTGCTTGGGCTTAAAGTAACTCCAGTGACCTTCCCATTCCCATCCTTTCTGGAACTTGACAGGATCCTAAAGCAGGGGAATATCAGTAGAGGGTAAAAATAAGTCAGACTTGCCCAGTAACTCCAACTCAGTAAGCTCTCCTGGAGTCAAGTTAGTCTGAACAGGAAAACTAAATTGTATCCTAATAGCGTATTAAATAATCATAGTGATGTTAAAATGCATGTTCTTTTTATAAACTGCTTTTTATTACAGACAAACTACTACTACTTTAAACTATTCCTACCTGGGGCTATGTGCATTTTTACATTTCTCTGTGATAAGAATTACTGCAACAATATTGAATTCTTGAAAAGAATGAAAGTTGATCTGCTTCACAACAATATTTCTAGATTTCTCTCAGAAACACTGCACTTTTTGACATAAATATACTTGACAGTATAATAACTATATAGAAAGAATCATTTCTATTTATATGAACACATGCAATGAGGACATTTGCTGCACCACATTGTTGGTTGTTTAATCCACAAAACATTTCACTTATTCTTTCAGATGAGTTCTTTGGAAAGGGCTGTCTCAATTCTCTCAGCTATGCAAACAGCTACCGACTATCTAATTCCACAGAGCTGGGCAGCAAGTCAACTATTTTCAACACAGAAGAAAAGAGAACTAATCCTCATGGTAAAGGCAACTGCAAGATCCATAGACAGTAAAACACATCATGGGTCTTTATTTTATGTCTAGTAGAAAAAAAGAAAAGCAGAAACAGAGGCCATTACCTATATATAACCTTTAACTGCTGATCAATCTCCTGAAGCTTAGACCAGTATTCACTTGCAAGCTTACGATATTCATCAATAATCAAGATCTTCAAATCAGGATAAGGACACTCCAAAGAGAGTAGTGCTGAAGGAACTTTATGGAAAAGTCCATTTTTCTCTTCAAAAGATTGTGCTAATGCCTGTAATAAAAAGGCTACTTAGAAGACTACTCTGTATTATACTTCTTTGAAAAACTGCTAATTAAACTCATTAGGAAAATCAAGGCAACCCTGTGCCACATGCTCTATGTGTCCCTGCTCAAGCAGTTGGGACTAAATGATGCCTAGAGGTCCCTTCCAACCTCAACCTTTCTGTGACTGCGTGTGTGTGTGCGCGCGCGTGTGTGTGTGTGTGTGTGTACGCGCGCGTGCGAAACCTTACTTTTGTTTTAGAGTCTTCAAGCTCTTTTTCCAAAGCCAGACTTTCAAGGTTAAGGAATTCCAATATTGTTTGCTGTTGCTTCTTCACAAAGTCTATCTACATCATGAAATAAGCAACAATTATTTTTAAAATACTGTCATACTGACATACTGTCAAGTTTATATTTGCAAATAATGAGCCTGATTTCCAGCTTCACAACGTTGTACATTTACTGAAGCAGACTTACACTACTGCAAGTACTCTGATTGTCGATTAAATTCAAGAAAACAAAAAACAAAAAGCAACAACAAAAAAATTACTACATAAAACTAAATGAAAATGCTAAAAATAAAATGACAATAAATTGTAAAAATGAAATCAAAATTACCAACCTGCTGTAACACCTCAACTGGATTGAACTTATATTTCAGACGAGATTCTTCTGAGGGGCAATGCTGCATTTCAAATAGCCTGAATTTCAAGTTCTCTCTTAGTTGCCAGATAGGAGCTACAGTATTTGTTTGGTACAAATCCCGGTCCTCTGATAATTTATGCGCTATATCCAATTGAAACACAAAGCTTTCTCAAACCCGCACAATATTACATGGCATTGTACTTTAAAAATTTAAAGTTTTCAAGACAGATATTTAAAAACTCCCTAAAATTAATCATGAAGTACATTGAAAATTCTTACCCAAGTTCCACAAATCCAAAAGAAAGTCACACTTATGTCTTCCTTCGTTAAGAAAAGTCTGTATATCTGCTTCAGCTTTTTGTCTGAAAGGTAATAAGGTGGGTTTTATAAAACTATCATTTCTTATTCATTAAGTTCTCAAAAGATTATAAACTTCTAATACCCAATCAAAGTGAAGATACTAAGTAAAAGGGCTGAGTGTCTGCATAGAAAGGTACAGGATGTACAGGAGCTAGGTATCGAGATGATATGGAAGGTGCCCTCCTTTGAACAAGACAAGCTCTCATTGACCTGCTGCACCTAGGATGTGCAAAGTCAGTAGATAAAAGACAGCAGCAATGCAAGCTCTGTAGTTTGGGCAGCAAATCATGTAAGTGTTTCTTAAAAATTCACTGTAGTAGGCCACTCAGCAGGCTATTGTTTGCAGAAAATTCTGAAATAAAATATATGAACACATCATTCAAAAGAAAGCAGCTTCTGCAGCACAAATAAATGCAGCTATACCAGCTGTTCATTCACCTTTAGCATGATCCTCAGACATGCACAGTATTAACTTTCCTTCTTCTAACCGTGACCTGATTATACATACCTGAATACAGACTGTGACACTTGAAGGGAGATCAAAAGCATCCCAGAACTGCTGACACTCCCACAAATACAGACTCTTCAGGTGTTGGTAGATAAACCATAGAGCTACAAAATCATCATGGAGAAATATTTGCAGAAAAACATCCAGCCTGGTCCTTCTGCTTCTTTATCCGTCAAGTCTACAGACCCGTTTTGATGTAGGTCATAAACTCTCACAGAAATTTTTACTCGGTGCAGGCATTTTAAAGCTCTCCTAATCTACGTGTTCCTTTTAACTAAGCACACCACTCCAGAAACTTTCACTTCTGAAATATTTCCGCAAGAATGATGAACAAAGACTCCTCACTTCTTACCTGTTCTCACGCAGGTTTTTATGTTCTTGCCACCATACTTGGTGATGCTGTTTAAGCAGTGTTTGCTCTTTGTTAATTTTTGAAACTTGTTCCATTTTTTTAACCTGGAAGAAAAATAAAACCTTCTAATTTAAATCTTTTTAATATCTTTTGTAAAATCTCTTTTATAGGGAAACTTTTAACTATACAATGTTTTAACTATACAATATTCTTCAGACAGACATTCTGTGAGCAACAGAATATACAACATTCTATGATCTCCTACACCTTATATTGCTTTACCTTCAGGAGTCCAAATAAATTTTATCTCAGGTGGACAGGAAAGAAAAAAAATGACGAGTAACTATGAAATTAGCATTTCACATCATTGAAAAACATGTGAGTTCAGGACCAAATGGCTATGAGTTAAAGATCAACAGATCTTACATACCATTTTGATTTGATTGCCTTCTAAACTCTCATCCTGTTTTATAAATAAAGCTAAAGCAGAACTAAAGCCAGGCACCTAAAGAAAAAGTGCAACTAGTATGTAATTGTCCTACACAGCACTCAAAAAGCAAAAACAACCCATTATGCTTTCAGGAGCACACCTACTTTCCTAATATTCATCAGATAAGAAAAAAAGAATCCATACATCCTCAAATTAATTCTAAAACTAATGGGAAATAAAAGATAAAGATTGTGCATCTTAGACATATAGTCCTGAAATTATACAACAATAGAAATGACATTTATGTATAACTGCTACAATATTAGCTTCTTTGTACATGCTCTGTATATTTCTGTAGATAGATGATAAACCAGTTGTTGACTATCTGCTTCCACATCAATGGGGGAGTAACCCAGCACTTCATAATTTGGATGACCTGAATCAGAAAAAGTAGGGGGGGAAGTGCATTTTATTCACTGTGGAGCTTACAGCACACATGCTTTGCTACTACTCACTTGGAGAAGTCTTTAGAAAAGGGAAATACCAGAAGATAGCTGATAAAAAATAGTTTAGAGTTTGGATGAATGCAGTAGAATTTTGTATTGCCAATCAATGAAGAAATAATAGAGCTTTTGATTAATGATACCTGCATGAAGTAAAGGAAGTAATCACAGAATCCCAGATTGGCACCTCTAGAGATCATCTAGTCCAATCCCTGCTCCAGCAGGGACACCCAGAGAACGGGGCACAGGATAGCATCCAGGTAGGCTGGGAGATTTCTACAGAAGGAGCCTCCACAGCCCCTCTGGGCAACGTGGGCCAGGGCTCTAGTACCCTCAGAGGAAAGAAGTTCTTCCTCATATGGAGATGGAACTGCCTGGGTTTCAACTTGTACCAGTTACCCCTTGTTCTGTCACTGGCCATCACAGAGATTTTGGCCCCGTCCTCCCTGCATTCACCCCTTAGGTACTTGTACATATTGATCAGCTCTCCTCTCAGTCTTCTCTTCTCTAGGCTAAACAGGCCCAGCTCACTTAGTCTACTATAAAGAAAATAAGCACTTGAAAATATTTTCATAAGCATATTCAATATATTTTTAACAGAAAAAGAGAAGCTGCAGCAGAAGCCCCCCCTTTTCTTTGTCTCCATCCCTTTGGGATGGTATTGTGAGTTAATAAGGTATATTATTGGCACTGCATATATTCCACTTAGTAAGATTTACTAAGCAGTGTGAGACCACATAGCACAAAAAGGAAGAAAAAAAAAAAAAAAGCCTGAAATAGATCGTTAACAAGCTCCAGCACCCTCGGGTCATTCCCACAGGAGCATCCTTGCTTTCCCTGCCTGCTACCCAGTGTCTGTGTCTCTCACTCCACAGGCCACCCATGAGCCCCACGGTGCAGATGAACACCTCAACGACAAGCAGCCCCACGAGCGCAGGGGGGCAACAACACCTGCCTGTGGCCTGACGCTGCCTCCCCAGCAGCGCTGCTGCGGCACAACACACGCCGCTTCAAACACATCTGTTATTCTCTTCTATTTTGCCTGCTAACCTGTAGGAACTACTTCAGCTCAAAGTGCAGCAGTGCCAATTGCCTCAAAAAATATTTCCTTTTGTGAACACTTTCTTAAAACCGTAAAACGTTTATCAGTGACACAGCTATACACGAAAAGTAGTTCCACTTTCACAAGGAGTTATGGCTCTGAAGCGTGTCTGAATAAGTGTTTCACACTTTCCAAACAACTGAAAATGGAGCCAGCAACACGCTTGGGAGAAGAGTGGAACCTTCACAGGCACCCACATTTGATTCCTAAAGGTGACAGCTCACAGAGTTGGACATAACACTCTCCTTCAGAGACCTGATGTTTTATAAGTGTAGTTCTTACAATAACAAACACAAGGCCTGTATCTGGAAACTGTCTATTCCTACCCACTTTCCCCTCCCCAGTAACTAGTTGCAATACACAAGTATTTCAGCAGTGTAGTGCAATAACTGCCATTTTTGAACCCTCCTATTAAACATTATAAGTACAACAGCTTAAATTACGCTGTGTCTTAGTGCATTAGAGGCTGTATGAGAGAAAAAAAAAAAAAAAAGCCCTCCTTATGAAAAGAACTTTCCTGAAGAAAATGTGTAGACATTAAAACGTTATTCCTGTTACGAATGCAGAGACAAGCACTTAACAAACAGCTAGATGAGAACTAAGGTGAGCTACAGCCTCCTCATGCATTTGAGTTTGCTATTTAAGGAGCTAGTTCCTAGGATTGTTTTGAGTTTCCCTTATGTGTTGGAAGCAAGCCCCCCTGCCCACATCAAGTTAAGACTCCGGGTCTATCATTACCTACACTGTTTGCTTCCTGTTCTGCGTTTATTTCAAGTCTCTGACATCAGACTTACAGAAGATACTATTATGTAAAGCTGCATTACTGGATGGAGAAAAATTGATATTTAGTCTTCTTTCCATTTTGACAGCATTGAGTTCTGCTTCTCTCATACTATTTTCTTAGACAAGGGTCCACACATTATGAATGACCATCTTAACAAAACTAGAGGTGATATTTTGATTAAACTACTAACAAATAGATGATCTTTTTACTTACCCTTTTACAATACCACAGCTGTTTATCCCTAACTGCCTAGTCCTTCATTTACATGATATGGATATAAAATATTTTTAATTTTCTTTTCAGGCCTAACTCAGCTTGGCTTTTGCAAATCCTCACTTCCTAACTATATTTTTTGCCTTTCTTTCTTTCCAGATCAGCCCATTCATTCCTCTAAATTCTTCACACTCCCAGTATCCTGGATTGGTTATGTAACAAATCTACATAAATTTGCTCAAAGCATTATTTTTTTTTTTCTGACCTTTTAAGAAGGACATTGCATACACATTTTGCATGTCTGACTTGGAAAAAAAAATGTATTTGGACATGAAAGTGTCCAAGTCAAAATAACATAACTGTGATAAACTCACCTTTTTTTCAACCCTATGAACACTACAACAGCAGGCTGATATTCCTACTCATTTTCAGATTCCTTGAGGTCGCAAAAAGAAATATGATCATTGTACTTAAAAAAAAAAAAATCATCACATTAGAAATAAAAAAACTAACAACATACCTTTAATTGAATTTTAGTAGATGCCTTTTTTTCTTTATTAGCAAGTTCATAAAGATGTTTATAGTCAATAGGTTTATACTTCTGGCTGCAAAGACCATTTCTCACAGGAACCACCAGATTTTCTAGTTATCATATAAAACATACAAAGTCATTTAAAATTCTGGAGAAATACTTTAAAATCATAAAAAGGAAACATACATAGAAATTAGAATCATAACCTTGTAAGATTCTAGGACAATAAGATTTGTAGTTGGTGAATGTGAATTCAAAACAGAACTATCATCTAGCAGAGATGGTAGCAGAAACTTTCTTTGCTTATTTACACACAGTTCAGTGAAAACAGTTATGTTTGCAAATGCTAAGTTTAAATTGGGTTTTCAGGAATTTTAGTAAATTCAAAAGAAATTACAGAAATATATCCATTTCAGTGTATGCATTTGTATTTCATAAATTGGAAGACTACTCCACCATTTATTACAATCTACAGACTGAGTCATTTTTCTCTAAAAGAAATAAAAATTACTCTTTACAGGTAACATAATGAGCTGCAGCAGAAAACAAGTTATTGAAGTTACATTTCTGACTGAATCTCTGACCAAAAGAATAGTATACCTTTTCTACTGTACTTCTGCAGGCTCTAGGGAAAACAGTGCATTTCCTTAAAACAAGAAAAGTACTGAACTTCAAGGAAAAAAAAATCATAATTCATTTCTGTTGTATATAGCATTGGTTATAATGTTCACTTTCTGGAGTCCTATCATTTGTATTTGAAAAATTATGACAGTTTTGAAAAACTTGTCAAAAAAAAAAAAAAAAAAGAAAAAGGAGTTTGCTCAAAAAAAAGCATTTGAATTCAATAAAGATTCAAATGCATTTGTCTTTAACCATGAAGACGTTAAAAGTTGTCTTTAAAAAGCTTCACCAAGGGAATGCTGTATGTCCTAAACAACGGTTTCCCACAATTTACTTGGGGTCCTACCCTGAGTGAGCCTTCTGCGTGTGTCGTTCTCTTGTCCCTTGCCTACCAGCACGGTTACTGCAAGCCCAGAGGCTTCACGTGTTACACTGCAAACTCAATCAGGCTAAAATTCAATGAAGCAGCCGTGACAACACAAATCAAGAAAATCGAGACTGCAAATCTGGCCTGAACAAGATTTGTCAACAGTAAGAGAGAAACATGCTAAGGAAATCTCAGATATATGGCCTCATAATATTCATCAATAGATTTTCTTGGCTTACTGACTCCCATATAAACAGCACTGTGTGTTCCCCTCTCCTCAGACTCCGCAGCTTTCCTGACTATTCCTGTTGCAGGATATTCTCTCTGAACTCAGGTCTCCACCCCCTATATAGAGGGAGACTTCCTTTTTTTTATTTTTGCACATCACTCTTTAACAACATGTATTCTCTCGCATTAATCTTCTCATCATGTGAATTATCCCAGCAATCAGTGTCATGCCAGTGAGGTGATACATTTCCATCTTGTACTAAAAAAATATTTTTGCTTTCTACATATCTTACATGAAAAGTGTATCCCTCCTATATCCTGGTATAAATAGCCTCTTCTCCTGGTTTTTAGACCATTAGGTTACTTTACTGTGGGCTTTTGTATCCATTCTAAATTTACCCAATCTAAATTTAAATCCTCATCCCTAAATTAGTGGGATGTCACGTGAATATGGTTTCTCCCCTCTTTCCAGGGTGCGTTACAGCCATGTCTGACAGCCCATGGAACATCCCTTGTTTGAGGAAGCACAAGCAGCAGCCGAAGCCTGCGAATAACCATTCACTCAGATCTTCCACCTAAGCCTATTACTCCTACATTATGGTTCCCAAAGTATCATAATCGCTTCTAGTCTGCTAAGAGTCAGTTGTGGCAGTAACACTGGTGCCGCATGCACAAGCAGCAGAGTATGGCAGAAGAGTCAGCCTGAGCTCCAGAACAATTCCCGACCGTTTCTAAATCAGGCTCACCTGGCACAGCAGTCAAGCTAGTAGATGTATCCTGTCATATCCATCAGAAGAGAGTCAGTAACTACCACAGGTACTACTGAATGACACTAACTAGCACTAGAGCATTACTACAAACTCAGGATTTCTTCTTTGGAGAGGTGCATATGAATCTCATGATCTTTGGAAAACCACGATACAGTCTTTTCAAATTCCACGGCCAGACAACCTCGCAGCAGCAGAACAAAGGTGGGACTATTGTTTGTAGAGGAGAAAAACAGCCAAACTCCTCCCTGCAGCTCCTACTACAACTGATGCAAAATTTTCTACTTTGTCAACCTTTGGAGATGCATAGAAAGGGCACAAGAAAGCTTCTGTTCCAAATCTCTAACCCAGAATTGTTGAACTTCTATCTTTACTTTCCATATACCTCCTTCCCTTTAGCCTGAACTTCCTTCTGAACCCCTGCTGCTCATTCTTGTATGTTTCTTCTATTGAAAACTCTGCTTTGAGGAATCTTCCGAAGTCAATGAGGTCTGCCCATGTAAGATGACAGTCCAGAATCACCATCTTAGCATACAGGGTGTAAACTTCATTTTGTAAAACAGAAAACATATCCAATACATTTTAGACATAAATAAACATCTATAAACACATGTGTGAATGAATTATCCACAATTATATATATGAAGAAACCACAAAATATTACTTATAGACAGAAAATATAGGATTCTGAAAGAACCTTTCATGATTTCTGCATCAGACACTTGCTGAAGCATGAAATGCATTTATAATGTTGAATGAAAATACTTGAGCTTCTGCTCCTGTTCTGTAAAACTTCAATGCACAGATGACCAGTAACTTCATATAAACTAGAGAGATTAAGGGAATAAGGAATGCCTATTGAATCAGGCCGCTTCTTTCCAGGCTTTTTTAGGTATATTTAACAGCAAAACTTGTAATCAGATATTAGTGGAAGCTTTTTCTTTTTTCATTCACTATTAAAAAAGAGAATGCCTGCAAATGGTATTTCCGATAGACAGTTTTGCAAAGAGGTCTATAATAAATGCTAAGGTAAATCCTGCAAAATCCTCTCCTAAGAATTCTCATTTGCTGCATGCTTGCAGAAAGATTGACAAAGTGACCCCAGATGATACCTCAGAATGAAAATATTTTTCATGTCAAGAATTGGAATGCTACAGCAGCCTCCATATGTACGTAATAACTGCATACAGTATTTTATAAATAGTTTTATCCTAGGTTGTGATGAATCAATTAAATCTAGCCATAACAGCATACATACCTGCACTGCTAATCCTATGCATTTTAAATAATGCTCCACGGGCTGATTCACTCTTTTTTTTTTTTTTTTTTTTTAATATCTGTGGAAAAATAAACAGATTTTTTAAGAATACTAACAGTATGTTTATAATTTGGAAACACACAGACAATAAATACATGTTGTTCTCCTAAGAGCCAAGACTCACTGAAAATGTCTAGTAATTGGACAGACACTGAACGGGTTCACCTTTCATTTTAAGAAGTTAAACTTTTTTTTTTCTTTGTATCAGCATAAATTTCTAATGTTATTTAGCAGTTAAGAAACAGAAGAAATACTCTCTTTCTTTGATGCATCTGTAATGCTAGCACGTAAGAGATCATCTGTTCTTTGCTTTGAGTTTTTCAGGATTTAAGTACCATATTGGCCCAAGTGTAAGATCGAGTTTCTGAGTTTAAAGAGAAAAAAATAAGTCTAAAAAGGTTCCTCTCTTCCCTATATTCACAGCCTGTGGTTCAGGTGTAGATCATTGTACACCGACTTAGGAGTCTCTGCATCAACCTCAGTCAGTGGATTAGCTCCTGGCGAACAACGGTGGCCGGCAGCGCGGATCAAGATTAGTATTCAAAATACGTTGGGGTAAAGCTTGATGTGAGCATTTAATAAGAACTGTAAGATAATCTCAGATCTCTGAGGTCTCAAAAGGTGACTCGAGCTTTATTTGGCATGCACAGGCACCATGGGTGCCCAGAGCAAAGCGGCAGCTGGAACATGCGTGCACTCCTGATGTGGAGCTACAGCTGGAACACGCATGCACATGACGGCCCATTCCACAGCAAATAGTGAGACATAAAAAACTACAAATTCGTGCTTTGCAGAGTCCTTTTTTGCTGTTTGGGTGATTTGAACCTGCCTATCCATAAAATTGCAGAGAGCTCAATACGTCATGAAGAAAATGGAAGAGCAGCATCCAGAGCGAGGGAAAGGGCACAGTTCTTTGGCAGTTAGCTATTCATGTGAGTCAACCCAAAATATGAGCCTGGTATCGTACACCACCACCTAAATATATCTGATAGTTAGAGCTATAATAAACCTCATGACAGAAAACTGCCAAAAAACCACCAGTAGCAACTGGAATGTAAAAAAGACCAACCTGACAGCATTTCCATGAAAGGGCTCTCATTCTCACTCCAAACAAACCCTGGAAACAGCTGACGTGAATTACCTCCATTAGAGCATACGCAGACACTGCTGTGCATGTGGTACATACGTTTTATATTTACTGTGCACTAACTGACTATGCAAGTTACAAGGCAAAAAAAGATGAATGACCGCCAGGATTTCTACATTGAATATTCCTGCACATACCAAGCAAGAAACAGCAAACACTCACTGACCAAGCGACACCTCTCTGCTCTTCTTGATGCATATTTCTGTAGCACTTGAAACACTATGAAACTGCCCATTACACTAAGCCAAAATTACGAAATGCTATATGCCATTTAAGAGCTCATTCCATTAACAATAAGGAATCTTGGAAAAGATTTCTTGTGAAGATTACTGACAAAAGTAATTGGTGAGAAGCTACACTGATGGTTATCATGACTGAAATGAAGGGTACCTGAAAGTTAAAAACCAAAAAAACAGAAAGTTCATTTCCCCTCTTGAAAAGTAAGTATGTATTCTGCTTTCTTAAATAAATTCACACTTCTATCCTCTCTGGAGGGAAAAAAAAAAAATGTTAGCACACTCATTTTGCTGATTCTACTTTTCTCTGCTCAAACCAATTATTTGGTTCTAAGTTGTAACTATAAAATGGACAAATTCATCCAGACAAATGATGTGATCCTCTGTATCTGCAGCAATCTTGGCCTTTTTGTCATTGTAAAGCTTAATCTATACAACAAATTATCTACACATAACTCTATACTTGCACATACACTTCAGTAGGATTATAAAAAAAAAAAACAGTAGTGTAAAACTTACCTCAAAGCATTTTCTGACTTTCCTCTTTTTACAAGATTAGTCCTTAGAAAGAGCATTTAAGCATCCACCATCAATTTACAGCCCACTTTCATCAATATTATGGTAGAGTTACTTTTTATTGATACGGGCCAACTGCTTTGACAGAGCATTCTTACAGCACGGGGCTTTGAGACAGGCATTTGAGGAAATCCCAGCTGGTTTCAGCTGCATAGCGGACTGGAAGAACTGTGATTCAGCACATTCAGACAGCGTAAAATCTACTTCTATTTTCATTCTTAAGAGCATAAGCCATGGAACATTATATTTAGCAGAAATATTGCTTACTTCATCTTTCATCTCTATTTGACAAGAAATATTGCAAGTAGTGTGTGGGGGGTAGTTTCTAAGAAAAGCCACTGCATTTTGTACTTCAAAATGTCTAATATTGACTTTAAGCAACTGTTCCCTTTGCTGTTGAAACAATCATTAGAATTTTTGCATGTAAATATAAGATTTTATAACTTTAAAAGAATAATTTTCACTATGTTAATGCTCTCATTAAGTTCTGAGATCTGTTAGCATTCCTCCTAATTTTGGAATCAGTATTAAAATCAAACAGACATAAATTTACAGTGAGATATAAGACAAACTTAATCAACAGCTGTGGATTAATTCTTTATATAGAAATTTAGTTATTTGTGGCCAAACTTAAGAAAGGATTCCAAAAGGCCAACCTTTCCCCATGTAGAGCTTTTAGTTACTCTTCAGGATATAGCCACGAGGACGTTCGGCTCCATTCCCAGGAGCACTGGAGCCTCCCCTGTTCCCAGCGCCTTGCGCAGCCCTCGGGATGCAGGCGCAGGCGGCGGGCCGCCCAGTCCTTCTGCGCACAACAGGAGGGCTCCCCGCGCAGACGAAAGATGGGTCTGGAGAGGATTTGAATAGCGCTGACTTCCCACATTCAGAAGTCCTGAACCCAAAGGAGATACGATACCTGACATGGAGTGCTTAATCCAAAACACTGTCCAATTACTCATATTAAAAGAGAAAGGGATGGGGGAAAGGTTAAAAACAAAATCACCTTTTCTTTTCCCCTGCTCAGCCCCAGGCTGGTGGGATGTGAAGCAGAGGGCACCAGAAGCTGCATTAGAGGTGGTGCTGATCAGGAAAGGGGCAGCGGCAGTGCTGCCCAGGGCCGCCAGGACCGCGTTAGGGGTGGTGCTGCGCAGGGCCACCAGGACTGGGTTAGCGGCGGTGCTGCCCGCCAAGCCCTGCTGTGCAGCAGCCGGAGGGCGTGCAGCTTTGCATCTGTGAAATGCTCCAGAGCCGCTGGCTGAGCTAAGTCTTTGAACAGGCACTTTAGCTGCAGTTAGTTTTAAGCTCAGATTTGTTCTCAAAAACAAAAAAAAGGCTGAAAGCAGGACTGGCTCGGATATCTAAGAGCACTGAATAGATATCAAGCTACCTCCTGTTGGAGTACTGCGGGAGTGAACGGACTGCTCAGAATTTCTGACCAATGGCAAAATCAGACTGATAACCTCCTGCAAACAGAGCACCTTCCGCCTCCGCCGTGGTAAACAGGATGCTGCTTTTGCCAGAGATGCTATCACCACGGAGCCCTCAACCTGGAGTGCCGGGCAAGGGCAAGGCAGCGGTTCAGCGGGACAGTCAAGAATGAAATGACTCCCTGGTTATTACTACAAACGGAGGAAAGTTCTAAAAGAAGGAAAAAAATGATGTGTTAGAGAGCTCTGCCAATGAATATTGTGTTTCACGATTGCACGGATGGATGTAAACTACTTTTTCTAAGCTTATCCATGCTTGGATAAGGATCCATAGCCAGGCGTGACGGAACATGCAAACTTTTCTGTGACAAAGCCCATGCTTCCCATCCCTGCCATGATTCCCAAACTGACTATTCTCCTGCCTCCGCCCTGAACTCAGAGCATGGGTTCTAGTTCTGTTGTACCTAGCCAAAATACAACAGCATGGATTTAAAAACAAAGAGGTCAAGGTCAGGAATTACAACTGCAAATAAAGACAAGGAGGATACCAGCCAACAATTCCATTACTGCAATAGACTTCAGATTTTGTTAGGTTAAATTGAAAAAAAAAAAAAAAAGAAAAACCCACAGATCAGATTACAGAGACTTCAAAATGTTGAGCGAGATGAAGGCAGGATGACACATTTGCCTTTAGAACAATGAATGCACAAGGCACTAATGTCCTAGTCACTCACCAAAAGGGAGAGCGAATCTGACCCTTGGCTATAGAGGAGGCAGCCTTCCTGCTGCCTTCCTGCCCTCTCTCTTTTCCTCCCAGTGCCCAGCAGCCAACATCTCTCCTTGCTCCCAGTGCCCTGGTCCCCCATCAGCGTTTACCAGAACCCCCCACACCGGCAGGAGCTTCTCTTCTGGCATTAGCTGCGGTTCCTTCAAAGAGGAGCCAGGACAGCACATCTGACGGGACAGGGCAAAAACTTCCTGGCCATTCTTCTTAATTTTAGGGCTACGTTGTTTAACTAAATAAGAGTTTACTGCCTTCCAGCCTATATGTTTGTTTTCTGCAGTGACACCATACATCTGTATTTGATCTCAACTTTTTAATGGAAATTATTTTCCGACATCACTTCTCTAAAAGCCTGAAACTGAAGATGTTTAAACAACATTGGAGTAAAGAAGATTTGTTTAAACCCATATTTTATCTTCAGTAACCACAAAATACACCAAGCCAAATCATAAAAGCAGCACAGGTTAAATTTAGTTCTGCTTTAATACTGACACACCTAAAACCCTTTCCTTACTTTAAAAGTCTGCCCAAGTCAGAGCCCAGACGCTCACTGCCACAGGGCTTTGTTCCAACCTTGCCGCAGCCTCCAGGCCCAGATGCGTCAGAAGCAACAGGTGAGAGCGGAGCCGAGATGCGGGGACCAGTACAGGGCAGAACACGGGGGCTCCTGGCCATCTCCCTGCGCAGGGGGGATATAGGAGCTCCTGGCCGTCGGTGGTAGCTACTGCTTAACCTGTAGGACGCACAGCACTATCAGCCCTCCCTCTCTATTCCTGCACTCCACTATAATTCAGAACTTTTGTTGTTGGTGGTTTGTAAAGTAGCCTGTTAAACGTAGGATTATGCCCCCCCCATTCAACTGACATTCAACAACGCAGTCTTCTCAATGTAATCACTTAGTTATGCGTGGGTATAGTGAAACGCTTAGATATGCGGATACCAATACGTAAGGAAGGATCCCCTTCCCTCTAATCTAGACAGGAACTGAGGACAAGTGCTAGTCAGTGCTTGTGCAGCCCGTGCAGCCCCCATGGCCAGCGTTCGCATGACTTGTGTACTGACACCAAGGGAGTAATTTACCCATAGGAGAGCTCCCAGCTCCAGGGTTTAACCATTAACTCCAAGGGAGCCCAGGCCTCACTGCCTCCGTTTCACGCATCTATATGCCAAAAACTCTGCAGATCAGGCCATGAGTTTTCAGTTTTCTCTCCACTAAATTGCTGTTACCAACAGAAGAGCAAGATTTCCTGGCAGGGAGCAGAAAGGTCAATCATCTGGACACACTATCCCACATTTTCTGAGCATGACTTAAATCCATCAAATTATTAACATAAAATCTGTAATAAACAGCCATAGTATGTCTACACAAAATACAATTTTAACAGTATAGTCAGTGACAGTGTAATTCACAGCAGTACTTTGTGCAAAGAAAGGCTGCTTTGCTTCACAAGAGCCAAGTGGCCTAGGCCTAGAGGGGGCTCAGGAAATCAGCAGTGCACGTGTGCACTCCAATGCAAGAGCTACAAGCGAACCGCAGATGACACTTACAGAATGCTCTACGAGAACATCAGCTGGAACTTTCCGCTACAGATTTGAATGGATAGAGTTGTTTGGTTTTCTTCCACCCGAGTTTGTCAGGAAGGAGCCCCTCGTTTTCAGGATGGCTGTTTGGAGGCCCCCAAGGTTCCTTGGAAGTGTTGTGGAAGCTTCCCTAGATTCTGAACTCTCAATGAAGAGTTAATGGTTTGGCTGCTGCGAGGGTCCATTCAAAGGAAGGAGCTTGCTGGAAGTCTGTGATCCTAATGATTCTCAGGGAAGAGCACAGGGAATCAGAGACTGAAGAGCCAACAAATAACCAACTTTATCCCTTAATCACATCCATTCTCTTCTGCTGGTTCAACTATCTGCAAATGACACCTATTTACAAAATTCTAATCCTCAAGTGCTACTGACAGTAGAATACCCCTTCAGAGTCCCTTGGCATTTTGTACTTGTTTTTTAAAAGAAAAAAAATATATCCATACAAGCTATGACCAGGCACTGACCAGGTCTGTGGCCTATGGATTTCCGAGTTTGAAACTGGCAGCTCTCCTGTCTGCAGCTGGCTAAGTTTAAGGGATAATAGTACATAAGAAGTTTGCAGTTACATAAGAAGCTTACAGTTTAATTTTTTTAAAAAAATATAAAGTAGGTTTGTTTTTGTAATGGTGCACTGAATAACTTACCACTCTACTGCTCTCTCATCCATCAGATAAAATGGTTAAATCTGCATTATTCATCTAGCAGAAGAAAAGCACGCTGTGTCATAGAGAAAATGTTTCTTGCATTAGAGAGTGTCTTTGCTTTGCCAGTTTCTAACAATGTACAACAAAGCCAAAGCAGTAGCTTAAGGCTCTGTCAAGAGATTGGTACTAGTGAAACAAAATATTGCAATATCATTATCTGATAAATCTCAATAGTTTTGAGCCAAGCATTTCAGCGACCCATAAGACAAAAAAAATACACTTTTTTTTCCAATTAAAAAAAAAGCATCCAATTCATATGAACAAGCAGAATAGACAACTATATAGAAAAGTACTAAGATAACTGGTTTCCTGGCTTCCATAACTGGTTTCCATTAGTGCTTTAGAGCACTAATGAAATAATGCTACAGCACCTAACTTAGACCTGCTTTCTAACTGCTAAAATGTATCAGATAAATTATTTTTGCTTCTAGGTAACTAGAACATTTAACTTGTCAGTAAAATAAATAAGTAGCTGTGGAGAAAATAACAACAACAAACTTTACACTCTCTGTAGCAGAGGGCTCTCTGAGCTGCTCAAGGCACAACACTATAGATTAAACCTGCGTTAAAACGCTGCACAGAGTTAATCCAGATACTGTTGAGATATTTTATTAAGAAAATCAGATCAGTCATACAGATAATTTGAAGAGCAAAAAAAAAATTGTTTATACATAAATAAATTTGAGGGCCATTTTTCCTCCCATGCATTTAGATTTTCCCTTGAAGCCTCCTGCTCTGCAAGGCAATGGCCATTCCACTCCAGCCACTTCTGAAAGCTCAAGCATACCAAAATAGTGCATTTTGTAGGCTGGGATCAGCATTAAATATTGTTTACTACAACAGTCTTGATACTCTACAAGTACATATGAGGAAGCAATTCTGTCTCTAAGAGAAGCAGTGTACCAAGCAGTAAGTGACTCATGCACAGATCCTGCACCTCACATGGCCATGATCCAGCCCTTCCCAATGGGCTGCACGCACTGCAGCTCTGCAGCTTTTCTGCCAGTTCTGCTGGACAAGCTGACACAGGCCCAAAAGCAGAGACACAAATTGGAGTCTCCTGCATCCTTCAGGTCGTCCTAAGGTCCCAGACACGAGGCTGCTCCTCAGAATGGGCAATTATGTTTTTCTTCCTGCCACAGACAGACTCCCTCTTCAGAACCCCCTCTTCTACCTACAGTACCTGAAAACGCCTCCTCTGCTCAGGAGCAAGAGTTGCCACTTGAAGGTTTGCTATGGCTGGTCTCTTCACCCTTTCATGCACAGCGTTTGATCATCTGCAACTTGCTGACCCAAAGTGGTGATTCTCTCATCACACGCAGACATTGCAGGAGGCCCTGGTGGAGCCACAATGCCACGGGCAATGTGCTCTTATGGAAAACAAACACAGGCTGCCTTTTGCGGGAACAAGTTACAACTATGCAACAGGTAAGGATTTAATTACAATTATTTTTTAGTACAAGACAGGAGACACAGTGACTGTCCTATGGATATTTAAAAGGCAGGTTCCGTGTGCAGTAACACAGAGCCAAAAAGAGGAGCACGTGGTGTTCTAGGGAAGGGGAAAGGTCTTACGGGAGCTTTAGCAGGACTGCGGGTCCTTTAACAGGCATCACAGTTACTAAACTCTCAGATACTAAAATAATCAATACCAAGTAGGAGAACTTCAACAGTAGCAGAAGTTCAGCAGAAGACAGCTAAGGATATGTGGAATCCCACAATTCACTCTTAAAAAATACATGAAGATATCTGTTCAAAAAAAATCTGCATAATGCATCTAAAGTACAACTGTCAGGTCACAGCCCCACTGCTCTTCTGATAAACTGACCAAGTGTTTTCATTTCCAGTGCTGCAAACTGCACAGTTAGCAAGATGCAGCTTTCAGGATCATGATAGTTCTATTTTCTTTCGCTCTCTGAAGCCCAAATTTCTCAAAGCTGGAAGAAAAACAGAAGTCCGCTTTTTGTTTCATAGAATGAAAAAGACAACTTTTTACAGAATGAAGCACCTCTTGCCACATGTTCCTCCCTCCGCCTTTGCCTTCCGTGCAGTACTTGACCTTAAAGCATTTTCTCCTGCCATTTTCAAGCTCATTTTCTTACTCCTCCTCCTCGGAAAGGGGTTCACTGCCCCCCTGCATGAGGCAACTCCCACAGTCCTGCTGGCCAGTCCCTTCCTGTGCACATCCCTTCATCCACTTCAGGCACAAGGCAGCTTCAGGCACAGTCAATAAAAATAAACTGGCAGGTTTAAAGAGACTGTCTTTGACCGGTAGCCTCCTACTGCAGGAGGCTGATGGTCTGTGTCATCGGTGCTTCAAGGACATACGTTTCTGTGTGTTCCAACTCCCATGACCAGGGATCTTTTTTCCTATTACACCCTACCAAAACCCACAACTTCTTCAGCTGTGCCGAGCTGCATCCAGGTCATCCAACAAGCAGCTCTGCAGCCGTTCGGGGGAGCGGTTCCCGCACAGCTCTGGGGTGGCTGCATGAGCAGGGCAGCCTTGAGGTGCCCGCGGGGCCCTGCCCAGGCTGGCGCCTGGCTCCCCATGGGCACTGTCCCTGTAGGGCTCTGCCCCAGGCTGGTGTCTGGCTCCCTGTGGGCACCGTCCCCTCGGAGCTGCTCGTGGGGCTCTCCCCCAGGCTGGTGCCTGGCTCCCTGTGGGCACCGTCCCCTAGGCAGCCTGGTGTGCACGAGGCACGAGGTGACCAGCACCTCCTCCCTACTGCATGGCTTCATCCCCATTAGAAGGGTTTTCTACAGCAAGTGGGAGGGGCAGAGCATTCCCAGGATGTGGCACTCCTCACAGGTTGATTGTCAGTGCTATCGGCACCTTTTGTGCAGCTTTTGCCATTGCCACAAGTCACCTTTGTGGAGCAGTGTGCGCGGAAGCATGTGCTACACCTTCTGTGCACACTATTGCAGAATGATCTCCAATATCACACTACACAAATAACACATTTGTCTGAAACTCCTCATTTACAACCCTTGCAAGTGCAGAGTCCATAAAAACATTTCCTCTTGCATATGCATTTTTTTGTTGCCTCTCTATTCATAAGAATCTCATGATTTCACTTCTAAATTCTATATCCTTGCTCTGATAATTTGGTAATTTTCCTCAACACCAAAATTCCAGGCCACAAATAAATAATGAGATGTGTAATACTCCGTTCAACTGGCGAACCAAAAGTCACTAGGAGCAGGTTTGCACCTGCCTTTGAGCAGGGATCTGCATTCTTCAGAGGGCTTTGGGGTACTTCCCAATGTGTGTTTCTTTGGGGGTCTTTTTATTTGTATAGTGTGGTAGTTTCATTCTAACTAGGCTGATGTTTTTCCACAGAACGTACTTACAAGTTTAAGACTTGAATAGCCACAGACAGAACAATTGCTAATTGTTTTCTTTTTTTTTTTCCTTTATAGAACACTTCACTTGGATAATTTGGTGGAGGGATATAAGAAGAAGCCATCTGTCCTTTGAGCATCCCTGTTTTGCCAAATACAGTAATATGCAAGAAAAAAAAATGGTTTAAAAGAGTACTTGCATGGTAAAGCCCTGTTTTGATAATTTGTGGGCTTCAGCAGCAAAGCTTATTTAAGGACCTCCCATCACTGGTCTGTTCTTCAGGCACCCTCCCCCGCGCACTGCCTCTGAACAACAAAGCGTTCGCGCTACCCCTCGGAACAGCACTGCTACGACAAGACAAGATCGTAAAAACACCGTTTATCTTAAACCCGAATCAGCCTAGCAAGGAGGTTTATAAGCTTTTAGCCCTCGGACCTCAGTTTTGCTCACACTGACACACAAGGCAAAACACTTCATGTTACCTTCTGCCAAAGACAAGGTCCCTCTGTCCTTGGCTACTTAAATATGTATATATCTTAATGCAAGTATCAGAAGCAGAAACAGTGCAATGTAGGAGAAAATGGATTTAAAAAAGAAAAAAAAAAAAGTATGTTTTGGGAGACTTCTCAGTAGTCCTCAGGCGAGTGAGTTTTCTCATGCAGCTCCCTGCCCACTCGCAGGATCACGGCTGCTAGCCAGAGAGAGACCAGGACATGGCACTGCCTTTTGCTTAGCAGCAGGGCTGCAGCCAGATTAAGGTGGCTGTGTAACCAGAGCCCGGGTGATCATGCTGAGTGCTTTGCAGGATTTACATTCAATTGTTCATACTTGATGCTTCTAAGTCACAGATGGAAAAAAAATGATGAAAATGCAAATAACTTGGCAGTATCCAAATAGTTTTCCCCTGATCTAATTTTTACATAGAGAGAAGCACAGAGTTTTATAGATAAAATCTATACTCATGGTAGAGTAGTAATTTTGTATGCCAAACTGCAGAAATGCTAGCAGTTTCAATAATCCTATCAGTCTCTGATATTAGAGGTCAGAAATACACTTATCAGGTGCAATCTCTCCTCCAACCAACAATCAAAAAGTGAACATTTACTGCTTTTTAAACCAATGAAAGTATAGCTTACAAATTGCCTAAACAAATTTTCTCGTGAGTTGTTGTGACACCAATACAATGACTTGCAATAACTTTTGAAATCAAATTCTAGGTTTTAATGAGGAAAAAAATGTACACATCTAAATAATTACCCTTGTGAATGCTAAACAGCTGCTCATTTGTTTAGTACACCATGAGCATCACCCTCCCCTCCAATCACATTTTCCTCAAACCTGTGCAATCTTACCACCTGTAAGCGATTACAGATATAATAGGTACCAATGAGCAGTTTTGGGATTAGGAGGACAAAAAGCAGCACTGATTTTGCGACTGATCTTTATCTTCATAGTCCAACATTTCCTAGGAGTAAGACTTCTACATCTGCAGGTCCTACTTTCTCAACTGCAGTGCCTCTGTGCTTTCATGAAATGAGAAAAGCCAAGTAATCTTGCAAATAGAAAAAAATAATAGCTAAGATTGAACGTGGGCACGACAGTGTATGAACTGTGAACATCTGTGCAATAAGAAAAGAACTCCAACTTAGATTAATTTCAGGATAGATTAAATGAAGCAGAAAAACATATTAATGACTTGGAAGACTGAAGGAACACAGCAATGGCAGCAAAGCCACCAACAAACATTGTTAACTAAATTGCTTGTCTAAAGCTCTTGAAAAAGAGCAGAATTCTTTGAGATCAGATTTAAGGCTCATAAGAAACCAGGAAGGTTCAAAAGGGAAACATGCCATCAGATTTTGATAAGATTTGCAAACATAATAGAATCAGTGCTTTCTAAATGACACTGAGCGCTGAAAAGTAAAGATCATTTTACTCTCAAGTAAAGAGAGTACTCACCTCCTAAAGAAGGTGAATAACCAGAAACAAGTGCTCATTTGTTGATGAAGTTAAAATTCCTGTAACACATTTAACAAAGAATATAGTTGGAATTAGCTATCAAAAGAATAGATGAATTACCTATCAAAAGAATCACTATATTATGCAGCTCTTTGTATCTTCAAGTTGAGATTGGGTGCCTTTTCATAACATTTTGTCACATATTTAACATATGTTGGGCTTAGCTTGACTAATACCAGATGGAATGAAATTTCTAATCATCAGTGATAGTTATTCAATATAGTTGCAGATCTGACAGGGCCTCAAATTATTATTTCCAATTCTTCATGCCAAAACAAACCAGCTCACGATCACCGTCTTATCTTTCAGCAGACTGGAGAAAGCAGCCTTAGCTCTGCCTTAAAGCCATTTAAAGAAATCCCGCGGTGCCCTGATGGCGCTCGGCGTGCTCGCGGCGCTGTGGGTCCGGGCACACGGAGCTGCCCACCCTGAGCAGTGCGGAAGGACACAGCTGTCCACTGTGATGCTGCCGAGCTGGACAGCCAGCACGTGGCAGGATGCCACCTTCCATACCCTGCTGGGAGTCAATGCCTCCCGCGCTGGCAGCATGAACGTACACATAGAACGCGTTTGGAAGGGCAGGCAAGTAAGCTTCTTTCTCCCAAAGCTGTTATCTGTAGAAGCTAAGCCAATGTAATAATATCCAAATTATAGGTTAAAACCAGTTTAGACTGATTCAAATTGATTTAATTAATCCAGTACACCTTTGGTAGAGGCATGCCTGCAAGCAATGAAAGCTGTTCGGCTCATAAGTTCTTTGCTTTTCTCTCTTTCTTACAGATCTGCTTCTTCTGATTTCACACTTTTTTATTTTCCTACTCTCCTCTTTTCACTCATTGCTCACCTTATTTCACCCTTGCTCCTCTTTCTTTTACGAAGCTTTGGCTATTATTCCTCTTGACTCAGGTTTCCTATCTCCTAAAGTAGGCCACCAGTCTGGTTTGGTAACATTTTATATCCACTTAACACCATATGAATAATGAGATTTTGGGGGCAGCAAGGAATCTAAGCCCCTGTTTACACGCACCAAGAAGAAAAGGTTTGTTGAACAACCATGTTGCAGTAACAGCTACTCTGCTAGCCTGTACAGCGACAACATATATTTTGGAGATTAACAGCTATGGCTCTGACATAGCTAGTTTCCAGGGGTAGCCGATTATTTTCAAAATGAGAAGTTAAGGGCAAGGACTACATGCATTTTGACTTTATAGGCAACTTCCACGTTCAGCTATTTGCCACTTATTAGAAGAAGCTGCTTTCCCAGCAGCAGGTTAATAAGGCTGTAGTTCTACGTGTGGTGGCAGTACTGATTAAACCACGTCAGGGCCACCACGTGCCCCTTTGCCAGCCTAAGAATCGGTGCATGCCGTGGCACGTGCATTCGCATAGCTGCGTTCCGGCTGCCCGCCCGCACAGAGCGCCAGGGGGAGGCACTGACGAGGTGACGTCCCGCCGCCCCGCGCACCTTCCCGGGGCTCTCGCAGGCGCGCGGGCTCCGCGCGGGACAGCGCCGCTGCGAGCGGCCAGGCGGGCGCCAGGACACGGCGACCGGGCAAGAGCGGGCC
>JAWLRI010000068.1:220702-306567 GCA_034781795.1 Crypturellus tataupa | reverse complement strand
GCGGCGTGGCGGGAGCGGGCGCGGGGCAGGCACGGCCGCGGCACTCGCCGCGCTGCGGGGCGCCTGGGCACAGCGCGGCCCTGGCCACTAGCCCTGGTGCAGCAGGCACCGAGCGCAGGGCGGTCCTGGACGCTCGCTCTGCCGCCACGGTGCAGCGCGGCTGGTAGAGCCGCGGTCTTTGCAACGTGCTTCCCTGACCGGGGCGCCAAGCTGGCCGGAGCACAGTGGCTTGCAGGGTGCTAGCGCATAGCGAGCTGCCCTGCACGTGGGACCAGCCGGCTGTTGTGGCCACGCGTTGCACTGCCCTGACGGGGAGAGATCTGCCTGCCCGAGGTCCTGCCCTGGAGCTCTAGGCGACCCCGAGGAGGCCTGTGAGGACCAGGCGTCCTGCCCACGGGCCCAGCAGCCGTGTCATGGAGCCATGCACGGCGCCATGGGGGCGCCTGGGCATCGTGTCTGTGCGGCCCGGGGGGCTGCCCACGTGGCCCAGGGGAACTGCCCTGGCCGCGGCTGCAGCACCCTGTGCATCGGGAACCCCTTGGCCAAGGCGGCGCAGGACCATGGCCAAGGTTGAGGTGATGGCTGCTAGAGCTGGGCACTGACACAAAACCCCCCAGCCCCCGGCTGTTCTGTCCGGTGGGTTTGTGAGGAAAGCAAGTGGGGTCATGAGGAAAGCGAGATTGCACATGGCACAGAGAAACACCTTTCAGGTACTGGATACTTTCTGGCCTGTTCCTCTCCTGGCTAGCTCTTCAGTGAACATACAGATTATTTCTGCCGTGCTTAAGGTTGGTCTATGGACCTTTGTGCCTAATTTTTTAATCTCTTGCTGCTTGTTAATTTTGTATTAGTCACTGCCCATAGATTTACCTATTTGAAGGAAAAGGTGTGGTGATATTTGCACCATTAATGTTTTATTAATTACCTTTTCAATTTTTCAGTGCTATGAGTTTTTGATAGGTCATGGTTTCAAGACTGGGTGAAGGCAAGAGTGATAAAGCTTTCCCCTATAACTAAAATACTGTCTTTTCAATGTAAAAGTTTACTGAGATAGGAATATCGTTCCCTACAAAAGATACTTGTCTAATTCCTTGACATAAAATAATTCAAGGGAGAGGCTACTTGAGGACAAAAGCTTCTTGTTGGCTTTAACATGCTGTAGTATCTTGGTTAGGTATTAGAAGAGCAGATGAAAAGTTAGTATAACTTGTCTGTGAAAAGATGGATTATGGTAACTTATTTTGCCTAAAGTGCTGCCTTGCTATTGAAATAAGCTACTGTTCATATTTTTAATTTAGGTAGACAGCTAATAGACCTTCTTCAGTAAAAATGATGATGTCTCTGTCCTTTCATCTTGCTAAATGTTAAAGATAAATAGCGGTAATAGACATTTTGCTATAAAACACAGTTGGAGAAAGTGTCTTCAGAGAATATTTTTCTGTAAGAGGCAAGTGTTCGTTCTGTTTTTCTTTTTTTTTTTTTTTGTTTAAGATGTCAGCAACATTACCTACCTTTCCATATTCACTTTTTATCATTATTTTTATTAGTAACGCTGGGTCCTTTATAATGGAAAGATGAATTGGATCACAATACAAACAAGGAAGGTGGCACGATGCATTTCTTTTATCCTAGCAGCTTTGTGTGCTAGCAAAATACCATTCAAAATGCTGCGTGAAATATATTTTACACTGAGCTTTAGTATGTGCAATGTAAACATAGCTGTAGTCCTGAATTATAGTCTGGGTCTGGTATTTGATGTATGAAATCTGCATGGTTTGTGGAAGAAAATTATGCTTATAGCAGATGAAATATGAAAGAAACTCCAGAAAAATGGTACTTTGCAAGTACCATATTATTTTTTTTCTTTTAATTGTGCTCCTGAAAAAAATTCTGAAAGCATTTTTCTGATAGTCTTTTGTGCTGCCTGAAAGCCCTAACTACTTCAGGGCTCTCCATAATCATAACAGAGCTGTTATAATCGACAGTACCTGCATTTATTACCTGAATGCCATTGCTGTAATGAGGTCAGGAAAAGACCCCTGGAAAGCAAGCAGGGATAGGGATGCTTTTCTGGAAAAAAATACTTAGAAATCTGTTATTAGCACTACTTTTGTTACTCTCGGCTGTTGTTACTTTATTATTTTTAACCGAAATACTGACCTTAGATTAAAATCAAATTCCTCTGTGAGAGAAACTACACTTACACATAGCAGATGAATTAGGTGAACCAGAGAAATGCACACATGCGGACACACATACAGATAGTAAGTTTATTACAAGACAGAAGCCCAAATTGTGACCTGGACCTCCCTGGTTTGGGGAGTCCACCTGCTGTGGACATCCAGAAAAATGGCACGAGAGGTGCTGAGCTGATGAACCTAAAACTGTAGCTTCCTTCTCAAGTATTTGATGGGAAACAAGTTGCAAGAATTGCTGCAGAAATCAATCATTTTGTTCTCTGGTGTCAAAGAATATGTGTATCTCCTGAATGAAAACTGTTAGTGCCATTCAAAAACCTGGAGTTTTCATGATTTTTTAGTTTGTTTGGGTGGAAGGGTTTGATCTTCTATAATTAAGGTAGCACGTTCCAAAGTTGTCATAGGTTGCTGTTACTGCAAAAGGAACCTGAGCTGGTTTAAACTTCAGCTGGGGAGCGGATGGAGCCTGCGTAGCTTTGTGTGCATGTGGATGCAGAGCCTCAAAACAGGGTGATTCTTGCGGACAGTGTCTCGTGGCAGTCGCTGTTGTGATTTGGAGTCACCATCAGCAACACAGTTCAAGTAATTGTCCGTATGGACAATAAATATGTGATAGCTAAGTGTGTAACGCAAACCTGTAGGAACAGCCTCTTTTCCTATAGGGAGTGTTCGGGTTGTTCTTTGGGACTTGTGTGACAAACGCGTGAATAGGAGTGTGGTGCTGCCAGCGCTGGCCGTGGCACTGCCAGCGCTGACCTTGGCACTGCAGTGGTTTTCTGGGAATGGCCTGTAGTTTTGTCACTTTGCATCCGCTTTTCCCCAGGCTGGTGGTATGTGTTGATTCCTTGGGTAATGTTTTTGTGTTTCTAATCAAGTGGCACAGCAGTACACGCTTCTCTGGGGAGAGGTGGTGGAGGAAAAAGGGAAGGCAAACATGGCCAACGGAATTCGATGACCTTCCCAAAGCTCCTGTGAGCACAGAGGAGCAGGGATGTCTCTTGTCCGTTAAAGTCTTTGTAACTGGCTTTGCGTTTCAGATCTCTCCTCTGCTCCCTGTCGCAGTTGTCTTCTCTTTCTGACCTTAGTGACACCCGCGCCCAACGAAGAGCCCGGGCTGCCGCCGCATCGTGCTGAGTGAGCCCTTCCCTTGAGGACAAGGGAGCCAGGCTGCATAGGAGGGAGAGGCTCAAGTAGGAGGCTCCTGGGAGGCACCTGGCCGAGCTTGCCTGCCCTGGCTGCTGGTGAGGGGCTGTGGACCCGGCTCAAGCAGCCTTGGTTCTGCGACTGCCCCGCGGGGCCCGACACCACTTCCTGGAAAGCCCTTTCTGGCACTGCAGGCGCCTGAGCTCGGGGCTCTGAACCAGTTCTGCCGGTTTCCTGTCTTCCAGGTCCTCCCTAGCCCAGACTCTCCACTCCAGGCTTCAGAATGAGCACTGTGTACGGGTGCCTCTGTGCACTATTCCCATGGTTATCCCCCTGCTCTCTTTCCTTACATCCTTCTCTGAAAGGCAGATGAAGACAATGACGCTCTATGAAAATTGGGAGAAAGTATTGCTGTTTCGGTGTTTTTAGGCAAGATGGAATTAACAGGAATTAAAATAAACAGGAATACTTTTAATGCAGGAGTGCTTTCCTGCTGTCTTTTTTTGTTGTCCAAATAGATAAGTAAAGTACTCTTTGCTAATAAGTAAATTTTAAATACTACACTTGCTAAAAGAAAATGTAACTTTGTATAAAGTTCCTACCTAGCACTTGAAATTGAAAGACCAGCCAGCTTCCTCTTTATTGTGTTTATTTTTCATTATACTCTTATTTTAGAGGCTAAAATAAAGCTGAATTGTTACTTTATTTGGGAATGGTTGACCTATTTCTGAAGGAATAACTAAAATCAAGTTTTTTTTTTTTTCTCCCCCTCCCCTTAGTGGCAGGGTCCCTGCTTGTAAAAAGTGCTAAGTGTTCCAGTTGAAATGTTGTTCTGTGCATATTAAATTAAAGTTACACTTACTCTACTACTCTGATCAGTGTTGCAAGTGCAAAGGAAGGGAGGAGTTGTGCTGTAAGGACTTTGAAAGTGTATGAGCCAAAATGTGTTTTCTGCAGCACTGCTCAGTCGAGGTGTGCATGGATTTTTGATTTATTTACTGTTTCTGCAGCCAACGGGTGATGATTATGGCCAGCCAGCAGAATTTACCTTTTAGTTGGCAGGAGCATCCCGTGTGGTGCAGGCCGTGCCCTCGACCCCCGTGCCCTGTGTGCTGCCTTGCGGTGAGGCGCTTGCCGCCACTGTCCCTGTGGCCTCACGCGAGGTGTGGGATGCTGCTGTGGGAGTGCTGGCCCGTGCACCCCTGTCCCACTTCATTACGTGGCCTCAGCCAGGTCCCATCTCCCTTGGCCTGGTGGAGCCAAACCCAGGCACCGGGCGCGGGATGGGGCTGTTCTGGCAGCAGATGGAGCTGAGTGCGAGAAGGCTGCAGCTTCTCTGCACCCGGTCAGGGCAAGTGGTAGCTCGGATCTGGAGAGGAAAGGGAAGGGAGGAGACACACGGAGCTGTGCCAGACATTCCAGTTTTCTCAAATGACATTTGACTACAAGAAACAATGAACAGGCGTCTGAAAAATCCGTTTGTTTGTTTTGGTGCAAAAAAAAAAAAAAGAAAGTCCTCTTTATCATCTAACATAATCCCAACATCTAACCAAGGTGCAGAAGTGGTGTGGAAAGCCTTGTGCTGCCGCCCCGTGCTATACTGCTGCTTTTTTTTTTTTTTTTTTTTAAACTTTCATAAATGTGCTTAATAGCTTTTTATATTTGCACTGCATATATTCAAATAGAAGTTATCTAATCCGTATCTTATTTTACTATAAATGTTTTTTGCTTTTGCCATCCCTTCTAGAAAAGCGATGTAGATAGGAGACTTTCCAATTTGTTGTCGTCTTCCTGCCAAATACATTGCAGCAAAATGTATTTCTTTAGCATTCCTAAAGGAAATCTTTTCAGTTCCAAAAGCATGTTCTACGTCGTCTTGTATCAGCAGAATTTTCTGTTGTTGTGCAAAACATGAATAATCATGTGTTAGTGTATCATGAAGGTAAATCTAGTTGATGAAAATTAATAAACTTGCAATCATTTTCCCTTAGGCTGTGCTGGTGGAACACAGGTACTAAAGCTTGCTCACATGTATCAGCATGACATAGAGCCATAATGCGCCATGCCTTGGTCAGTGCATAGATGCCTTATTTTCTTTAAATCATTTGGGAACTTTCCATCTGTAGGTGTAGGATGTAAATCCCAAGTTACTTCCTTCTGGAATTGTCTGTGCAAACAAGACTAATATTGATATCTGCTTAAACTCAGGAGATCTCTTACTTTTATTTTTTTTTTTTTTTTTTTTTTTTTTTTTTTTAGTATTATAGGCTATAAAATGATTCACTCAGCATTTGTCTCACATTGCATTGTTTCAAAGATAACTTGGTTACTCCATGTCACTGGACACGTGGCATGTTTAAAAATGAAGTGTTTCATATCTTCTACCAAAACAAGACATCGTATTATGTAGGTGATTTCAAGGACGTTCAAAGAAGTCAAGTCTTGGAGTGCGAGTAGGAAGCCTTATGTATGCAAACATCATGTGCATAACAACAGTGTCCACTGACTGTCTTCTGCAGACTCCTCACATCTGGAATGATAACACAGATGACTATAGAGACAGTTCTTTGGGGAAAATAGTTAATCTTTTTGCCTTATTTTTCTTTTTAAAGGTCACCAGGCTTTCCTATTGAGTAAAATGGTAGCAGTATCAAAGTGAAACAGATTGTACATCTGTAAGGGAAGCTTGACGTTTCGGTTTACAAAGTAGGGGAAAATTCATGCCCAGCAGAGCTGACCAGCAGCAAGACAAAATTCAACGGACAACATAACAAGTGGAGGGAAAAGTACCAAGCCCGTGACTTCAGCGTTAACCAATCTTCCTGCAGGTTGCTCGTGCTTTCCACTATCTGCGCTGGCCTGTTGGCCCCTGTTGTTTGAGGCAGCCTCAATCCAGGATGCACCAGCAGAACCTGCAGGGCCCTCAGTCTTTTTTCATTGAGGTATGCCCTGAGAACTACATGAAAGAAAATGACTGATGCTGTGTTTTAGCTAAGATAGAAGATACTGGCCTGTGAGATGACTGACATAGTACATTGGTCTGCTTTGAGGATTTTTTAAAAATTATTATTATTTGAAAGAAAAGAAATGAAAAAAAAAAAAGATAAAAATTTTTGGAGTGGCTTTTAAACCCGTGAGATAAGTGTTCATTTCCTCTTCACTATTTGGATTATGCAGTAAGGAAACATAATTACTAAGTTTTCTTGAATTTTGTCATTGTTTCTTAGCATAAATTATGGTTGCACTATACATTGAGTCTTGTGAGTCTACACTGTAATTAAATTTGTTGCTTTGTAGAAAATACTTCTTAAAAATCCTTGTTTAGAATTGTCCACAGAATACTAAGGCTGTGAAGGAGCTTACAGTTCACAGGCTAAAACCTTACCCAGCAAGTGCTGAATTTCTGGAAGAAACACTGAGTACTATAGGATCCTCTTCTGCTCGTGCCAATATAATCAATGTCCCAGTAGTAAGAGTCTTTCTAGTATGGTTGTGAAACATGGTCACCTTTTTGGTGTTCTTTAAAATGACCCCTGTGTGATGTACAGACACCAAAACAAATAACTAAAAACAATCCACTAACTTAAAATATGCTGAATTATCACGACAGACAATACAGGAGCTATTGAATTCAATTTTGGCTGATGCAGATTGCTTAGAAAGGAGCAGGAAAAACACTTTACCTTTCTCAGTTGCTCCTGCCCAAATGAGGTCTAAAATTTTACTCTCACTGTGTAGGAAGATGGCACATTTTATTAAGCTTGAATACATTTATTTATGTTGTAATGACTAGGTTATTGATATTCATCCAATTTAGTCTAATGTACAGATTTAAAACAACATGTTCTAAATTGCCACTACCTTGTGCTTAGTAAAGGTGTAATTCATTACCTCTAAAAAGCCTTTACATATTTGAACTGGAGTGATTGCTATTTTAGTGATATACTTCATTGCATTCTGTTATTAAGTTGACTTATACTACTATTATATTGATATATGCCATGATGTAAATATTTATTTCAGAAAGACTGAAACTTCAAAGAGAGAAGGAAGATGCATGATTTTTAAAACTGCTATAGGTGGCAAAGATAGCTATTGTTTTGGGGAGCTTTCCCTTCCATTCAAAGCAAACACCTTTTTACATAGAAACAAGTATATTTTACTGTGGTAGTACCTTGGATAATTCTTGTTATAGAATCAAGATTGATGCTTTTTTGCAAATGCGTGTTATTTTCACACATTCACATTTTAACAGTTCTAATAGTATCAGCTGATTAAAAGTTCATTGATTAGTTGAAGTTGAATGCCAGTCTTTGTGGATTGAAGTGGTTGAGGGAAAAGAGATAAGTTTGTGGGCCAGTTAATTTATATGCGGCCTTTATGTCAAAATGCATCAATGCGCATAGCAGAAGTATTTAACTGGCACCAGTCAAACATTTTTTAATGGTCAGGTGGAGCTTTGTGTTAGTTGTGGCATTTTGGTTGCTTTTAGGAATCTCCAAGTCTGCTACTTCTAAGTATTTGGGGTATGGGTCCATGTTCTGTGTCCCGCCCTGGTATCAGCTGTATAATGTCTTTCTGAACTGGTTGCTCTCAAATTTCTATCTCATGAGCCCTTGCTCTGCAGATGCTTCCTGCACTCTGAGGAATAAGGTGTCCTTTCCTTGTGAGTGAAGGCTTGCATGTGCTGGGATTGATCATGTTCCAGAAAAACGTCTCTATCTGAAAATTTATAACAATGCCACCACTTTTGGTGCATTTTGTCCTCATGACACTTCAGAAATATTTGATCTTAGAATCCAACAGCTAAACGCATTCTTTTATTTAAATAGGAGTTTCCATGTAAAAACTCAGTGACTGCTAACACTGGGTTGGTAGTGTCTTTGGTGCTTTGTGAGCATCTTCTAACTGATGATTGATTCTGTATAATAATAAACAAGTGTTTTCCCTGAGGTTCACTGAAATGGGCAATTGATAAAAGCATTTTATAGCTCTGAGTGTGGCACATGGCTATCTGCCTGCTTAGGCTTTTTTTTTCCAAGATATTTGTCGTGTCTAGCTCCTATCAATGTCATTAGATGGGCAAACTTAAACATATTGGAGGAAGGGAAGATAAGATTTTATGAACTCCAACTCTGCTCTTCCGCCAGCCCCCAAGGTCTCATCTAGGCTCTCTTAGCTTCTTTCTCCTACAGCTGACTCAAATTATTTGCCTGTTGCAGAGAATTTCAGCCAGGCTGGAAACTTCCATAGTGAGTGCAAAAACGCCTTGTAATAACAGAAGTTCAAGTGCAGCTTGTCCTTTTTTTCAGTATTGGTAAGTGGTAGGTGTGAAGCCTCTGCCGTTGGCGTAGTGTTGTGCTGCATGCATTTTGTATCTGCTGCGTTGAAGCTTTTCTTATGTTGTTGTGGTTAGATGGAATCTTGACATGCGTTTGACTGCTGTTGGGACCTTTTCAGTCTCTGGTGGAAACAAGACCGTCCAAAGTGGAGACAGTGCTGTAACTGAGGATATACTGTTGTTGTAGATGTCACGCTTTCTTCATCTTTGTGCATTTAATCATCTTCTCTGTGTAGTGTTGCGGAGTGAGCAGGTTCCTACATGGTGGTGTTGGTGAATTTGTTTACCTTCCAAAGGTCCTTGTTGTGAGAACCTAGCATGGTCCAAAATTTAGACTCTTCACCAGGGTATTTTTTTCTCTGAATATGGAAGTTTGGTGTGATGGTGACACATGCTCAAATGCATAAATTCGTATGAGGTTATGACTTCATGGGCTTGCGACTGTACTTTTTCAGTTTGAAGCACACATTGGCTTTTCATGCTCCTATTCCTTGCAGAGTTAGTGTTCAATATAATTAATCTTATCTGGTATCCTGGAGGTGGACCTAGTAACACATAACAGTAAAGGTGATTTCATTTTAGTTTTAACTGTTTGATCTCGAAGTGTCTATTAGATTCAGTGACTGTCTCAGCTGACCTCAGAAACACTTCTTCAGAGAATACATAGCCATCAAGATTTGTGTATAGATTTGTGTTTCATATTCAAATAGGATGATAACTTACATGTACAAATCTGCTTGGATAGGGGGCAAGCAGTATCTCCACACAAGAGTTTTATCATTTCCCATGGCACAGCTGCCCCATGCAGGTTTCACTGCTGTGCTCCTCCATTCACATTGCTCAGAGCAGCTGGGGTATTGGCGGCCTAGACTCCTTCCAACTTGTTCCATTTGGTCTCAAGTGAACTAAAAATAAAATATGGAATCTGCCTTAAAGCCATCAGAGGAAAATACAGTGGCTTGAATTAATTAAATGCTGTTAAATTTACACCTTTAAAAAATGGAGCACCAGTGCAGTACTTGGAAGGTCATTTGAAAGTCAGAAGTGAAAGAAAAACAACTCGAGTGTTTTAATAGCATGTGCTATTTTTTTGATTCTTTTGTAAGGTCTAGAGGCAGGTATCAAAGAAGGGGGGCTGGGTCCAGCTACTAACCTAAAAGCATGACAGATCCAGATTCTGCAAACTGTCTAAAATATCAGTGTGTTTTTCATTTCCCTTGCTGTTGTCGCTCGCCATCATGGCCCCGTAAGACGCTAACTGTTGCAGGGTGGTTTGCTGCATCCCTCTTGCTGGTTGTTAACGGCATGAGCACGTTTGTGTCGCTGAAAAGCAGTAAGGTTGTGTATGGAAAATGCTCTATTCTGCCTGTGTTTGAATCCCAGTGTTCGCTTGTGAAACTCTTATGAAGTCTGGGAGTACTTGGCATTTGCTGTTGCAGTGCTCTGGGTATGTGCCAAAGGTAGTGATAGCTTTGCTAATTAATGAGTTCAGCTACTATTCGGTATTTGTGTATGTTTTTATTCAGGAGCCCTGACTAAAGAGACTACCTCTTGCTACAGATTAAAGCATGTTTGGCATCTGGAGTTGACCTGAACATTTTCCAAATGCAAAGAGCTAACAGGATACAAGTAAAAACAATGCTGACTATAACAACATCCCGGAGGACATAGCCCCTGTTTTAATCACATGAGTTAACTTCCATTATGGTAGATATGGTTTTATATCTATACCTATTTACTCTTTCGCTATAAGAGAAAACGAATTGGATATACCTATATGATAAGAATCCACTGTGTCGTAACACTGTAATTACAGTAGTAATTAAAAATTGCCACCAATAATCCTATTATCAAAACATTTAACTTCAGTGTGTATTTCTCACTTTGACAAGATGCTTATTGCAGTCATGTGAAACTACCTAATTTAGAGTTTAATTTTCTTTATGGTCAGTTAAGACCTGTTTAGTCTTGTCTTGGATGTCTTTCTTATTTCAAATTTCTCTTCTGCCCTCGATTTTAATAGCAAAGAATTTATAGAAGGCAATAATGTTGGTTCAGTGTTCTCACGGCTGGAAAGTCTGTCAGAAAGGTGGATTTGTGTCCCTGGATCATTACCATGGCCTTTGAATTGAGTCTGACTGGCGCAGGCGGCCCTGGCCGTGGTGGTGAGCGCAGGTGCATTGTTGTCCTGGCCCAGCTGGTGCTGCAGTGGTGCTATGGGGAGCCCGTCCTTGGGCAGCTCTGCAGCCGCCGTGTGCGTTGTGCCGCGTGGCAGGGCAGGGGAGCAGCTCTGCGATGGCCCTGCTGCCTCTCACAGGAGCCTGGCCTTGTCACCGATTGTCTAGGCCATGCAGCAGCAGCAAGGTCCTTCCTTGGCCTCTTCCATAATAAAGTCTCTGCATAATGCCACAAACTCTTCTTGCCTGCCAGGAAAAAGGCCTTTGGGTGCTTTCCAAAGTTGTGGGTGTTTTGGCAATGTTAAACAAGTTCAATCCCAAGGGGATCGATTCCTAATGCAGAAAACGCTTTTCACATGGGGCTTTTCATTAACGTTGTCTTTTTGTATTCTTTCCCATAAACAGGCTGAACATAGTGTAATCCCTTGAACATACAGACCAAGTGGTGGTCCTTCTGCCTTAGGTACCCAGCAGGCTACTGTTGACCTTACTATCCGTTTTGCCATGTATTTTTGTTCCTTTGGACTTTCCCTTCTTCTTTAGCAGTTCTTGCATGGCTTGATTGAATCTTTCACTTAATTCTGTTGTTATTTGACTTGTAAAACATCAGTTCTCAGATGTGCAGAACTCTCCTTTTTTAGGGTTTCTCTGAATCTTCACTTGTATCTTTTTCAAAGTAGGTATGCTTTGCTCCCAGGTAAGGAGGCTTAGATGTGCATCGTATACCTGTCTACGTCTGTCCTCCCTTCCTCCCTCCCTCCTCTCTGGATGGATGCGGACCATCTCTGACAGCACTAGCGTCAGGCTGTTCTTGTGAGCAGCTTGGCTGCGTGATTTCACCACGTACTTTCCTATTTAATAAGGTTGACTCTTCTGATCTTGAGGACTTCAGCTACAGGTCTGGTTCTGGTCTACTTCTGGTTCTCTTTTCATTGTAAATTTAAAACATTCATAATAATGTGGTCCGTAGCTATTTCTGCAACTGACTTTTCTGTGATGTCTGTCAGGATTGAGCTCGAGTAAATAATCTTTTTGCTTAATTGCTCTTTAGCTACCATATTTATGAAATAGATACCTGTGCCCCAGCTTATGACAATTATTCACACTTCATCCAGTGGCTAGAAGAGTTAAATACTCTGCAGCACAGTCCCCAGCGATGTTTGTTTCTGGCAGCTCTTCCCTGACAGGTTTTAGAGTGGCCACTACCAGTCTTTTGTCTTCTCCCCACCCAGAGACTCCCAAAATACCTGAGCCAGTTGCTCCCTTTCCCCAGGTAGAGTGGTGTATCCATAAGACCAGTTCCGGGTAAAAACTGTCTCCAGGGAGGATGCTTCTCTCAAGTTGAAAAGTGGTAATGTGACTACCTCTGTCTTTGGGTTTTACTTTGTTTTGTCATACTTCCAATATATTGGCTGTAAAATTCACCGATGATACATGCTTAAGAGCCACTGAACAATCTGCTCTAAAGATGCAGTGAATCAGGAATTTATTAAGTAAGAATTTCTTTGTCTAAATTCATTAAATGGGAAGCCTGAAGTTTCCCAACAGGTATAAGTTTTCACTGTGATGAAGACTCTTTATCATAAAAGCTGTGGAACTCGTGACATTTCTTAAAAATGAAAGATGACCTTGAACAGGTGATTCCCGTGTGCGTCTCCTCGCGTGCTTGGGCTCCCATTGCTGGTTGGGAAGCAGGGAAGGATGGTTGCTACTGGAGCGCTGCTCTGTGTCCGCATGCCGCAACAGGGTGCCGCAGGGCCCTTTTGGCAAGAGGAGGAGCGTAGCTCTGGCCCTCTGTGACCAGCGCATGTCTGTTGGCTGCAATCTGCTGGAAGCGCCTTTCTTTTGGTTTGTGATTTTTCAGTATGTTTTAAAAACAAAGTTTAGATTATGAAGTAATTTCTAAGCTTTGTTGTAGCTGAATCAAAACAGTGTGTGTGGTGTGAATTTTAAGTTGTACCAGACCCATTTGACTTCAGGTGTTTGTCCCAAGCAGCACATTACCTTACATTTATTAAAAGTTGAAATAGTTGTTTAAGCAAGTGTTTTAAGTCTTGCTCCTGTTTCATTCCACATAACCCATGCCATTTCAGTACTGAGCAGGATACTTGCAGGAAACTACTTGTCTGTACGTTTTGCTTACGCGTTCAGACCTTAAGGTTGCAGCCGAGCAAAGTGAATCCTCCAGGAGCCGGGTGTTTTCCCGCAGCTTCCGTCATATGGAGGTGACGTGGGCCCAGGTGCCAGCACCGGCTTCCTGCGGGTCAGCGCATGCAGGGGGCAGGGGGCTAGTGTCTGTCGCCTTGGCTTCAGCATGGGGTGCGCGCGCCTGTGGCAAGGCCCAGCCCGCAGGGTCCCTCCGAGGCAGCCCACGTGTCACCCCAGCGCACCCAGCCTGTCCTCGGGAGCCCTCGGCAGCGCAGGCTGGAGAAGCCCCAGCTCTTGCCCAGGCTGCTGGCGAGTGTCAAATGCAGCTGTGGCACTTGGGAGACAGGAACATGGATGCTTGTCAGTGTAGCTGCAAGTGAGCGCTGTCTTCTGAGGTCACTGGAAATAACTACTGAAGGGACTTGTGGGTTATTTCATGTGTCAGACAAAATTGTTGGTGCATATCCTGCCTATGGTTTAACAAGGATGATGACAAGCAGCAATAACAGAATTAAAATGGGATAAAAATGGGATAAGTTAGTGTGCGAGTGTGTGTATGTCCACCTCGCCGTATTTGGACATGTTGATGTGAAGTTTGCATTAATAGCCTAGCTGAAATCTATTTTTAAAAGATGGGGGGAGGGGGGTGGATATTAAGGCACATGGGAAGGTGTGCTGAGAGTTATTTGGAGTTAGCTGGCAGCATTACCATAACCAAGCCAAGCATCCACTGTGTTCGTCACTGTAAGTAAGGAATGTCTTTAAAAATGTTATTTGAAGAAATAGTGAGAGGTTATATATGCAGACATTGTTTGTAATGTTTTTATTGTGCTTTTGTTTGACAAAAAAGAATGCAGGGTTATGTTGCTTTCTGGAAAGAGATGTTTAAGGATGACTTTTGAGCCCTGTTTTTGTGCCTCCTTTGTTGGGCATGTTCAGGCAACATTTGTTCTGCCATCTGCAGCTTCACGTCTGGTTATATGAGAACTGACCTAATAAAGAGTATTAGGTGAGCATTTAAAAATAATAATAATAATTGAACCCTCTGTAGAACATCATCTGTGCTTTTGCTCAAAAGCTTTACTTTAAAATTTAAGCATTTGAAATGACATCTCTCACAAAGAGCATGCAGAAAATGGAGTTAGCTGCGGATTTATCCTTGTGGAATGTGTGATTTACCCTGCTGGCTGTGGCACTGAAAGGATGATGAGTACTAAATGCCTGGAAACCTGGCTAAAATTTTTCAGTTTGAGGTGGCCTGATAGAGGTGACAGATATTTCCACTTGGCGATACGGTAACATGGGTGTCCATGCGCATTCCTCCCCACACGGGTGTCCATGCGCATTCCTCCTCTCCAGGGGACTGTCCGTGCTGCCCTGCGGAGGGCCATGGAGCGGCTCTTTGGTCCAAGCATTTCCCTGCTGCTCGCCTGCCTCCTGCTTCTTGCTTGCGCAGGAGTGCAGTTCAGTATCACCTATTGGAAACTACCTATTTTTGTAAATCAAAAGCAAGGCTTATTCTAAAAATGGAAAGATAAGTCTGTAGCTATGCTTTCTGTTTAAGCATTATATAAAATACAAAACTTGCAAGTTTGGGAAGTGCATTCTTTTCTGGCACTGTCATCCATGAGTGTATTTCCTGAGTAGTGATGTTGATGTTTTCCTGGACTTGCATTGTGCAAGCAACAGCAGGTTTCTGTATTTTGAAAGTGGAAATCCCCTAAAGCAGTAATTAATTCTTTTTCTCTCTCTCTCTCTCTCTCTCTCTCTTTTTTTTTTTTTAAGGACTTAATATTTTTCCAACTACTTCATGTTACTGAGAGGATTTGCTTTTGCTAGATATGTGTTTAAAATCCAGATTTTGAGCTTTACATTAATGCAAGATAGAACTGATTAAGGTCTTAACCTTTCTTATTGGGAAAGGTCTGTTTGTTTAAATATACCAGTTTGTCAGCTATATCTAAATCATAACTGTGAACAAGTAATCGTTCTATTGTCTATAGTTGTCAAAAAGCCTAAAAAATAAAGTTTGTTTGAATTCAAAGAGGTGAAAGCACCCCAGTAACCTATTTACAAGGAAGAAATAAAAGGTATTAATAATCATTGATATTCTTTGATATGTGATAAGAAGATAATAGTAACCTTTAAATACCATCCTCAATTGATGTTTTATCTTTTCTTCAGTAATTTAATATTTTAGTTGTCCTCACTTTTTTGCTTAGTCTTTGTCACCACTAAACACAGACTGCTCCAGCAAAGCTTTTGCAAAGTGTTGGTTGCTGTTCTGTAACTTTTCATCTGATCCAACTCAAGATGTCGTGCCCGGAGGTGGATGTGCTTCGCCTGAGCAGGCGGGGAAGATGGTGTGTTTCCATGCAGAGGGAAGTTTCCAACAAGTAGGAGTGAAGAGCGTGCTCTACTTTGGGGGTCCTTGCTTTGCTCTGTGTCCAGGCCTGGCGCCGAGGCACTGTGGGTGCTGCGCAGGGGGCTGGTGTTGCGGGTGCTGCAGGGGCACCCAGCGCCTCTGGGCCATGCAACCCTCCCAGGCCGGGAGCGGGAGGAGCAACTTTAGAGGCTCAGGCTGAGCTAGCACCAGTTGCTTATGAGCCTGGCATCTATTTTTAGATGATTTCTCGTGTTGCTTGCGAACTGCGAGCCCACCGCTGGGGGTACGTGCGGTCTCCTCACGCCGCCTGTTACCCACCACACATTAGCAAGTGCCTTGTCGCTTGTCCGCACTCTGGCTGCTCGCAGTGGCGGGTGATGCCAGCCTTGCAGCATGATCCACCTCCTGTCCCCTTGTGGTGCAAGGGAACCGCTGCTCTCATTACCACTTTCCGCGCTTGCTCCTCCTTCCCCACCGCTCAGCCAAGGCCTTTTCCCCCGCACTGCTGGCTGCCTCTCCGGGAAGGCAGGACACAGCGAGGGGCCAGTAGGGCCTCCCTGGGAGCCACCAGCCATGCACCATGTCCCTCCAACGCTGGCACCGCCAGAGCAGCGGGAGCAAAGTGCGGGCAGAGCTGTGGAGCTCTGCCACTGTCTTGGCGCATCTACTTGAAGCTGTAAATTTCTTGTTTTGGAGTATTTTTTATATAATGCATTTTTAAGCATACTGTATGAGAGTGTTGAGATATGTTTTTATAAACACATATAGAATAGGTTTGATTTTATAATGTTGCCAGTTGAAAAATAGCCACCTACAAGATAATGTGTATTCTATTTAGCAATAATATAGAGTAATACTGCAGTAATAATTTTGAAGGACTGAGAGAAAATATAAGTAGAAACTGAAAAGTTCCTACAGTCTTTGTTCTGCTTGGTAGTGTTCCTATCTGTGCTCACAATTGCTCCTAATTAGCTGTTTGCTGGTTTGTAAGGGTTTTCTGAGGGGAGATTGGAAAGCTTGGAGCTCCTACGCGTTGCCAGTATCTGGATAAGGCAGCGCTCAGGTAATGTCCCGCACGGTCACTGGATGGCTGCATTTTTTAATAGTACTTCTCTGTCTTCCTCATAAGCGACTTCAGCGCCAAGCTTGTGGAGGCTCTGCTAGCGTCAAACTGAGCACTTGAGCTTCTGCAAGGTGAATAACTGGGGAATGTATGTCACTTGGCAGCCTGCTTGGAAAATTAAAATCTTTGAGAGACATGCTACATTTTCCCTCTGTGTGCTCTGTGATGAGATTGAACACTTACTGCTATGCAGGAATGTGCTTACTAGTCTGTAGGGTTGGTTTTGACCACAGTGCCCCAGTAAATTAAAATATGGGGTGTGGAGCGGTCCAAAGGAGCAGGGTGGGCGCTAGGACTGTCCGTACGTGGCCTCGTGACGCTCCCTGCCCTTGCCCTGTGCCTGGCAAACACACCTCTTTCCAAGGCGAGCTGCAAACGGTGCCTCGGGCCTCAGAGGATGTGATCGCAAGCGTGTATTCAGATGGCCTTCTTGCTATTCCTGTCTGATCTCTTCTTTGAATGGCTGATTTGAAAGCTATAAAAATACTGATCTTATGAGCATGTTGCAACTGGATTTTTGTGGATGCAGAGTCTTGCCTGCTCACTAGAACAGAGCAAAAGTATGTTGCCATCGGCCAGAAAAAACTCCTGCCTCTTCTTCAGAACTGTAGCAAAAAATAAAATACAGTTGCCCAAAGATGAGGGAAATTGTTTTTAACATTTTAAAAAGCATATAGCACCAGAAGCCTTTTGAACCTGTGCATATATATATATATATATATATGCACACATATATAATCTTTTTTCAAAGAAAGAGACAAGGAAGAATGCATCTCACATGTCTCAAGCAATGCATCTGTTACTTTTCACAGCAATTTACTTTTGTTGCTTTAGCTAATTTTGTGACTATATAAATATGAGGATTTTTAGTGACTTTAATGATGAGATGTTGCTCATTGCTTTTCTCATGCTTCCCTCCTGCAATAATGCAGTCCTGTCTATCCTTGATGACAATGCTCGTAAGAGTTATATTACCTCTTCAGCTGCAATCAACTGAGGGGCTTTTGTTACCTGAGAAAATAGCTTCAGGACAGCACTGTGGGGCAGAAAAATAGGGAGCATGGTGAAGAAGAAAATCGGGAGAATCATGTCCCTCAGTGGAGCAGGAGGAATATGAAGGGAAGCAAGCAGTGAAGCCTCATTTTTGCTGTCTTTCAGAAGAAAATGAAGGTGTGAGTTCTGCCCCTGCCACAGGACAAGGAATTACTAAGCCCTGGAGAAACTGTTGGGTGTCCCTGAGAGTAACAAGGGAGGCAGCAAAAGGTGGGGTATGGAAACTGGCAGGAACAAAGAAGAATTAAAGCATCATTCCTTAAACCTTAGTGATTTGTGTTCCTCCTGTTCTCCTCTATTGAATATTCTCATACTTTCCTTGCATCAGGGATGAGGTGGATGCATTGGTTCAGAAAAATACCCCCACGCTCCCCAAAGAAACACATGGTGTCCAAGGAGCTTGCTGGAGCTCCGTGCCCTGCAGCTTTCTGACCATTTGACAGACACAAGTGTCACCCGCTTGCCTATGGCGGCCCACGACGCCCATGTCGTCTATGGTGCCCGGAGGGCCCCTGCAAGCAGCAGAGGAGGGACTGGGCAGTGGCGACCATGTCCCCGCAGGCTCAGCAGCACCACGGGAGGTGGCCTCGCTGTCAGACGGTGGCTTCGAGAACTTACCCTCTCTCATGGTGTGGTTGGCTGTGGTGCAGCTTTCCGTGGTTCCATGGAGCTGCTGGAGCAAGCCTCAAAACGGGGAGGCAGGGGAAGCCACCCCTTGCAGCACTAGCACGAGGTGTTTCTGCCGCCAGGCCTCACCTTCCTTTCTTGCACAGTCATAGCTGGTTTGAAAATGTAAGTGCAGACCAGTGCAGAGGTACCATGGCCCTGCTCCTCTTTCTCTGTCTTGCATTTCACAGAGAGAATGTCCATATTCGGAATCAGTGTTAAGAATTTTCTCAGATGTATGCTACAGTATGGAACATTTAACAATTTTCTGAAAAAATATTAATCTACTTTGATTAGAGACTGAAATCTACAGGAAAATACTAGCAGTTGTATACTGTTCTCTGCTGATAATTTAAATGAAATTGAACAAAGTCATATAAGCTCTGCAATATTACTGAAGTCACACAGAAGCAACGTAGTCTGTTTACCATCCTATTTCTAGCTATGGGAAGTTGATTTCCTCATTATCTTAATTCTGCATAATGTATAAATGTTCCATGTTTCACCCTCTTATTTCACCAACTGTGATCATTATCACTGACCTTCATTGATCCTTGGGTTGCAATACTGTCAAGTTATTTGATTATACAGGCCTTTGGTATATAAAAATAATAATAATGGAAGAAGACTGCAGAATGACAGAATGGTGTTAAAGGAGCAAAGCTAATTCTTACTCAAGCCTCTCCCTATTAAGGCAGAGAAAGTTGGGTTCACATGTGGTCCCTTCAAGACCCTTCTTAACTTCTGTTTCCTCATGTGCAGGCAGAGATCTAGCTTAAACCTTTTCTAACCAGTGACCAATACGGAGATTTGAACTTGTTTAACTTTTGTTGTTGTTGCTGTTTGTTTATTATTTAGCCAGGTGTGAGTACTGGAAGAATAAAATATTTACCAACTGAAATACTGTAATGAATATTTCAGCTTTAATACTTCACTTCATTGCAGAAGTCAGAGGCGATCTTGTCAGCCAAGTGAAGGGGAGAGTGTCACTCACACTGCAGTGTGAGGACACATGTCTGAGTGCTATGCAGAGGTGAAGAGTGGCAAAGCAAAGATCAGAGTTCTTGGAAGATGAGCAGAACTGCTGTATCGCATGGAAATGTTTTGTGTCCTGACGATGCTGAGGTGATGCTGCCGTGAGAGCATCCGCACTGTCACGGGCCCCCATGCACGGCTGAGTGGAGCGTGCAGGCATTGTAGGAATGCTTGCATGGCAGGGCAGCTGTGTCCCCTGGAGTTCACAACAGAGTATGAATTCTGTTAACGAGTATCTCCACGTGCAGTGAAAAGAGCGTAGTCGAATTTAATAAACACTTTAAACCAGGTAGGGCCATCTGAGAGGGGGCGGAGGGAGGCCGCAGTGGTCGGGTCTGCAGGAGCACAGGACTGGAGCGAAGTCGGCTGCATGGCCAGCGTTGCGCTCCCAGGGCTGCTCCCGCCGGGCGGCTACCAGGCCACAACCCTGGCGGTGCGAGCTGCTCTCAGCTCTCCCCCAGACACCTGCAGTCTGCACCAATGGCTGTAGCAGATCTGTCTCTGGAGGTGCTGGCCATGCTGGAGTTTTTTATTGGAAATGTAATTCTTGGTGTTTATAGAAAAGACTTTTCAGAAGACTTTGGATGTGTTTTTGTTGACTGAAATCTGCTTTCATCAGGTGTGGGTTCCTTCGGGGCTGTTGTACACGGGACTGTCTCGCCCCATGGTGCTGCTTCCAGGACTAGTGTTCAGCAGCAGGGCGTTTTGTTTTGGCCACGTACGTAGTACTGTGCAGGTTAAGGTGCATATCTGTGTGTCCTTCCACTTATTCATTAGCCCAGTTGGGTGCTAAACGCAGAAAAAAGAAATCTTGGATTTAAGGTGAGTGGAAACCTTAAGCGGGAGGTTGGAAGAGAGCACACATAATGGTATGTATGAAAGGGCGGGCAGTCTCAAAGGGCAGAATAACTTCAACTTTGACAGAAGCGATGACTAACAGAAAGGTCAAGTAGCTGTTGCTGTAAATGTTTTGGTATACATTCTTCGTAGACCAGGTCTCTGAAATTCTCTGTTAATGGATGGACAAGTTGTAGATCAGCCCTCAGTTGTCTAAATGTATTTCTGACCCTGGGTCCATATTGGTGACTGAAAATTTACCAAGATTATGGAAATGTTGTAGCTATAGAATGGTAAACTACAGTTATGTGAAGTTAGGAGCTATTTTCTATCTGGACTGAGGAATTTTGAATGGAAATCTGTGCCAAAAACGTCAAGTAACTAGATAGGCATTTAATAATCTCCGTTAAGTCCTGGTAGCAGCTGCCTTTGTGTGTGTGCACACTGTGCTGGTGGGACAGCAGCTGCTGCAGACAAGGAACACATGCGAGAAGCGCGGAGCCCTTCAGCCTTGCGAAGGGGATGAGGAGGAGGGAGCTGTCCCAGCCTGCTTGAGCCCTTCCTCCCCTCTGTGTTCCTCCCTGCCATCCTCCCCAGTGCAGGCTCTGCTTTGGGGCGGCGTGGAGCTCGCCTGTGTGTGGCTCCGGGGAGCAGGAAGGAGGTTTCCCTTCACTGTCATGTTGGTGGCAGGGGCCTCCATGCCCTCAGGATCAGCTCTCTGGACATGAGGATTACATTGCCATTGAGCCCGGGTTGGGAGAAGGAGCCTGAACCTGGCTCCTGCTTTTTGCAAGGCAGTGTTGTGCTCATGAGGGTGCATAGCCCCTTGCCCTGTCTTCTGTGGTCCCATCTTCATAGCCCTTCCTGGAGTGATTCATCTCCAGCAGGTCCGCAGAAGGCAGACCCACATCAGTCCTGTCCGCAGCTTAGCAGCTGTGTAACCCTGTGTAACCTGCTTTTAGCCGTTGCCGTGAGGCTCTGCCCCTCGTGCCTGGCTGTTGTGCATGCCATGCTTGGCTATTGCCAGGACCTGGCTCACCACAGTGAGCTCAGGAGCTGGAGAGTGGTGCAGGCAGAGGCCCTGTCCGTCCCGCCAGGGCCTCGCTGGGCGCGCAGCCGTGCCCACCGCTGCAGGAAGTGGGAAGTCTCCCTTTGCCAGGGTTAACAACTGCGTAAGTGCTTGTAGGATCAAAGCCAACAGTTGTCTCATCTCGACATCAAGATTAGGGAATTGGTTACTCTGCCAAGAAATGCGTTAATTGAAACAGGGGCAGTTGAAACAACTGCCTTTCCAGAATGTTATAGCTCTGATTACACCTTTTAGCACTCACATAGATGTACTGTTAACACTGACATCTTCATTAATAATTAATTTAGTGAGTTTTTGTCTGAGCATTGTTATTAGAGACTCAGTTTTGGGGATGTTTCCTATTCAGAGAAATTGCTGTGCCTTTCAGCTCATACAGATGTAAATTCTCTTGAGTTGGTGCCTACAGAAGTTTACTCTAGACGGGTTGAGAGCTTCTTTATTTCTCTCCTCATCCTAACATGGTGAATGATGGGTTGATAAACTCAAGTCTTATCCATAATTTTATTTTGTGTCTGTTCATTATATTAGATTTTACTTTATAGTAGCTGGTTGTAAGGATGCAATAAAGCTTGCTCAGATGGGGCTGGTTGGGGAGCGGATCCCTGCACGGGCACCGTCCCTCCTGACCACACGTGACCTGGGGTTTGGGTGGCCTCAGATACATGCAGCTTTGGCCTCACGCAGCCTTGGCCTTGCATCTCTCTTTGCTCTCATGTTGCTCCATCCCGCAGCGTGCAGCAACCTGCACTGGCTGCGCACGGGTCGGGCGCAGCCTCGCCTGCAGTGTGTCGAGGCTGGAGGCAGAGGAGGACGCTCGGAGACCAGGTGCTGCCCGGCTCTGAGCTCCCTCTGCAGCAAGAGCTGTTGCTTGGGCTTCCTGCCTTCTCTGGGTGCTCCAGGGTTGTGTCCAGTACAATCTAGACTAGAGTTTTTATTGCTAAAGCAGCAAATTGGGTATTATTCCTCTCTAAGGAAGCTGAAGCCTGGTGTATATCCAGAAAGTAATTGAATACCTTGTACTTGGTGTTTTAAAGCTATGGAGCATTTACATGTCATAGTAGCGCTTGTAATGTTGGTGAGTAGCAGCTTCCCATTCTGCAGAGCTGGTTTGTCTTTTTCGTGAGGGCTGGAGCTGCCTCCGTGCAGGGGAGCCTGGAACCCAGCAGCCCCAGCTCGGGCCGTGCCGGCCTCGCTCTCCACAGCCCAGTGATGCGGCCCTATCTTCACTGCTCCCATGTCCTCTTCCCCAGCACCTGCAAATGAACCTGTGTTTGTATGAAACTTTTGTTATCAAAATAATCTCTTCTTATGGCTTGTGCTCAGCAGCAAAGCAGTGTTCTGGTGTTCTGTTCATCAGCCTTGTGCACTGGAAAGTGCATGATAAGCATTGAGAAAGGGGAGGATCGTTAGAAGTGTGATATTAAATTGTGTAGTGTTCTCTGTACATTGTGGATTTTGCTGCCTTTAATGTCTTCTGCAAAATGGCATTTTGACAGTAATTTTAAAACGTTATTCTGCCCGGTTGCTTTGTCTAGCTTGCAAGTTCTATGCATGATCCTAGTTTAAATTTGTGAGGGTCAAGCACAAGAATAGCAACACATGTTGATATTAATTATAACGAATTTCTGTGAAATTTTGGTTAAGTGTGAAAAATATGCACAACAAAGGAGAAGTAATCTGGAATCTTGAAGTCTTTGGTTTATTTAAAACTCACCAGCGCATAACATAAACTGTTTAAAAACATTGTTTATTGCAGGCAAAATGCCAGCCCCGGAGCAGACCCCCGTGGTGGAGGAGGGGCTGTCGCCGCCAGCGCAGGGACCTGCTGCTGGCCCCGGAGCGGAGGCGGAGGCGACCGCTACAACCATCCTGGCCTCTGTGAAGGAGCAGGTAGGCCTGCGGGCAGGACGCTCCCTCTGCCTCGGCTGCGGACCAGCCTGGGGGCTCATCGTGGGCCTTTCCTGCGTTGCCAGATAGAAAGGTCACTGCTTCTAAAATGGGTTTCCTACCATTAGTATGGTGTAAAGCTGCAAAATACAAATACTAGCTTAGACAAGAAACAGGTCAGAACTCAAACATAAAGGATACATTTAGTTGCAATTCAACAGAAGCATCATTATGATAATCGGTACCCATTGTAATGCGTGCATTGAGCTGTTGCTGTAAATCAGACTTGAAATGCAGGTTCAGGGTGTAAAGGCTAGCGTAAAACTTAGGTAGATTTGAGAACAAATAGTTTTTGTCCAGTCTGTATGTTCCATATGGTGTTACAGAAATATGCAGGTAAGGACTTGGTATAAAATGTTAATTATGTTTTGTTAAAGAATGGTTTGAGCTTTGAGTTCAGTTTTAGCTGGAGAAAATACCATCAAAATAATATTGTATGTTAAATCTATAGCATATTTATGGATGTATATTTATGAACATATATCTTAGTTATAATTTCTATAAAAGAAAAAAAATCTGAAATCAAATTCAGCCTAATTTGGGATGTTATTTTAAGGGAAAATATCAATTTTACAGAGAAAGTTCTTAACCAACATGCTTTTTCTTGTTTTAATATAAAAAGGAAGAGATAAAAGTTGGCTTTCCACTGTTGTATGTGTATGTCAGTATGAAGGATGTTAATGCTGGAGGCTACAAATAGTCACAGTCAATTGGGTTCCTGTGATCTTGAGCCTGGGACAGCAATGTGCCTTGTGCAACCCTAACCTGTTGCACATGTCAAAGAGGACCTGTTTGCTTAAAGTACACGTGTGATGATTTTAAGTTAGTCTATTTTATTTTGCAGTTAACAGGCAGAGAACATGCATGTAATCACAGCTCTGTTGATGAGCAGCGTTGCAGTGAATTACGGCAGTGTAACTCATAGCAATCACCTGCCAATAATCTTACAGCTGCCATCCAAAAGTGAGTTTGGGGCAGTTTTGATGCAATAGTGAATGCTTAAACTGAAAATACATTTATGACCACAGTGTCTGTATTGGACAGATGCATGGTACATGTAATAAAAAAAGCATTTGTTAATATCCCCTTTTCTGCACAAGAAGTATTTTTCTCGTTTGTTCAAAGAAAGCTTAGTAAATATATGGACTATAAAGTAACTCCATTCTGATCAAAGAGACAAAACTAGTTGGTGAAACAGACTTCAAAACTATAGCTTAGGTGTAATATGTATGGACACTTTAGAATGAATGGGAAGGAGAGGGAGATTCAGGCTTCTGTCTTGCAAGTGGTAAAACAAGGTGTTGGGGACCAAACTGTACCTTTTGAGATCTTTTTTCCTGCTGATATTGATTGTGGACACTGACACATTCAACGCCCTTCCTGTATGGCAAAAAGCCCAGAACAGAATATTTTCCAGTGTGGTTATTTACTTTATTATGCTTGAACAGAGACTAAAATGCTGTTTGCTATGGCCTAACTTCCTTTTACTCAGGAATCTCTTTTATCTGCAGCGGGTCTGTTTGTGCAGTAGAGCTGCCCCACCTTAGCTAGAACTTCAGTGCTTTAGACACACTTAACTGCAGTGGAGCCAGAGCGCAGAGAAATCGGTACTGGGGCTCGCTGATCTGTGCCAAGTTTTAGCTTAACAACAAGTTACAAATTACTACAGCCCTTTGGAAAGGGGGCGGGGTTAATTCACTGCATAACTTCAGGCGATGCCCATGCTAACGCACACCCGCAGGGGCTGTGCCGCAGCCAAGGTACCTGCTGTGGGCTGGGCCGGGCGCTTGGAGCGGCCGGTCTGTCTGCGCTCACTCTTTCCTCGCAGCCGCGGAGCGCCTGCAGCAGCACTGCGGCCCGGCCGAGGCGGGCGGGGGCCCTCCCCAAGACAGGCTATCAGTCAGAAAAGTCTATCTGTTCGTTTGTGATGCTACAAAATAGTAGCTGCAGAACAAAGCACCATCTGTGATGGAACTGAGGTTTCTACAACTTTCTCTGTGCTCTTCTGACAAAACTTCATTTTGTTTCAGCATGAAATTGCATCCCTAATTAGTATTAGTGTAAGCTGGGGCACGCTCTCACACATTGCCTCTCTGTTAGAAGACTTCCATTTGGAATGCATGCAATCCTGAGACTGTTCAGCTGTAGAGAGGCCGAAACATTTTTTGTCCTTTTCTCTTTTTTTCTTTTATTTTTTTTCCAATGGCTATATGGATTAGTTTTTTTCTAATCTACCTGTTTCACTTCTGAAGTACTATGAAGTTTGCATGCTTTTATGGATAGAGGCGTCTTATAAATGCTGAAATTAGTTTTATGTAAAACTAAAATAGTAAAATATGTGACTTTTTTCTGGAAACTGAATCCTGGGGAATACTTGGGTAGAAGTTTAGCTCTATAGAAAGTCTCTCATTCACATTTAAAATAAGCTGAGTATTTGCACACTGTAATAGCATGCTGTCACAAATTGGAAAGGCAATATCATAGCAGTAATTTCTTTTGAAATGTTAAATGCAGCTAGTTGCCAAGTGTTTCTCAAGATGAAGGTATAGATTTGTTACTTTACACATGCAAGTCTCACCCTATTGAATTTAAAATGAGTTGCTGCTGACTTGGCAGGATCAAATGTGTGACTGGATCATTCAGAATTAAGTTTCCTGTTTCACATTTTAGCTTTCCTCTTTGGTGATTGGGCTTAGAGGGAGGAAGGTCTTGCTGGAAAAAAATGGCTCAAGGCAACACATGTGGGTGGTTTTGGCCTCTGGAGTTGCAGTGTTTTCATGGCCTTTCCCTTTCCAAAGGGGAGTGCAGTAAGGGTGGCTGCTGGGCTCTCCCATCAATAGGAAACCCGGGGGACTTGTCATTAAATTGTTTTCCTTGAAGTGTTCATTTTTGTCTAACACTTGAGTGAAGCCTTTTCTTGTTCAGTACTTATAGTGAACCAGATATTAGAAGCTCTGTGCTTTACTTTTTCCTCTTGTTCATTGTACAAGTACAAAATTATTTATTTCTCAACATTTTTTTCTTTGTTTTCTTTCTACACAGAACTAAGTGAAAATCTTTTATTTTTTTTTTTGAAATATGGCAATGTGAGAGAATGTATCTTCTGTATAGCAAAAGATTTATGATTGCATTTTTCAAACTCATAATTACTAAAAACACTAGCATACCCTGAGGAGAGTTCTTTAGCAACTTAGATACAGAGCAATTTGATATAAAGTAGGGCGTAATCTCTGTAGGTGTGTAGCTCGAAGAGGGTATCTGAAAGAGGACTTGCTACCTAGCTGAACTCCTGGTGACTAGGCAAAAAAGGTAAGTGTGACTCTGCATGTGAGCAGTGATCGGCCAGATGGCCAGAGCTGTGTGTGCTTTGGACGAAGGCCATTCTCTCTCTTAATTGCTTAGCAAGTAGTGCATGAGTGGGGAAAAAAATACAGTGAGTAACTGGAAGAGGCTTTTTATTTTAACTCTCTTGCTAGTTTTATTCCTTAATTTTTACATTTACTATTTTTGCTGTTTAAAAACATTTCTGTATTCAATAAAATCAAGTCTGGGAAGATCTCTTATTCTAGGACCCTTGTATCGGATGAAACTACTAACTCATTTCCTCCCTGAAAATTCAGTGTTCTGCTTTATTAAAATCTACACTTTCATATTAATTTTTCTTTTCAGAATTCATTTTTCTGTTGAGAAATTTTGAAGAAGATCCTACCTGGAGCTGTTAGGTATCCTTGAAAAGTACTGAAATACTTTAGTACCGTTTTTATACTGAGATTGCCTGCCTGTCGACTCTACAGGAGCACAACTCTAGTTAGCAACTGGCTCAGCAGCATGTTTTACTTCAGCACTGAGTTAAAACAGCCTCCAAGGATTGCAACAGCTTCCAGAGTGGTGCCTGAGAGAAGTCAGGCAGGCCTCAAGCAGCTCCTTCCTTGCGGGCTCTACCATTGCTCATCCATAGGTTTCCTGGGAGTTGCTAGCTGCTTTCCTAAGATTTTGATCCATCATCTGCTAGAGCAGCACTAAAATGTTTTACCAGCCTAGTGAGCAGTGTAGACATAGGCACATTAAGGGCTTTAATGGTCTACTGCTGTTGAATGCAGAGTAAGTGAGATCAGCTGATAATTGCAGCTGGGTCATTTCACATCCTGCAATCTGCAATTCTTTTTAGCCTTTCCAATTTTTCTATATTTTGTCTTTTACTTTGGAAAATGTTGAGGTACTGAACACATGCAAATACAGTGTGTTGCAAGTAAACTTTCTTTTTCCAAAAAAGAAAAAAAATTGATCTCATATGATCAGTGAAAAGGTTAGTTTTGTCTCGATAGTCTTGTGGAGGATTGTATCATATGGTATGCAGGTTGGAAAAAGTACAGTATTCAATGCATTTCTTAGCAGTCGGTTTCTGAATGTACCTCAGAATCAGAGCGGGCGAAACGAGGGGTCTGCATTGCTCAGTTGGTGACGAGGGGAGCAGAAGGGCCCAGGTCCATGTCCGGGACTCAGGAAGCGCCTGGAATGCACCTGCCTATTTTCTTGAGCACCCCTGGGCTTGCACAGGCAGTGGGAGGTGTGTGGCCCTGCACTGCACAGGGCATGTGAAGGCAGAAGAACTAATTCCAGGTAAAATACTCCTTTCCTACAGCTAAGGGCACCTTCTAGGTCATCGCTACCTTTGTCCCTCTCGGACTACTGAAAGAGGTTCAGCTGAAAACAGAATCTCTCAGCTACCAATATCTTTTTGTTGGGAAGGCATTGTGAAGGTCTGCGTACGGTTACTTCTGACCGTGGCGCTAAGCTGGTGGCATTTGGCAGCTTGAGCGTTTTAGCACGTGCTCTGCTACTGCGGCCAGAAGCACCATCCCGTTGCTGTGCTGCCTGTTCCCGTGGGTTGTGCCCGGAGCTGCGTGAGGCCAGCAGGATCGCAAGGATGGGCTCCCCTCACGGGATGCTCGGCGTGTTTGTTTCATGCATGGTCCTGGCAGCCATCACGGGGCACAGCTGAGCTCCCTTGGCTGACTGGACCTTCCACTGCTGCTTTAGGGGCCTTGGCTCCCTGGTGCCTTGTCAGGATGGTCACCCACACAGGGCAGCGAGAAGCTGGTCTTTATTTTCAACACTCTGAATGTAGACTCTGCACTTTCATCCATGTTACTGAGGGAGAAGAATTTTCTAATTCAACAAAATGCGGTATTGGGTCTCTGCACTCCAGCATGATGCAATATTGTATATATACGAAGCCATGAGCCAGCTCTGAACCTTGTCCTGTGATCTCAAGGCTACGCGTGCCACAGTGTTAATCCTGGAGACGGGTGCTGTGTGTTCCCATCGCTGCTGCGCTGAGCTCGCCCCAGCACACGCCGCGCCGTGCACATAGAGCCCTGGCTGCCGGCTCCGTGCGCGTGCCGTCCTGCGGCAGCCCATGCCCTTGCAGGGCTGCAGGGAGCCCAGCCACCCTCGCGCAGCCTTTGCATTTGGCTGTGCAGTATCGGTGCTCCGCTGCGAGTGGAAAAGAGGGACTTTGTGGCCGCCCCCCTCATGCTCTCCCCCAGGCCAGTCCTACAAAATGTAGTTAATAGTGATTTTTGCCTGGGGCAGCTGTCTCTGTTGCTGGCAGGCGCCTCGGAATGGGACTGCTTTGCCCAAGGAATGAGCGTTGCCGCTCCGTGCCGAGACGTTGCAAAGGCAACAGCTTCCTGCAGCAGCGGGGACCGATTTGGGGCAGCTGTGTCTTCCCCCAAACCCGTATTTCTCCTCATCAGCCAGTGGCTGATACCTAAATGAAAGAGGCAGGTCTTCGGTGGTGGTGTCTTTAGGGCTCTCTTTTATGGTGAGTATGAGCATAGCTGCATTAACATAAGTAATGCATCTCTTGCTGGAAAAAATGTGCTACTACTGCAAAGGGAATTTGAGACCTTAGAACTGACTTTGTGGTCTGAAATTAGGGATAAGTGATGGTTAATCAAGCCCAAGAGCGGAGGTGCAGCAGGGTGATGGGAGAAAGGCAAGATAAAATGTCATGCTTCAGGAAGAAGCAGAGCTCTGCAGTGTGATCCATGCACCTGCCACCAGCTTTGGATTCCTGCAATGTGCTTTATTTATTTTTTAATGTAACATTTGTTACTTTGGATTTTTGTGTATCCATTTATCCAGTTTTTCCACTTTTTTTTTCAGAGGAAAAACTGTCTCTAAGGCCTCTGCGCAGGCCACACAGCAGTCTAGTGCTAAACTTTAATCTTCTTGCCTCATTCTACCAATCATAACCAAATCCTATAATTTCCGAGACAGGGATTCTGCTCTTAGTGTATAGACCAAACTGCTATGTTCAAGAAATATCATGTCAAGTTAGAAGATCAATCAAGAATGCAGAAAGAAAAGACTCTTCTGTGATGCTTTTCGTAGCAGTGGTAGTAATCATTTAGTAATCATTTTCTTCTTTACCTACCCGGAATCCTCAAATCTAAACTCTGAGGTGATTTTTGGAATTGGTGGAGCTTTATTTTCTGGCTACAAAATTTGAATTTGCTCTATGGAGTTCTCATGGAATGCGGGGAGAGACCATACAGCTCTTACACTTCTTCTAGTAAGTCTGCTGTGAAATAAGAAATACACAGGAAATCTTTCCCTTTTTGCTTTTTATCATGTTTCCACTTCACAAAAATTAGTATTTTCTGAAACTGTTAAACTTCTGTAACATTTTAGGAAAGACTTTCTGACAAGAACAGACTAGATGTTGACAAGCCTGCATTTTGTTTTTTCCTTCTTCTGTGCGTACTGTACCTGTTTTTTCCATTTTGCTTCCTCTTTCCTGTGGTATATATTCCCTCTTAGTTGATTCACCTTTTGTAAAAGGTTTTCTAGAACATTTCCACATGCTCATAGGATTTGAACAACCCCATTTCTTCCAAAACACAGGGCAACAGAGCGTGGCCCAATGATAACACTATCCCCTGGGCAGAAACGCCCGGGCCTTGGTGTAGGGGACTGGGTCAGGCTGCGGGAGGTGGCGCGGGGTGAGCGCAAGTGCAGGCGAATGGGCGTTTGTTGGGTGCAATAACATTATTCTAGAAAACAGTCTTATTTTTGTTAATGCCTCTGTCCGTAATGGAAGGCAAATTAAGAGAGGCTAATGGCTAACATTTGTTTAATTTTGCTCATCTCGTAAAAAACACCAGTAATAGTTGGAATAACAAATATGTAATTTGAGGCTTGTGTTCATAGTTGGTAGAAATGACATTGCTATGAGTGATGTTGCTATTTAAATATTGATTCAAAAGCAAGGAACACAAAAGAGCCTTAACCAGAGGGTAATCTTATCGCTACAAGTAAGGAGCGTAATACTGTTTATTTTAAAAATGATCACATATATTACATGCTCTCTAATATATTTTACTTGGAGAAAGCCTTGTCATGCCATCACTTGCTTCAAAACTTAAGGAGATGTAGTACATGAACATTTCTTTCAAAATCATTGCATTTACCACTAGCATATTAATGACTTGCTAGCGAACCAGCTTTTAGGTGAGCAGTTCATCTCTATTAAGATTTGTAAATGAAAAATAAACTGTATATGTTTGCCTATTTATTTTTTTTGCTAAGAATGCATTTTAAAATCTTTCTTTCCAAAGCATAAACAGTCTTAAAGAAGTAGTGACAGGATGCATATGCACCTCTTGATAGAACATGAAGTTATGTCCTGTTAAGACTTGCCATCAAATTCTAAAGGTTGGATCTTTGGATGCAGTTACACATTGTACAAACCTTGCACTGCCCATGCTTTCTAGTCCGTATAGAGGTCCCTAAACTTTATGGTCCTAAACTTTATGTTTTTTTGTATCGGATCTCAGAGTTAAAAGGATTTAGCCTTAGAATCCCATTTAAAAGAGGCTCATTTAGGACGTATGTCCTAAAACACTGTCTCCAAGTGTGACTTGGAGAGCATTTCCTGCTCTGAAGCTTGCCAGTGTGTGCTAGCCTGAAGAAAGGGATTGTTTTCTCTATGTAGGCAAGCAGTTGAGTAGCTCTATCAGGCAAAGATCTGGGTTACTGGGACCACACTGCTCTGCTGCCTGCCCTGTGGTTTGTGCTTTTATTTTGCGGGGAGAGAGGAAAGGGCTTTTACTGTAACTATGCAAATACTTCAAAATAAAAATTCTTTGTGCCTTAAGGAAAAGTGTCATGCACGGACTTGCAGAATCCAGGTGGCTGTCTGTTTTTTAGGTTCTTTTGATTACCTGAGCCCAAAACAAGCAGTAAGCTATCTTAGGGTTCTAAAATATTACCCTGGCAATCTTAAAGTATTGCTTGATATAGAAGCTCAAAATTGGTTTTAGTTAAGTTCTATATTAAGAAGAATTCATCATCTGTGCTATGATCAAAGAAATATGTTCATTGACTGTGCTTTCCACTTGTTCCCTGAAGCCTGTGTCAGTGTTTTCTTGTGTAGTAGTCTAAAAAATTATTACAAACTTTTAGATTCCCAACTATTACTCTGTTGATATCTGGATATTTGATTTGTTGAAGATTAAATCCAGTGCCTTCCAAAAATCTGATCTTGCAACTTGTCCTGTTTTAGAAAGGAGGAGGGAGGGTAAAGTCAGGCCTGGGAGGTTGGGTTTGTGGCTGTCATGGGTCAGGTTCAGCCGCTGGCTGCTTTCTGGGGAGCCATTGCTTCCGCAGTGGCCTGGGTAGCGTGGGGACGGTCTCTCTGGAGAGCTTTGGGAAACGTCACTCCTGCATGTGGGCGTCTGGCTGCTGCTCTGGCGCCAGCACCACTGTGACACCCCTGAGCTGAAGCGAGGAGAGGGCCGGAGCGTCGTGGACAGCTGATGTTCAAGCTGCAAGAAGTAGAGCCTTCTTTTAGGGTTCATTAATGAAAATGAAGTATTGAAATTTCCTTTCTGTTTGAGGTGTAAAAATAGTGTCTGTTAGCTATAATACATGGCTGAAGTGACTTCTATAATACAGCAAGTCAAGTAACTGCCATGTAATGCAGTTGCACAACATGTATTCAGGAAACAAAGCTTGCTAGTAATTTAATTCACTCTTTAAAGTTAAATAGATTCTTCTATGCTGCTTTGATGTAAGACTTGATCTAAAATTCATCCAATTCTTAAATTGGATAGTTTATTTAATTTTACATATTATTAAAGAGTTTACTTAACATTCAGTCGATGTGGAACACCAATTTGAAAAATAATACTGTTGCTCTCATAGCTTTTGTTAATGATAGAAAAGGATTCTAACTGTAAAGCAGAAGGTCTCTCTTATCCCTTGGTGACATAATAAAGATTTTAGATTATTCTGCTTATAGATGATCTTTCTAGATTTTAATACCAATCATTCTGAGTAGTCACTTGTTTCTGTGTTTTGCTTTGAGCACTATTTTCCAAAAGTCAGCATTTGTAAAATGGGGAAGAGTTGATAACTTTGAGTAAGAAATTTAACAAAATCTGAAACCAGAAATGTGGAAAGAGTATGTTGCTGCCCTCTACCCTTTTGAATCAATACATTAAAAAAAATAATAATACAGAAGTCACACCATAGTGTAGTTTAGGATTTGAAGTTTTGCAACTGGAAAGGATAGGATACAGTATTTTCCAGTATACCTCTGATATAGATGAAAACGAAGACTGACCTTATAGACTCTTAATTTATTAGGCTATGGCAACAGAAGGAAATACCAAGATTAAAATTGCAGGACGAATAAAAACCACCGATGCTTGAACACTGGTTTCCTTTTTATGACAGATGATAAGTTAGTATTTGCATGAAGCATTGATCTAAAGAACCATTAAATCCCCACTCTAATCTTCTAATTATTTATTCCAGTGAAGAGGAGTCAAAACAAGATGCTGATTGCTGCAGAATTAATCCACACCCACTTTTTAACATCAAGAATGCTTTTCTTTTTATTTTGAAATTTCAGGAGCTCCAATTTCAAAGACTTACCAGAGAACTGGAAGTGGAAAGGCAAATTGTGGCTAATCAGCTAGAAAGATGTAGGCTTGGAGCAGAATCACCAAGTATCGCCAGCACAAGGTACAAGTCCTAATGACTCTACTTTCATATGTCCCATAAATTAAAGGGCTTTTTAGTGGTACTTATGCTATATATATATATATGTATATGTGTATATGTATACATATATATACACACACCTTCACATCCCTTCACATATGCATGAACATATATATGCATATATATACACATACATATCGAATAGCTGTTCACTTCCCATTAGTTTCATAAACATAAAAATGTAGATTTGGCATGAAGAGTTATTGAGAATGTTAAAAAGGCATCTATAATTATGGATTCCATTTTCAGTATAGTGTTTATAAAGCTTAAATTTTGCTTTAAGTTTGCTAAAGTTTGTTTTTAAAGATTCATCCCAATAAAAATGTGGTAGGCTTAAAAATATTTGTATCAAGTAACATTACTAATTAAATCGAATGATCTTTACACTACTGTGTTTTTTTCTCTATTCATTATCTAGTTTTAATTCAGCTCTTTTGAATTACTTTCATTGTTAAATTTGTTTCAGGGAATATCTTGTTATATGTGTGCTGTTAACATATTTTAAAAATTGTAAAACATACCTAATATACATACAAAAGCATAGCTATAGCAATAGCTATAATTTACTATGGCAAATTATTATTTTTTTTTAAACTACAAATATTATACTGATGATTAATATTGATATTTCCTTTGGGAACTTTTATATCTTGTATGTGTTTGGGTGATCATTTGTCTCAAAGATATTAAATGCTTTCTTGAATCTGGAAATCTTCATGGTAATATCTTCTCTGATGAAACAGTCGTATCTGCGTTTCAGGTTACAGCAAACTCCATGTTGATGTGTATGTATAGAGATATATTCTCACATATAAATCTTACATCCAGAGAAGACCAGAGTTATCCTATAAATAATCTAATGGTCAGTGCATTTCTTGAAATATGCAATTATTACTCTGTAGAATGCATTAGAGATAATACAGTTGTATTAAATACTATCATTTGAGATGGACAAAATGGAAAAAAAATTACAGTATTTGTAAATATGGAGTAAATTCTGGTTTTGGTTGCTTTCTTATGGCTCAGTGCCACACGTACAAAAGAGATAATGAAAGTGTAGAGGAAGAAAACATTCACATTTGAATGAAGTTATTTTGTTATGTATATTAGCATTTGTAAATTTGTGAGCCTAATTAAACTCTTCAAGTACATGTTTTCAGGGGCCATAGGTCTTCCATACTTCATTAATGAAGTACTTCGTAGACTTAAAAATGAAACCTAATCATATTTCTAGTTCTTGCAGACACTGCTGTGTTCTGATCCCTGTTATCTTTCTAACCGGTCCCACTGCAGCTAGATAGAGCTGTGCAGCGATGCCGCGTAAGCGCAGCTGCAGTGCTGGGTAACGCTGGTGTCTGTGCGGGGGCCCTGATGCACGTGTCCTTGGTTAGCTCTTTGGCTCGTTATCCTTCAACGTGCACGTGCTTTCTGAGGGCTGAGTGAGAGGCTGAAAAAATACGTGTTTGAACCCAAGGCACTTCTGCTTTCCCACATTGCTCCGAGAGCTGCTGGGGGAACCAAGCAAGGCAGAGCTGAGGTGAGGAGTGTCAAAGCAGCCACAAACAGCAAATCTTAGAGCCATAAAAGCGTGTGCTGTCCCAAAGAAGCTGATGCAAATGTTCTGGTGGGACTGACAAGAGCTCAATATGAGGGCCCTTGAGGGCAGAGAGAGTTGGAAACTCAGTGTTGGGCAAGGCTGGCAACCTGGGTGAGGAATCGCAGGGACACTGAGCACTTGGGAAGCAGGAGGATGGATATTTCCTAGCCAGGTACAATATTTGTTTGTCCAGAGAGGGTCCAGAGAAAAAAAAGACGGTGACATTGAAGTATAAGATGTGAAAACCTTGTTATTTTTCCCCTTTTCCCAGGTTTTCTCTTCCCAAGGAGATAAGTATTGCTTTGCATCAAAGCCAGTGGTTTGATCTCCCCATGCTTGCAGGTTAAATGGCAGGGCTTTGAGAGCGCCAATAAAAACATTCAGGAGCTCAGACACTGTTTTGATGTCTAGCTCAAGCTGTTGGTGACCTCAGGGATGTGGTATTGCTCCTAACTGACCTGCTCACAAACCAGATCTGCAAACTGGCGTCATCAGGGGTGGTACTGCTTGTCATGCATCAAGCCAGAGCACAGGTACCACTGGCGCCGGGTACCAGTGCAGTATGGATACCTCCTGTGCGCAGGTACCAGAGCATTGGCTACGGCCTCTGCTTGGTGCCTCTGTGGCTACAGGAACGATCTCAGTTGTTGGGGCTTTGGCTTCGAGCTGGCTTCGAGAGCTGTTTGAGTTGGAATATAAAAATAATAATAGATAGAGCTTTAATCTAGTTCTGTGCTTCACTGAAATGATGCTGGCGAGGCAGCGCGTCACCCAGGCGGCTGCGTGCCGTGGCAGCACCATGGGCAGTGGCACTACTGCCGAGGGGATGCCGTCGTGCAGGATCAACCCCGTAGCGCGGCTCGGCCTGCCAGCACTGTGCACGTGGCTGGGCCTAGCAGACCGTGCCCAGCAGGCTGGGTCTGAGGCTGTGCCCATGGCCATGCTTGGCAGGCTGTGCCTGCGACTGTGCCCAGCAGATCGTGCCTGTGGTCGTGGCCACCAGGCCGTGCCCAGCAGGCCATCCCGGAGGCCGCGCAGGGGACGGGGCCTGGCCCAGGAGCACTCCTGCCCCCGGCCCCTTCCCTGGCTGCAGGCGCCGCAGAGAGCTGTGCCCCGCTCTGAGCAGGGCGAGGACCTGCACGGCGGGAGAGCACTCCTGTCCTGTCCTGTCCTCGGCCGCCTGGTTGTGCTGGCTGCATAAGAGAGGGCGCCTTGGTTTGCTGCCCATCAGTAGTTGGAAAGTAACACTCACATTATTTTGTTCTTCTAAGCCTGGAATTAGCACAGTGCCTGGTTTGACTGACCTAAACCAGGTCTTTAGCATTTTTTGCATGATATAAACTCCTCAAAAGCATTCTTTTGTAGTTAATACCCTGTAAACCCTCCTTGACATTTTCCTTACGTTGAGCAGATACAAGAGGGTTTATTTCAAAGAAGAACCACTTAGAATTAATCACTTTACCCTGCTAACAGATATTCCTGCATGGTCCTCCATATAGTGACAAAGGAGGAAAATCTCCTTCTGGTGCAGCACGGCAAGAACAGGCCATAGGGAATTTATTTTTGGTTTAGGTTTGTTATTCTGCTGCCCACCTGTAAAACAAGCCAAACTGTAAAAGCAGCATGCAAGAGTAGGTGATAGACTTGCTCCCCTATGAGGAGTGTGAAGGATGAGGACAGCAGTGAATCTGAGGTGTAGGGAGAATCAAGCAGTAGGTTAGAGGTAGCTCAGGGTTCCTGCATGTCTTTAGTTTATTGGGAGGTTACTTGCCTGTTAAAATTATTTCCTCCTTTATCTTTTTTTATAAATGAGTAATCGGCTCAGCTCCTCAATAACATCCCTTCCACTTTCAAACCTCTTAAGGGACTGAAATGACTTGGTATAACATCAGTCCCATACATAATTATTGTACATGTATTATACAGTACAAGGTTGTTGGTGGCTCGGAAGACCAGGGTGAGCTTCCAGCTATATCCACTCTCTTCTTGCTCTCTCCCATGAACTTTTCCCTGCAAAGAAGCGGATGGAGGTTCAGCCTTCTGCTCCCTATGGCACCTGACTGTAAACCCCACTGGGCAGCTGCTAGGGCTGCAGTTCTGGACTGCCAGGTGTGTGAGTGGGAGAGGAGTCGTCCCCTTTGGAGCCGCGTCCTGGAGCCACACGTTGATCCAGCTGCCTCCCCTTGCGGTGCTCGCAGCCCTTCCGATGTCTCTGGAAGTGCCCAAACGCAGTGCTGTGGGGAACCAGCCAGCTGCTCTCTTTTAATTGTGAAATACTGGTCACAGGCACTTTAGCAAAGGAAGGCAAAATGAAGTAAGGGGCACAACAAACACTTAAAGTATGCAAGTGTGATTGGCAGTACAGTAAACAGTCAAAACTATTTTGACACTTGAGGTGCTGACTGGTCAGCATGGTCCCATCATCCGAGCAGGGCCCTTGGTAGACCCTGTTTATTCACTTCTGCATGGGTCAGCTTCATCCAGATGGCAGGAAAAAAACACAACTACCACAATAACAGCAAGAAGGTAATGGCTCCTACCAGCTGGGATTAAACACATGTACCTGGTTATCTCTAGGTGATTTATGTTCAAGTGTATGCAAAGTATTTTCATTAAGCTAGAAGTATTCATTTAATTTGAGTAACACTGTGACAATACCAAGTCTTTTGGGCTTTATGAAGCTGAATGTACTTTATAGCTACTAGAATGGTGAGGTTTTTTGCTTTACATAACAGATTATACTTTAATTAGTTCTGAGAAAAGAAGATTACATGCAGTTTCTGCAGTAGTGAAAAACAGTCTAGAGGGATTCAGTAAAATATTAACCTGTAATTGAGCACTCATAATTTTTTGTGGATGAACCCCATATATTACACTTTATGCATACGCACACATTTCTTGCAAAGAGTGCAGGCAGGGGAGGGGGCTTTGCTGGGAAGAAGCACAGTGTGGGACTAAGTCGATTGGTGCCTTGTGCCCATTTGCGGGGCGGTGATGGGTGAGAGGCCTTCGGGCCCTGCACCTGGCTGGCTATTCAGCAGAGCAGGGCTTCCCCTAGGGCTCCTGTGGAAACTGGGCACCTTTGCTCATACAACACATCGAGTATCTCAGCACTTTAAGTCTTGAATTTGAAATTTCTTACATATATTGTAATATGCCAACAAATTTTCATGGCTAATTATGATGTTCATAAAAATTACCTTTATAATCAGTATATGCTGTCTGGAGAGGGGAAAAAATCATAGTAGTTTAAATTTTTCTTTGAGCTACTATTCTTATTCAGTTTTGAAAACAAAACCAAAAAAAACAGACAGCTGTAATAAATATATAATACAAAAAGATATAATTAATTACCTTTGTTGCAGAGAGGAATATACAATAAAAGCAGGAATAAAATGTATCTTACAGCACTTAGTAAAATACAAATAATTTCAAATCAACATGTCCCAATAATAGAGCTGTTGGAAGGACATTTTTTGGCACCTAAATAAATAATTTATTTACTTAATAAATTTGGAGGGGGTAATGATTAGATTATTAGTGGCTAGCTAGGAGCTACTTGCCTGCTTGGATAAAACCACTGGTACTCGGGATCCTGACCGTGGCTGGTACTACCCATTCCAAGCGAAGAAACCGGCTCTGTTGCCGAGTCAGAGAATGTCCCTTTGTTAGGAACGGCTCCATGCTACGATTGTTTTAGGCTTTATAGTTTTTGTTTAGAATGCTTTAAATTTAAATCCTCTTTAATCTAACCATAGATTTCCTATTCTCTGCATTATAAAAAATAATAGATAAATATCTGGGGTTTATTTTATTACATTAAATGTCTGGGTTTATTTTATTACATTTTAAAATGTAATCATATCTCTTGACCTTGATTACAGAACTTAACAGTGGATTGTGCTGGTTTTGTTTGTTCTTTGTTCCCAAAACCTCTGTGCCATTTCGTTATACTCTACACTTTCATATGCTCTTAATTTAGAATTATCTTATGACATTAACTCCTTTCTTCTTATCTCCATTTCTACTCTTTCCTTGATAGGAAGGACAACCAGAAAAGGGGTGCTAGTCTACATAACAACATCAGCAGTTTTTTGGTTATTTTTTCACGTTCTCTCACAGCATGGTATTTATTGGCTTCTTTAGACTGTACAGAAGTTTCCATTGGCAGGTTTCCTTCCATGTTTGTTCAGTTTCCTTCTCACAGGGAAATCTAGATGTTTTCAGATTTGGAGGCAGTCCTGTGTTAATAGCAGTAAGAATGATGCTTCTGAGTGCTGTGATTAGTGGTTAAAGTGGGCATAGAGCTGTGGTGTATTAACTCTTACTAATATTCCTTTCCTTGCCTGTAACCACTTTCAGTTTTGCCATAATACCTTCCATGCAGATGTTCCCCTTAAATATTATCAAGTAATTAATAAATAATGTTATCTACAGATCTCAGTACACTATGCAAAGATATTTAAACTGCTTATTCCAGTTGGAATTCTGTGAATATTCTGCAGGTATCTTTTCTCATTTGAAATTATAAAGTAAAGTTATTTTCTAATTTTACAGAAATATTCTTCTGAATTTGACATGATTAGTCAGTTATCTAAGCGACTCTTTGTCATAAACTTCATCAGAAACCTTTGAAAATTCAAAAAGATAATAGGCTTGCTGCTTTTTTTTTTTTTTTTCTTTTCAATCAGTCACAAAATTCTGGTAGATTAGAGGCAGGTTGGTCTTTTTCTAAGCATATCTTGGTTCGCTTCTGTCATAAAATATTAAGTGGTATATATTTCTGGGTTTAATTAGTTTTACTTAACAAAATCCACAACAAATTCATAACAAAAATTCATAACAAAATAAAAATAAAATTTGAAAATTCAGATATCCAATATATCCACTATTGTCTACTGTATACTTAAAGGAAGCGCTGGAGCAATAATTGCATATTTTACTAGTAGTTACTCAATCTCTTCCTTAGTTCTTTCCAAATTGTTTCTGCAAAAGTCTTTTAAAGAATTTTTAGCACTACCTTTTAAAAGATTTTAATAGTCTTCAAGTGAAAACTGCCTGGAGGAAAACGAGATGTTTCTTTTCCATCAACCTCTCTGATTGCTGAGTACTGTATTTCTCCTTTGGCAAATCACCTGTGGCACTCAGGCAACATCAGCTGCTTCTTTAAAATTGCAGGATGTGCTATCATTCAGTCTTATATCTACAGAAATTTAAAAATAAAACATTATTTTTTGAATGTCTATATCTAAAATAAGTGAAATTTGCCAAGTTTCTTATTATAGCTAAGTTGTTTGTGTGTTATAGTTTGTTTTCTGTTTCTGTGGGCCTGGTTGGAGTTTTTCGAAGCTTTTAAATGCTGGCAGATTTGAAGAGATTAGTTGTTTTTTTATGCAGTTTGGTTGCAGATGATCAAATAGAAAAAAGCAAATTGTGGAATGGCACTGCTGATAAATTGGAAGAGAGCAGTAATTTAATGTTGACAGCAACTGCATTTACAGTAGCAGAGTGGGCTTACCAGAGAGCCTCGCTGTCCTCAGTAAGCAGAAGAGGCAGGTGCAGGGGGCACTGAGACCTCCAGGTGACCAGGGCCGCTGTGCGCAGAAGGGCTTCCGCATTAGGGCACAGGCAGCCCTAAGCTCTTGGGTACGCACGTGTGGCAGATGGGAGGTGTGTGCCACATTTCCAGCCTCTGGTGACTTTGAGAGCGTGTAAGCTCCCCAGAAGGAGGGTGAGCGTTGAGGTGGTCACAACCATGAAGATGCACCTAGTCAGGATGATTTGCAGTCTTTTTCAGCTTTTCTTATAACTATCTTGAAGTTTAATTTACATATTTGTCTTCAAGAATCAATATTTGCTATCAACAAAAAATAGCAAAAATGTGAAATGGCATTATACTGATTTTGGTAGTTGCCAGTTACTTGTGATGTGGCAGTATATGGAATAAAATATATGACACTTCATTGGAAAACCCCCTGTATTAAGATTTACAGCTTCATAGCACATAAAATTATAAATGTGTTCTGTGTGGTGGTATTTAAAATGAAAGATAAAGGTCAGTTGAAACAATATATTCAGCAAGATTTTACTGACAACTCTGCTGAAGCAACAAACATGGATCCCCTTAAAGAAACCATTTGCTAGCTAATGGGGTATGTGTCTTTCAGTGCTGAAAACGTGTGAAGTTCATAAATTTTCAAAAGATCTTGTGTATTTTGCTTTTTACAGCTTTCCACCATTTCAAATAACTTCAATATATTGAAATATATTTAATAAAATAATTTGATGCTTCATTTTTTTCCACTCTTGCCCTTTTTGATGACAACAGTGGTATATGCAAGTGATCAAAATAAATGGAAATTGGTAATTTTCCTTCATGGAATGTTGTTTAAATTGTAGAAATATATTCCATTTTAAGGAATGGTTGCTAAGACAATAAGCTTAATTGTCACATGCTGTGTAGTGTCTCCAAGGACGTAGATAGCACCAAGGCATCAGGTTCACCCTCCAGAGCAGAAGCTGTACATCTAACTGTGAGAAAAGAGGATAGTGCTTAAAAGCTTTCTGTTTATCAGATGCTTCGTCTGCACTAGTTACTGGTTCAGTCCTGTCACCAAGACACCATCTTTGAAATAAAGCTGTAAGAGCTGGCAAAAAAATGTATAAAAAAAGGGAGAAACTGACAGATGCCGAGGAAGGAGAAGAGCGCGGCGGGATGAGGGCAGCCGAGGTGGCTCGGTGCCGCTGCGGGGAGCACCCCACATGCAGCTGCGGGCGCCGCGGTGCCTCCGCACCGCCATGGAGCGCGCGCCGTCCAGCTGCGCCCCGAGCAGAGCGCCCTAGACTTGCCTGGCAGAGCAGCCTGGGAGGGAATGAGAAGATTATTTCCATGTAAATAAGTGACTCCGTGTCTGATGTTTCATCTGTGCTTTCCTTCCATCTGTGCCTGATGTTTTATCTATGCTTTCCTTCTGCGCCATTTAGTAAACAGCTACTGGACAGTAACACTATTTATCTCTACTTCAAAATTCTACACATTATAACAAACAGTTGTGAAAGAGAAGTGTCATTTCTGCATGCCTACCCTCCTCATCTAATTCTTCCTTAAGGATAAAGACAGATCAAAATTAAATGTTTTTAGGTGTGCTGTACAACATATATAGCCTCTAGCTTGCACATTAATATCAGGAGGACATAGCAAGACTAGTTAAATTAATACTGCAGAGCTGCTCAGTGGTAGGGTGGTATTTGTTTTTTAATGAAAGAATAGAATAAAATGCATTACATATGCTTATCAGAGTTGGAGAATTGGTAATTTCAAAAAGGTAACAAAACTCACATGATTAAGTCATTAGGTAGTAGACACTGCAATCTTTGCAGAAAATAATTTATTAAGAATTAATTTAAATCAATTTCTTAACAGGCTGTTTAAGGAGCAGTTTTCTACTTCTGGCCTGTAGTCAGGACAATTTTTATGTTTCATTAATCCTGTAGGTATAAAGACTCTCACTTAGATATGTCTGGTAGATACGTTTGCGTATATATATATATTTGCGTGTATATTTTTATAAAATATATACTATATATAAAAATGTGTAGTATTTATATATATTATATATCTTTTAATCCTGTATATGCAAGGATATAGTATTTCTGGATGCTTAGCACTTTTTTTTTTTGCTAGAACCAGTGAATCTCATTGTATGAAACAGTTTCTTCAAAATCAGTGAAAGAAAGAGAGGGGAGGTACGGTGTGTATGATCTGATGGTCAGGCAGCATAGTGATTCTCGGACCTGTAGGTGTCAAATAGATAACTGCATATTTCTTAATTTCAGCGGAGCAGAGCATTGATGAATATGCTTATAGTGATGATTAAGAACTTACTGTGTCTTGATGGGCTTACTCAGTAAAGAGCAAAGATCGCACAGAGGAAAGTATGCATGTACATTGGCTATCATTCAAAACTCAGGTTTGGATAAATAAAATCTGTTCAGTTTTATACAAACTGTGGAATTCAACACCAATTTTGGTAGAATTTTTCTCTTGAATTTTTGACAACAGAAGTAGTTTTAAAGGTTATAATAAGAAAAGTACAATATTCAGCTTGCTAGCCAAAAGCTGATGAAATTGCACAAAATCTACTTGTCATGTAGTTACAAACCCCAAAATGTGCTAAAAAAAATCAGCGCTCCGAAGTGAAGACAGTGGTGGTGCTTGGCGGGTGATGCCCGAGAGCTGCGCAAGCCTGGGGCTGCAGGGAGAGGCGTGCTGCAGTGGGAGCCGAGGGCTCCTCGTGGGCCTTGCGGGAGCACTACCCTCCTTGCCTCTGTTGGCTCTGCCGGAGGAGCCCCTCCTCGCCACTCCTGTTCGCTGCGTCGCAGGTGCCTCTGGCTGCCCTGCAGGGCAGTAAATTATGGAATGAACCGCGGAGCACACAGAGGTCCATTCTCAGGTATAAAGTGCTGCAGCGTGTTGTTTACCCAGAGTATCAGACCATTTTCTATGCTTTGGTTTAAAAAGAACCCATAACTAGCCACTTGGTCACAAAAATGAACCTGAACTTTATTTTTTTCCCTTTCAACAGCTCTACTGAAAAATCATTTCCCTGGAGATCATCAGGTATGTTCTGTTTGTGTGTCTTCTGTTAAGAAGTGCTACTTAGTGGTGCTAAGTATCTTTTTCAAGTATCTTTTCCAAACTATGACATTATTGTACTGTTTCTCAGAGAGATCTATGTGTTCATCCATTCTTACAGAAGTATATTTTGGCTTAAGTAGAGATAATCGCAGGTACTTTACTGCCTGGACTACACCTGATTGTGCCCTTGGATTTTTGAGAGAGATGTGATGGTGGCAGGAGTCTTCTTGTATATTAGGTCACCTTTACAACTCATTCAAAAATAACCTTTTAGTCTTTCCTTTTGGCTGGTAAAGGTTAGGAAAAAAATACTATATGTTTTAATCCTAAAGACTATTCATCTTTTTACAGATACTCTTAGTTAAATTGAGATAGCCTTCATTTTTTGAGGGTTTTCCCAAAAGTATTTTTTCTATTTTTGTATCTCAGCGTAGCTTGAAGTTTCTTTCCAAAATGAGTCTGCAGTACATTTACATCTTTCTTGTCTTGAGTATATTAGGCGAAAGTGGATAGGATTGATTATTAAAGGCAAAATTTAAGTGTATAGACCAAAGAGGACTGTTAAAATAATCTAATCTGACCTTCAAATTTCCCAGATCAGAGCATTAGCTAATGAAGGTTTTGCATCAGTTACGACATTTAGTGGTTGAAGAGTCAATCTGCGAACAGCTGGTGGTCTGTTTAGAGTGATGAAGTGGGTGTACAGAAATCAACATCTCAAGAACACACAGCAGGACCCGAAATGGGACCTTGATTCCCTGCCTGCTGATTTTGCATTATATCATGTTACTCAAATGCAATTGTGCACTCTTGAAAGAATATCAGGTTAAGTCAAACTGCTTTGATGTAATAAAAATGCAATTATAATTTTAGGTTTCTTGTTAAGAGTTTATTAACTTAGTTCTGTATTGTGATGAAAGCATTTAATTATGTAGAGAACGCATGCAGGTTTCACATCTGTCCCGCCTCTGCAATACCTCTTAGTCATCTGCTTATTCACTGGAGTGTATTTGGAATTATGGCAATTCCAGCCCCTTTGGATTCCAGCTGCAAGTTGCTGTTATGCTCCACCTTAAATTATGATAGCTCAATTAAGAAAGAATAATACACGTATTCAAAATTAAAACTTATTACGCATTTCAAACCAGAAAATATTTTCACTGTAAGTATAAAAAAAGAGGCAGAGAATTTCCTATTTAATTAGTGTGAAGTTTTTACAGCAGTAGTTCACTGTGCTTCCATGATTGCCTATTCATTTATTGCTTCTTTTTTTCTATTGCATTTTATTGCATTTTTATTGCGTTTTATTCTATTGCATTGCAATATAAAATTTCTTTTGAAACAGAAGTCTTCTAGTACTAGAATTACAACTGGAGAACCTATAATATCAGAAGTAAGGGATCATTGCCTAGATGAAAGGTAAACTAGAGTAAAGGTCTACTTTTCCCAGTACTGAAGGTGAAGGCCAAAATACTCCTATAGTAAGCAGCTACCTTCCCTAAGAATCCCCTCAAAGAAGCTATCTTTTGTTTTTAGCTTTCCATATGCTGAAAACAAGGCAATTTTAGATGACCTCTAGGTCTCTTTTTTAAGACAAGATTTCTTGTGTGAACTGGCAAAAAATGGATGCAACAGGTCTCGGGATGTAGAGGGATTTGTTGGAAAGAGCCCTGGAGGTGGCCAGGTCCACAGCCCTTCGCTCCCCCACAGGAGAGGCAGCTTCCAGATTGGAGCCACCTTCCAAATTGGATAGGATTGCTCAGAATTGCCATGAGATAAGAGATGTTGTGATCAATGAAGGACCGTTCTGTTTTCTTCTGCTGTTCATTTACAGCTCCAAAGGGCTTACCGAGTGCTGAGAAACATAAAGTTTCTCCTCATTTCCCGAGAATCAAGCTGCCAACTTTCCTTTTTCCTTCTTTTCTTTCATTTAGAGGTTAAATTCTTAAATGTAGTATATGATAACTGGAGTTGCATGGCTTCAGTTGCCATCATGGTTTCACATCATTGTGCTGCCTTTTTTTTTTTTTTTTAATTCTTTTTAAACAAAAGTCAAGCTTGTTTTTTTTTCAAGTAATCCAGGAATCAATTTGGCTCATTCTTTCATTTTGAAAACTCTTTTTCTTCTCATATTATTTTCCTTCATTCTGTAATATTTCAGGGACTGTCCACAATGGGAAGAGAGATCTTTTGACAGATCTCAATCTGTCAAAAATTTCATTCCATCTCGTTCCACATATTTATTTCCTCCTTATTTTTTTTGCTGCAGCAAAAAGCTTTGTCAATTGTTTCCTTTTTCTCTTCTCGACTTTCCATGAGCTCCTTTTTCTTCCTTTCATCTATCCATTTCTTCTTATCTTTTACTTCAAGTCTCTCCTGCCACTTGTTTTCTTTTTCCTTAGAAATCTTCTCTACCCATCGCCCTAGGAGGGGAAACTTAAGTTTCTGCAAAATGGTAGGACTTGAGAAAGGCACAAAGCCAGGAAGTCTAGGAACACAGTTCTTTTTTTGGAAGAACAAGTTGCAAAAATACTGGTTTTCCTTTAAGAACAACAACAACAAAAAGTATTTCTATTGAAATAGTGTATGCATTACTATAAATCCAGAATTCCTTACATCTCTGTATGTATCCAAAATAAGGCTTACCTAGAGTAATTGCTCAAAAGTGGGTATGTTTGAAAAGATTTTGCTCAGAATTTAAATTGATATACATTTAATTTAATCATTAAATTTAGATAGTGATTTTAATGGGTAAGTAGATTTTTTTTTTACTTATTTACTATTAAGCTTTATTTTAAAGCATGTCAGTGGATGATGGTTTACCAACTATGAGCTGAAAAATATTGAAGTTAAAGATAAATGAAAATGCTCTGGTAAATCATCTTTTTTCCTGTATGCAAATAGTGGTTTGTACAAAAAAAAATCAGCGGATGGTGTGATAAGATGCGACCTTAACTGGAACTACTTAATGCATTAGTTGAACTGTACAGAATTTTCAACTGAAATATAACATGATGTTATTTTGCAGATGCTCATAAATAGAATATTAGATCAGCAGCAATTTATAAAAGGCTATTATTTTATTCAGGGCATTCTTCCCATGATTAATAGTAGCACAAAGAGATAGGGAAACAATGTTGTGCATTCTTGCCTTTGTTAAGAGTCTAAACAGTCTTATTTTTTTAGCAGAGTGAAAGCATTTGCTTGGTGGCAAATGCGTGACTGAACCAAGATTTTGCTTAGGAACATTTGTGTGGCACTATACAAATGACTTTGATTCTCCCTGTGTGTTTCTCCTGAAATTGCCTGTCACTTTGAATTTGATCTAATGTCATACAATTCCTAATATACAAAATAACAAGGTCTTGTATTATTTTAACTAAACAATCTGAAAATTAAAATATTATTGTTGAAGATAACTAAAGAGTAGGTTAAATGTCCAATCCTCAAAACTCTTCTATTCAAAAGAATGTTTCAGTACCCACTTAATGTCCCATATCCAAGTTGGTGTTACAGATCCTGGAAGTCAGCTATTTTAGTGTGGGTCTATGAATCATTTCTAGGGTACTCTGGATGAAAGTAATGATGAAATTAATTCACTTCTTATCAAATCCTATTTTAATTTGGTAATAACAGCTTTTGCTATAATAAATTACCATCAAATTACTAGATAGTTTTGACCTAAGAAAGTACTACTGTCAAATAACTATGCTGACGGTAGAGATTCTCTGAATCACAGAGATTGTGATTCTTTTTTTTAAATCTGGTATTTGAATGGTATTCGATCACTGCTTGTAATAGCACTCACTGAGTACCATTTTAGGTACAGATATTGCATTGTATTGCAATTATTTGACATTATGGTAGAGTCGTCGAGACGCCAGTGTTACATGTACAGCTCTGCATTATTAAAGGTCAGGGTGCTTGTTTTTGGCTTGGTTAGTGCAAGTACTCAGTAGCTGAGAGTCCCCTTTTGCAAGCGAGTACAGCAGGAGCTGCAGCGAGGCCCTTCCACGCTGCTCTGTGCTGCTGCCGAGTGCTGCCACTGGCATGCTGCGTGCATCCCCGCTGCGTGTGACACTTCACTTGTGTCCTGTGTCCCCCCAGGCTGTGCAGTCACTGTCACCGAGCCCACGCTCCTCCACGCAATACATTTTATTGATATTTTGTGTTTTATTTTTGTTTCTGTTGATGTTACACAAGTATGGATGAAATTCAACCTGACCTTTGAATTCTGAAACTCTATTGAAATCCCAGTAGCATTGCTATTATCAATTAAAAAATACGGTAGCTATTTCTGGGTACTCCAGTAAAGCTACTTTTCAGAGCAGAAGCATCTTGCATATTTGCTATATAATCAGCTACATTTTTCATCCCAGTATCTTGGAAAGTACATTTAAAAGCTGAGAATTGTAGAGCTTCTTGAGAAGCACAGACAGTGAGATCCTCCCCCGTTAAGCCCAGAGTAAATTTCTCTGGTTAGTGTGGTAGCCAGTACAAGTCAACCAGCAATCTCTGTTTATAGACGTATCATGTTGGAAGCTCTTCGTTAGAGCATGTGTGAGAAAATAACTAATATTGAATTTACAGGAAGCTTACCTGAGTACATTGGGTTCACCCAGTTAATTTGTTCTTCCAGATGCTCCAGCCAGCAGCGCAAACAAACCTCACGTGTCAGAGAGCACTCACACCAATGCCTATCACATGCGGACAGAGCCGGAGCAGGGGAGCCTCTACTCTCCAGAACAGACATCTCTCCATGAAAGTGAGGGTCTGTTGTGTGCTTTTTAAATACTAGAATGTTTCTATATTGATTCTCTAACAATGCAATATAATTATGAATGCAGTAAATATCCACATATATTAACCTTTTTTTTCATAAAGGTATGTAATGCATTTATTCCTATGTTGGCTTCACATCTACAGGATCTGTAGGTAACTCAAGAAGTTCAACACAAATGAATTCTTATTCTGATAGTGGGTACCAGGAAGTAAGCAGTTTCCATAACAGCCAAAACCTGAGCAATCCAGAAAATAGACAGCAACATTCCCTCGTTGGAGCTGCTAACAACCACTTGGTGAGAAGTTCACGAGCTGAAGGACAGACTTTAGTTCAGGTATGCTCAAAATAGTACGTATCTACTGTCTGTAACAAAGCTTTAAAGACAATAGATACGTAGGTGGAGCTGCACTTCCTATGCATGGGAATTAATACTATGAAATTATATTGTTTGAATTAACATCTTCACTGCTTAAAAAGTATAAATGTCTGACAAAACAGACTTGTTCACTGATGTCAACATTCATATGATCTGATTCATTTACTGCAAGTGAAAAGAAGTACTACTTCTGGGGACTCTGAGTACAGAGTGTGCTGTTAATGTACCACCAAGTTAGCATCATCCTATTAAAATTGTTTCTGTGTGATATTGGATAAAATATCCTGCATTTTAGCCCAAATGTAAACATGTGCTTAAAGAAAGGAGATTTTTGTGTTCCTGTATCTTCTACCACTTGTTTTTTTTTCCCTTGTTTTCATTCATCGGGTCAATATTAAGGTAGTAATCAAAAAGCATTATTAGCTGTAATGTATCAGAGCTGTCTGCAGAACCATTCCTGAATTTCCAGTGTGCTAGCTTGTTTTTAAAGAAAGCATAACTGCATTAACCTGCAAAGCCAAATAAAAGTGATGAATGGAGAGTCTTTTAATACTAAATTGCTGATTTGTGTATTAGGAAGTTCTGATTAGGAAAAAAAAGATGAAGAATTGGAATGTGAAGAATGGGAAACCTTAAAGAATGAATGATGTTTAGGGTAAATTTAGTGTTCAGCTCCTTGTATATATTGTTAAGTTGTATACATGTCCTGTGGAATTTTCTGTCTGACATCTTATGGAGGAGAAATATCTGACCTACCAGATAAATCTGACAGGAGTTTTCTTTTCGTTTTCAAGCAGCCGTCAGTGAGCATTGCTCCCAGCCGCACCATGCGACGTGTGAGCTCAGTGCCCTCGCGGGCGCAGTCTCCCTCCTATGCGATGGGCGCGGGCATCTCGCCGTCGCGCGGCTCGCTGCGCGCCTCCCTGGGCAGTGGCTACAGCTCTCCGCCGCTCGCCGAGCCGAGAGCCCTTCCTGCGAGTGCCTACTCGTCCACCACGCTGCCGGCGCCACGTGCCGCGTCCCCCTACGCCACGCAGAGACCTGCCTCCCCACCCACCGCACGGCGCCTGGTCCGGCAGGCCTCGAGCACCAACGGTGGTGCTGCTGCCCAGTACTCAACCTCAGCCCGTATTGGCTCCCCTCTGGCCCTCGTCGATGTGCAAGCTCGAGTAGCCTCTCCCTCTCAAACCCAGCTGGGATCTTCCTCCCCAAAACGCTCCGGCATGACTGCAGTCCCGCAGCACTTGGGAACAACTTTACAAAGGACAATTCATGATATGGAACCATATGGACAGCAGTATGAGATATATGAGAGGATGGTCCCGCCGCGTCCAGACAGCCTTACAGGTTAGTAAAAAGGTAAAGACGCAGCTTAAAGCTTAGTACAAACCAGCCAGGGCAGAAAACCAAAAATGCAGTTGTAGTTGTGTGTTGGAAGCTCTGTGGCGTTAGGACACAGCTCTGGTGGATTCTGCAAATCAGTTTCAAACACTCATGTCAAGCCATGTGTGTCAGTGACACTGTAAGTTCACAGGGAACACCAGTAGTCATCAGGAAGTTCTCTGCTGAGATATTTAAGTGAGATCAAGAGAAGTCTGAACTTGGGAGGGACAGACAAAGTAAAATGTTGTTCTATGTGATTAAAGATGCTACTCTGAAAGACCAAAAGAAAATGCATGTCAGGTTTTATAGCTTGATTTCACAAAAGTTTTTAAGAAGTCAGTGTGGCTAAACACTATTGTGAGGGAGGATATCAAAAGTAAAAACTCATCATTCAAACAGGTAAAGTTGTGTGCAAATGAGAATGAAGGAAAAGGATATAAGATTTCAAGTTCAGTGAAGAGTGACAAAACGGGTTTAAGATGCAATTTGGAAAAGCAAATGTGTGTTTGTTGCCAGTGCAGACTTCCAATCTAGAAGCCTTCATCAGAGGGGCTGCATCAAAGGATCTGTTTCCAGTTGCTACCAAATGCATCAGCAAAGTGCTCAGCAGCAGTAATGAGGACAGAAGGTGTTCATCCACAAATGCAAGAGCTGATTTACTAACTTGATGTGCAGTATCCCACTTGCAACCTTTTGGTACTAGTACATTTCTAAGTTGACAAAAGCTTGCAATTTTGAGGAGAGTTCCAGATCTATCTGGGTAACTCCAGACCAGTTAACATTTGTAACAGGCAGATTTGCAGAAACTGAAGGAGAGCAGAGTCATTGAATGCAGAGATAGATATGATACTTCAGGGAAAGTTGGGTCAGCATGTTTTTAGGTAAGGGTAAGTCATGCCTCACAAATCACAAATTGCAGTTCTTTAAAGGAAGTTTAATATGGTGTACTTAGAGTTCAGGAGAGTATTTCATTAAGAGCCATTACAAAAAAATTCTTTGAAGAAGGTAAGCTGCCGTGGATAAGAAGCTGGCTGGAAGATAAGCAATATAGGGAAAAATGAACAGAAAGATTTTTTTTAAAGTGAGGACATGTCACCAGCTGAGTCTGCAGGGCCATGTTGGGACCTGTGCTCTTGAGCGTATTCATATATAAAAGTAATGAACAGCAGAAGGACAGTATTTATGACTACAAGAAATCATTTGATTTTATATAAATGTATCTTATAGAAATTTATTCCAGTCTGTATGTGCTTTTAATGTGATGTCGTGGAATACTTGAGGTAAACTGCCATCCAATTGCAAAAGGTAAAGGGAAAAGGAGATTTTTGTGCAGTTGCACCAGAGCAAAATATATCATAGGCTATTTAAACATTTTTAATAGTTTTTCTTCACCTCCTTAAATCTCTGCTGCTGTGACTAGACTGCATCTTGATCGCCCTGCTAGAGTGGTGAAGATGCTGCAGTTGTCTGTGCGCAAGTACCCTTCTACCAGTTAGACTTGCTGCATCTCGGGAGAGTCTGAGGCTGCTGTCTGCAAGATGTGTGTCCCAGTATTGCCTCAACTGGAGAAGAGGGAGAAGACGTAATAGGCAGTGGGGCAGCTTTTGCTGGTCAGGATGCCTTCAGTAATCTGCAAGGATTTAGTAAATGGAATAAAATATGTCCGTTCGCATTTTAACAGCCAGTAAATTTAGTGTATGACTGAACTTCATTGTTAAATACAAAAAATACCATAATGATTTTTTTTTCCCATTACGTTATAAAAAAGCTCTTAAAGATTTAACCAGCCTGTTATCTTTTAATTGGCTAGAGAATTTTACAATTACATTATTAGAATGAATGTGTATAAATGATGATATTTAAGCAACTGACCTGGTATTAAAATCAAGAACAATGCTGATTTTTGATGAAGTGGATTGATCTTATCCCATTTTTAATTTTACTTCATTAGGAGAATCAAAGATGCTGAAATAGCTGTGATTCCAAAAGGACTGTCTTTTTTGTAAAATGTATTTATGTAAACTTAATGCTCGATTTTCTTCAAACTGACTTTTCCTTATGGTTTTAGTAGGCCATTCAAACCACATTCCTTATTGTCTGGTTCTAAAGGAATAGGTTGCCCTAGATTGGATCCTGCTCTTGCTTGAAGCTCTGAACTGAATTCATCACTTGTAGAACCTTGTAATCACCCTACCATTTGATATCTTGGGTATAACATGTCTGCATTTCTCCTCAAAATGAACTAAATGTTCTGAATCAATCTCTTGTTTCCTCCCACTGAGGAACCCACAAACTAAGGAAGGAAGAGCTTCAACTTTCTGGTGTTTTCAACACAAGACAATTCTAAGGACTATTTTAGCTGTAACTAGAATATTTTCTCTTGCATGAAGTAGGAAATTGGAACAAGCTGCCCATCTCTTTGAATTACTCACAGTTTAGACTGTATTTTGTCAGGATTGCATTAATGTTTAGAATTATCAGATCACATATCAGATCTCAGTAATAATTTTATTAATCAACTTTTCAAAATATGTTTATTCCTGGTGACGTCTTGTAATAGCATTATATAAAATTGTTCATAATATGTTTAGATTTAAAAAATCAATAATATATAAACACAAACTTGTAATATGTCCATTTATTTTCTGATTTATATTCAAGTTTTCAAATTTGATGAAATAGGAAAACTTAAGAAATTTATTCTTACAGACTGAAGGAATTTAGTAGTTTAGCAAGGTGGAAGGAAATCTGGCCCTGGGCTGTAATGGCTATGTCTGGAAGTAAGGGGGCTTGTTCTTTAAGAAGAGCTTAGCTGCTTCGCTTTGCTTCATCTGACTGCTGCTGTCTGCATATATGGCGGACAGATTCCTTTAAATTGCAGTTGGCTTCAGTGCTAATTCTCCATCCAGCAAATGTGAGCCCATCTTGAAGCATCCCTGTATGTAGATAAGTATTAACAGTCCTTTTTATTACCTGTAGAGAATTTGAGAAACAGAGGAGCAGAGGCACTGGTGGAACTGAGAGACCTCCTCACTTCTCACAATTAGACCCTGTAAGTTTACATTTGCACTGAGAATGCAGAGACATCCCTGCCGTATGCTGCTCAGGAAGTCACAGAAAACCAATTCCAAGCATCATCTAAGAGGTCCAGCCTTTCAATTTCTGTTGTGTTGGTGCTGCTTAATGTTTGGCAAGGCCAGACAGCTGCTGTTAAGAGTCCTCTGGGACTGCACCCATCATAGGTTCAGTGACTTGGTAGGAGCAAACTACCTGTCAAACTGAAGTACATACAAGCACAGTGCAGACGTCTGCTCTGTGCTCCTCTGCCTCCTGCCCGGTGCTGGAAGATGTCGGTTTTTGGCTGCAAGTTACACTCACAGGTCATGCAGGTAGTTTCCTTGCATGGTTCAGGCATGCATGCGAACACCCACCACGTTGGCGCAGGGCAGTGCTCCGTGGGATGTCTGCATTTCAGACAGTTCGGCATATGGAGCCCCAACTGGTTGCAAGTGGGAGGAACTGTCTTGTGGGTTGGAGCTAGGTCCATTGCCTCAGCCACATCAGTCCCAGACCTTGCCCAGCCACCCCAAGTCACAGAGGGTTGGTGATCTGGTCCAGCCCCCTGCTTGGACCAAGGCTGGCACCACCACAAGCTCAGGGGAGTTTGTATAGTTGAGGACTGACCTCCTCCAAGCTTGGAGACCTGCAACTCTCTTGATGGGCTGCAGTCTGTGACCTTCCTGAGGAAGAGACTTTCCTTGAAGTTTGGCCTGAACTTTGCACATTGCAACTTGTGGCTGCTGGCCTGAGGTACCATCTACCCCTACCAAGAAGTGTTTGGCTCTTACGCTATATACTGCTTCATCTTCAGGATTACTGACTGCACCTCAGGTTGCGCCTGCTTCACAGCTGGGTTTGTGTCAGGTTCAGAGCATAGCTCATCAGTGCTGGTGTGGCAAGCTGTGCATGCTGCCTCACTTTGCCCTTGCTGGTGTATGGATAGGGCTGAGTTAGAAAAGTTTAAAAACTACCAGTTTGTAGACAAAGTATAATCAAAGAAATGTAGTTCCAATCTAACCTAATTAGATGATTAATAGTATTAGTCTAATACTATTAATGCAAAGAAGTTTAAGGAAAAGTGTTTGACCATAGTTTAATACTATCCTCTATTAACATATTTGTGTGTATTTCTTCTAAAGTTTTGTGACATAGCTAACACTTTTTCATGGCTAAAACAAGAAAGATTTGCACCTGACTGCTTTCATGTTTCAAAGGGGTATTGGACAGGTACATATTCACCTCCTCCTGTGTTCAGGTCTGCGGAGCTCATACGCCAGTCAGCACAGCCAGCTGGGACAAGAGCTGCGCTCCACCGTGTCTCCCGACTTGCACATCACGCCTATCTACGAGGGCAGGACGTACTACAGCCCCGTGTACCGCAGCCCCAACCACGGCACCGTCGAACTGCACCATGGCTCCCAGGCGGCCTTGTATCGAACGGGCTCAGGTGGGCGACGCGCTTGCGGTGCGCTCCCCTTGGGCCATGCCAGGGCTTCTTGTGCTGCTCCAGAGCCTCTGGCACTGCAGGGCATACGGAGTGCTGGCTTCAGGGCAGAAAGCAGAGGATACAGAGCAAGGGAGATGTGAGACAGATTTGAAGCAATTAGAAGGGTGTGGTAGTGCTTGCAAGGAGTGCTTGGCGCTGCATATCTGACAACCTAGAGCCAGAATATTTCCCATTTGACACGGTGCACTCAAGTATAGGCTTGAAGAAAGGGCATCTTGTGACACATACTTTATTACACACTCTTGCTTTCTTTGTGCATCGTTCTCTCACAAAGCTTGTTCATTTTTGGTCTGTCCAGTAAAATGGTAGCTTGCACACTTAAATCTTTTGCAGTGTAATTTGTGTTTTTTAGTGTAGTAAATACTATATTTGATGAATTTGTAGCGAAACTACAATAATTCTGTATTTGCTGTAATGTTTGATATTTGTTATATTTTTCACTAACCGATTATGAACTGCTTAAGCAAAAAAAATAATGTTAGAGTGATTTTATGTAAAGAAAAATGTAAAAATTATTTTGCAATACCGTTTTTTTTAAGGCTGATAACTAAAGCTGTGTAGTAGAGTAAAATTTCTAAAAACTGCCTAAATATTAGGGTGATTTAACTAATCTACTCTCCAGAACAGGGATATGTTCTGATTCTTAAATCATTTTTTACACATTAAAAATATATTTTTTAAATCTTTTTTACATAACTGCAATATTGAGTGCTGTGTATTGAAGGAGACCAGGGATTTTGCAGTTATCCTCTCCTGTCTGTTACAGCTTAAAGCAGACAAATTATGTTTGTCAGGATGTGATAACGAGGAAAGTTAACTAGAAATGTAAATTCTCCACTTTCTGGTTTACTTAATATCAGTTACTTTAGAAGGACAAACTACTACATCCGCATTTGAAGAATTACATTTGAATTTCTGGAGCCCTAACCTTAATGCTTTGAAAGCATATTTAATCCTGGTTCTCCTATTATTAGGTTGGTTGAGTAAAAAACTGCAAATAGTTGGAAAAAGGAAAATATAATATCAGATATAAGTTTTTTTATTTAATTATTTTTCCCTCTTTAGTACTGTTGGCAAATTGAAATTGCTGTTGATGATTGAATTTTGTTAAACACTTTGGAGTCTGATTTCTAAAACACAATTTAGAGCATCATTTCTGTTTAAAAACACATTTTATACTTTAGATACTCAAGCAAATCGGGCCCTAAATCTGTTTCCAGCAAAGTCTCCTCCTGTCACTGGCAGCGTCTTCCAGCGATGCTTCCTGTGATCATTTCAGCTGAAGGAGTAGCCTCTCTCTTGTGTCCCTTTGGCCATGCTACCACACGCTTTCTTCTACCACACCACACCACATGCTACCACACCAGATTCTTCAGGTCACCCTCTTTGACCAAGTACTACTTTGCTTCTTCAATAGACATTTGGTACCTACTTTTTTTAATGCTGATTTTACGGCAGGAGTGGGAAACCTGCAGAGATCGTCCAGTCAGCGCAGCACGCTCACCTACCAAAGGAACAACTACGCGCTGAGCACGGCGGCCACCTACGCAGAGCCCTACCGGTCGGTGCCTTTCCGACTTGCGGAGCCTGTGTACGGGCGGCTGCAGCACGCGGCACCCGCTGATGATGGCACCACACGCTCCCCCTCCATCGACAGCATTCAGAAGGACCCCAGGCAAGTCTGCCCCCTGCTCTTAGCTGTGTGTAGGTGCCACAACAGGAAGCTTTTTAATACATTCCAGGAATAAATGGGGCACCTTTGATTGTGTGCATTTCAGCTCTGCATTGCTTATACATTTATGACTAACTTGGATTACAAGGAGTATTGGTAAACTTGATGTCAACAGCCCAGGTTATAGTCAGTCTTTCTGAGTAATTCTTCTGAGGCATTTGTAATCCTGTATCCAGTAAGGTTCTTTTTGTGGGAGTGGGAAAAGATCATATTTTCAAAATTGGAAAGTAAATGCTTAATTTGTTTGAATCAATTTTTCATAAACAACATAAATCTTAAAAAAAAATAAATGCATCATTTTCCAAAAGCTAGTTCACACTGATTTTTAAAACATTTCCTTTAGTTTGATGATCTAAGTGCATGTCGTCAACATGGACATGGAGCAAGTGTTGTCTCAATATTGTCATTTCAATTAAGAGACAGTGTTTTCACTAAAACTTATACCTTTTCACTAAAATTTATACTGTTTCTGTAAGTAAAACTGACGTGATTTACTTTTGAAGTTTACCTTATCTTCCAGTCTTTAAATTAGTAGCAGTGATTTTCTTTAAATGTATTATTTTTCTTATTAATGAATATTAATATATTTCTTATTTTAATAAATACAGAGAGACAGTATTAATCTCATTTAACTTCTCTGTTCATTCATCTAAATGAGGTTGATAGTGTGGCCTCTGTTGCTTGCTTGTGGCATGTTGCTTCTCATCTGTTCTAGGTCACAAAAAGTTACATAAAAGTTGATTGCTAATAGCAGGGATGTAAAGATCTGCTAAGAAGTTCCGACTTGCTGTCTGTGGTGGTGCACTTCCCGATGTTGTGCTTTCACAACAAAGCAGTTTTATCTTGTTTTGGTCCCTTTCAGTGTCTGGTTCTCCGGAACCCTGGAAAGCATTGATCTGCAGTGAGGCCAGGGAGCGTTCGCAGAATCTTTATTGCTGGAGAGACCGTTGTCCCCAGGATCTTGCTGCTCTCAGCAGGGAGACATAAGCCCCTACATGATTTTGGTCCAGTGCAGGCACCTCGGTAGTGTCCCCAGAAAAGTGGCCGTGAAGAGATCCTTGCAGACCCAACTGGCCCTGCCGATGCTGCCTATCAAATACCCCCAGACGCTCTTGGAACAACCTCTCTAAGCTTGCCTGGAGTTTCAAGAACAGGAAACCTGATACACTGCTATATTTTTTACTTCCTTTACAAAGGGAAGCTGGCCCAACAAATATTAGTGGATACATTTCTAACGCAGTTGGATATGAATGGGACCCTGATGGGCTTAATGCCTTTTCTAGATTTGTCTGCATAAGTAAAATGGTTTGTTAAGTAAAGCACGTCTGATGAAACTGGTATTATGTTTGCAATCCCTGAGTAACTCAGATTATGCAAACTATGTGGATCTGATTATGATGAAGACATCCATAGCTGTACAGCTTTTTTTCAAGCATAATTGACTTCAGATGAGGAAGAGCCTTGAGTATTGAGGAAAATACACTTTATGGGAGTGATGCGCTTGAGCAATATTGTTAAATGTAGAGAACTTAGGAAAAACGTGTGTATCTGGCACTCTGTGTTGAAGGGCTGGGGGATGTTTATGTGTTGCAGGGTTTCAGTAGGTGTAATTTTAGTGTGTACATTTGTTTGTATGGCCAGCATACCCAACTGAAGCATGTAGGATATAAAGCAGTCTTTCCCAATGGGAAGAATAAAATATAGGGTGACTCATTGCTGCTCTGACATACCTGTTTTTCCTCCTAGCCCTTGTCCAGCAGAACAAAAACAAAATTGATGAAAAGCACTTAAGACACTGTCGTAATTCTGCCTAGTAAATAAATGCATGTTTATAGCTAATGCCTGTGCTTGCGTTCCCCACTGAAGGGAGTTTGCCTGGCGAGACCCAGAGCTGCCCGAGGTCATCCACATGCTGCAGCACCAGTTCCCCTCGGTGCAGGCCAACGCTGCTGCCTACCTGCAGCACCTCTGCTTCGGGGACAACAAAGTGAAGACAGAGGTAGGCACGCTGCTTCCCTTGCTGGAGAGACTGCTCAGTCCTAAGAGCAGCCAAGCACCTGCCTCGGTTTTTATCCTTCTGTTGTAGCACAGTATCCTGGACCTTCTCATGTTTCTGGCTGTACTAGACATACGTTAATGTTGACATAGGTAGGTGTGTGTAAATATATGCACTATATATAATATACATAGATCTTCATATGTGCATGAAGATCTTCACGCGCACCCGCATTAGACTCTGTATAACAGATGCAAATTATGCGAACCTCTCTGACATTTGGGTTGCAGAGTTTGACAGAACTGTAGAAGCGCAGGTGAAGTCTGTGTGTGCAATGTGGTGGTGACTGGAGATTAAGAGAAACAATAATTCTTGGAGAAACGACAATTCTTGAAGGCTTTCTCTGTTTTCGCTAAAGATATTTTAATGCCTCATAGGGAATAATTGAACTGTCAAGCAAAGAAAAGAAATCACAATCCTGGAAATACACAGAGGAGAGTATTAATTTCAGTTCATTCTAGAGGAAAGGTGCATCTGAGTGAAAATACAGGTTTTGTTAAAATATCATCTAGCAGTTGTCTAAAGAGCTGCTTCTTCCACAGAGCAGCTGTAAGCTATCGATCTGAAGAAGTTTGCTTTCCCACTCATATCTCGTGTGTTTTATCTCTTATTTGCATGATGAACATGATGAATATAATTTATGTTAATGAAATATTGATAACACTTCTGTAAGAATGTTGCTCACTCAGCAAAACAAACCCCACTTGCTGCAGGGGAGACATTGCCCTTCCCCTCTGATCCCTTCTGCCTTCATCTCACCGCGTTGCCTGGGTCAGCAGCTGGGTGCTCGTCCCACACCCGCATTGCGCTGAGCCTGGGGCCCGGCACGCTGCCCACCCAGCGTGGCACTGCCCACCCGGCACAGGGCTGTTCCGGCTCACGCTGCTGAGGTAGAAATGGCTGCAACCTGGAGAGGGGTAGAGAACTAGCTGGGGAAGGAGCGATGGTGGCTTCAGGCACCGGGCAGTGCTCATCGGGGTAGTTAGCTGCTTTATACTCTTGCTGTTCCGTGACAACTTGCTGTTCTGTGTCTATGGTGAGAGGGAAGCTGCAGTTCGTGACGCATGTCCTCCCTTTAGTCAAAGGCCAACACTAGACACTGCTCGGGACAGGAAAGGATTGTAATGATTCTATTGCTAAGATCATTAAAGCACTATTTGAGTACTCCTTTAGTGCTATATTTTTATTCATTATTTAGATATATTACTTTATTGCTGTGGTAGAGAGCAGATTAATTTCTTAGACTATTAAGGGTATTACAAGCCCAGCAGAATGAACTGAAGTGCTTGCATTGCTAAAACCTGGAGGAAGCACAAGAAACTGCTTATCCGCGAGAAACCCATCTTTACTATTTAAATTGCCTTCAAAATTATGTAGAAAGAATAAATTACACTGACGTGACTACCTAAATTTGCTTTTCCTTTAATAATGTGTAAAATAGGTGTAATGTCTGATGCGCTGTTTTGTTGACATGCAAGAGGGATTTAACCGAAAACTATGAATAGTTATTTCTTGCTTCATTTATTTAATAATGTAGAAATAAGAATTATTTGCCTTAAGAAAGAATAAATCTTTAAAAATGTATAGCAACCTGCAATATGTGCTTTTGATGTAGTTTGTGTCAAATAAATACTATGCAAGATAATTTTCATAGTACATCAAATTTCCTAGCTGCAGAAATCTTCCGATGTAAATAGCTGTAAGTCCACTGAATGTCCTCAAAAAAGGCTGCTGTATTTGGCTGCTATCATAGCATTGGCTGTGAACGACAGAGCAATGCCAGGCTTCGTTCACGTGTGCTTTATGACTACGTGCAAATACACCAAGTTTCTATTTGTTAGTAACTGAGGTATTTTGAAATGCAAAGCCTCATGTAAATTATTGAATGTGATATAATTCCAGCAATAGTAAAGCTGCATTTTTAAGCATAAATTTAGGATTTTCTTTTGAAAAATACACTCTTTTAAATAGAAGTTATTCAAACTAATAACTGATTTGACAAGTTAAAAGCATATATACCTTTAGAAAGGTAGAAGGGATATCTACAAGGATAGAAACCTTGTATTTCAATTGCTTTTCCTCTCCTCTTCAGTTTGGCTCTTTTTAGGTGTATATGAAGATAGCAGTCAATTTGATCCCCAGTACCAGTTTCCAGAAACGTAATAGAGATTCTGTTTTTCAAAACATTGCTCAAAAGCTTTCTCTAGGTCTCAGTGCTGTTTTCACTCACAAGTGTTTTAAGTTTTTCCTGTTATGGTCAGTAAAAGACAGTGAATTTCTTCAGCTAAAAAATCCATAAAAACTGTATGTGTTTGTTTTTGAGTTAATAGTGCTCTAACTTGCTAAACTAGTTATTGTACAGGGTGGAATAGGCAAGGATCATCCAAAAATGTATGAAGTTTACCAAAAACGGTAAAGAATTTTTCACTGCAGTCTTAAATTACTCTTTCACTTAGAGCCTCTTAGCTTAGCTACTGTTAAGATTTCCTGATAATCTTCCTTTTTGGGTTAGAATAGGGCATACTACCTTTCAGTATAAAAAAGGGCCCTTTCAATCTCTTGAGTGCCATGTGTGAAGTGCTTAGGAGCTGATGTTCCTGTGGCTTCATCCTGCAGGTGTGCAGGCTGGGAGGAATCAAGCACCTGGTGGACCTGCTGGATCACAGGGTGCTGGAAGTGCAGAAGAACGCGTGTGGGGCGCTCAGGAACCTTGTGTACGGCAAGTCCACCGACGAGAACAAGGTCGCCATGAAGAACGTTGGTGGAATACCTGCCCTCTTGCGACTGCTCAGAAAAACTGTGGATGCAGAAATAAAAGAGCTCGTAACAGGTAAGTTTTGTATAGAAAAAAATGGTGCAGAACTGTAATATAGATTATTTTTCTGTTCTGGACAACAGAACAGAAACAGCTAGTGAGTGAGTGGAATTGGAGCATATTGTCTGGAATTTTATGTTTGCATTAGTTTTTTTAAGTACAAAATAATTTGCTTTGATTACTGACATTTAAAATACTAGCCTAAAAGTATAGATTCACAGGGATAAGTGAAACAGGATAGTTTCACTTAGGATAAATTTTGGTCCAGTGTCATTCTCCTGCGTGTAGGCCCAGTATTGCTTGATTCAGTATTGCGTTGTTGCCTCTTAGCATCAGTCTTGTAACTGATTTAAAAAACAAAAATCTTCTAGCAAGTTTTAAATAAAGTCTCGCAGAATTCAAAGATGAACCCAGACTGTGAATGTGTATCTTAAGGTAGAGGCAGACAGTTGGAATTGTTCAAATTACAGAAGCCTCTGCATTTCCAGCCCGTAACTGACTGTGCACCTCTCCTCTCCTGATCCTAAGATAGTTTGTAGCCAGGGACCTACTTGGGTCTTGATGCAGACTGAAAGGGCAGAGATAATCAATGATTTCCAGTTAAAACACATGAAGGAGCTCCATTTTCATGGAAATCAGTTGGATTTGTTAGTTTTAGATGTGTTCTGGCGCAGCTGCTTGTCTCTGTCAGCATGGGAAGGTTGTGTCTGGGAAGATCAGGGTCCAGAAAAACGTGACAGAAGAGAAAACAGCAAGAGTTTTTCAGAAAACTTACTATTTCAAGTTTTGATAGCTTTCTCATTTGGTTTGGTTTCATAATTTTGTTTCATTCTCTTCCATATTAAGCTATTTTGTATGTAGTGCCAATAAAATATCTTAATAGCTTTTCTAAACGAAGAAATACCTTGGAATGGTATGTGTACCTTAGCCTAGTCACTTTGGAAGTATATTAAGTAGAGAAAATGATTCTGTACAGAATGTATGCAAAGCATATCACTTTAAATTCACATGGATGCTTTTTTTCCCTAAGTGTTTTCCACATAAGCAAATGTTGAGATAACCTCTGCTATCTCTATATCTTGGTTTCTCTACTAGCATACAGTTATTGCCTTAAGAATAGTTATGTAAGTGGAAAACTTAGGACTTGAATTGCACATTAACTGCTTTGTCTGCTCTACAAAATCCATATTTGATATTTCTGAACTACTTCTGCTTTTAAGAGGAAAGAGATGGTTCCACAGATAAAGCCAAATTCAAATTTATTAAAAAGAAGTACACTTTTATCTTTCAATAAATACATAGCACCTAAGCTGTAAGCAAAAATAATTTTCAAATAAATAGATATTGCATTTGACTTAAGGTAACTACTTCAGAAAAAGTGACTCTAATTTTTAACACATAGATATTGCGTGATTCTTTTTTCTACCACATACAGCAGAATGGTAGGTTTTGACCTAATTCTGTTCTACTTAAGTCCGTGACATTGACTTCTGTTAGAACAAAGTCAGACCAATGCTGAACACTGCAGGCAAATCCACAGTACCTTTCTGGCAGAGATTTTTAAATCCTTTCTATAAATACCAACATAAAGAAAGAAGTGGAGAAGGTCCAATTATTTATTAATTAAAAGATTCTACCTGTGGCAGAATTAAAACTAAAAATGCACATCCAGTTTTATTATGCATTCCAGTTTTAAGATAATCTTATAAAACTAGAAAAGTTAAAATAAATGTACATCACTAGAAACACTATGTGGCTGATTTCTAGTTTAAAATTAACACTGTTTATCAGTATTTCAGCTTATCCATCATTTTTCATATAATATGGAATATCTAATCTACATTCCTTAATAAGGAAAATACACATTTTCTTTTCCTGAGGAAAGGGCTTCTTCCTTAGTAAATAAATTATACCTTACACATGAGCAGCATCAGTTAGTGGGTATCTGTTGCCTTTTAAAGAAAGCAGGTATATCTAGCTTCACTTATGTGAAATGTCCATCTAGTTTACTTTAAAATGTAAAATTACTTTATCAAGTAAAATAGGAATAGCAAACTTTTTGCAATCTGCATAGCTGTGTTTCAAATGAATAGATTTATGTAAGATTTATGAAGAGAGGGATGATTTAGTCAAAGCGAGCTTTTAGCCTCACAGATGACCTGTGAAGGTGCCCTGAAGGTGTCTTAGTTTTGGAAAGCTGGTGATTGCGGGGCTGGGCAGGTCTGTGCTTTGTAGTAGAGGCTCTTTGGAGGAGCTTGTGCAGCTTTGTGGGTGGGAAGTTGCTTAGGCATCTTCCTGAGCACAGGGCACTTCTGAGCGCTGAGCCTGTTCTGAGGAGACCTCGGCAAACAGCCCTGTGGTAGGTTAAAATCTAAGCAGTGTTGGTATGTGTCAGGAGTCCATGTCTTCCAGGAAAAGCTACCTCCGTAGAGGTGTTTTTTTGGTTTCTCTCAGATCTTCAGCAGCAGAGACGAGTCATAAACTGCTCCCTGACCCAGCCTTTCCACTCACGCAGACGCACTGTCATATAAAAGGGCCCTTAAGAAAACAGCCAAAACAAACCTTCCTTTTCATGAGTGGGTTACAGCGTGTGACAGCAAAACTATTCTTAATTTGAGAAATTCTAGTTAACAAAAAATAGATTTTTATAATATTTTTAAAATTATGTATCATATACTGCTATGTACATTTTTCTGCATTTCATGTGTCTGACCACATAAAGGCAGGAAAAAGATCAGTGACTTACCTACCTCACTGCTAGTTTTAACCTGATGCTGCCTTTTGTAGAGTCAGTAAACTACAGCCCTGTACTTGTGCTATTATAATTCCAGTCTTTTCCCTACCTCATTATAAGAGATAAAGCCTACTGCACTTATTAATCTACAAGTGAATCAGTAGAGTTCTAAAGATATTTTTTAATTATATAGCAGGCCATCCGCTTGAATGTTTGAATATGTTGCTCCTGAGTGATTTTATGTGCATTATGCACAACAAGCAGCATATAAAAACAGGCTGTTACTGTTTGGTATGTTGGAAGAACAGCTCTTCATAAATAATTCCTCTCCAGCTGAGTGTACCTTCCCAAAGATTTTGAGAAATCCATTGATTTGGGCAGTTTCTCTGACCTGTCTACTGGCACTGGGATTTGATAAAAACAATTGACATCACTAAATGCCACAACATCAAGTTTTGTCTTTAAAAGTAAGGTTTCCAAATCACCCATTTTTACTAGATGTTAAAATTCTGGGTGTCTTTGTTTCTGTTCTATTCCAGTTTGTGGAAATTTCATATGCTTTGTAAGTGCCTTTTAAATTAGGGAGGAACATGGTCAGTTATAATCAAATTTATAATACTAAGTTTAACTTGAGGAACTTGACTCTCATCTTAGAGACAGATCGAGGACCTGTAGGATGAAAAGCTGACTCAACCTGCAGGAGAAGCTGTTCTTCTGGACTGTTTGATGCACTGTTTTATATGCTGGTGTCTTCAGCCTGTCTGATCTCTGCCCTCCTTAGGCACACACATCTCTAGACAGCTTCACACAGAAATTTTCCAGGCAATCCTGTTGTCTTTGTTGCTAGACCGGAGTTTACATTGAATCATCAAGGTTATCTGGCTTTACCACACCGTGTTGAATGATGAGACCTACATAATTTATGAGTTTTTAGCTCTGTGGCACAACTTTCAACCTAGAAAGCTAGAAATATGGATAAGGTGCAACTCCCTGGTGTTGTGCTTGGAGGGTTATGCCTGGTGGCTTCCTGTCTGCAGGGCTGCACCCATTTCCATCGGCTGCCAGTGGCTGGTCTTGTCCTTGGTTGCATATTCCGCTGAATTACCCAGGCCCCAGGACAGCTTCAAAGACTCTAGATGGATCCTGATCATCTGCTTTCTGTCAACATCATACAATCATGGAATCATGGTTGGAAAAGACCTTCAAGATCAATGCCAGGGAGCTGGTCGACGGGTCACAGCGCAGGGCCGCCCACTGAGCGGCCTTGCGAGGCACTCGTGTCTTTGGTTTTTGGTGTCTTCACACCTCTTTGGGAGGGCCTTGGATTATCCTGGGCTTATCCTGTGGCTGGTGCCAAATTTGTGATGTTAATTCTGAAGAGTTGCTTCAGAACAGAACTGGAAAGAGGAGGGGAGTCTAAAAATACCTCAGTGAGTGACTGGTGTAGCTCTGTGAGAGGACTCACCTGCCCCTGCTAGCACTCCAGTGTGTAGAACCCAAAATCTGCTTAAAAAAAAAAAAAAAAAAAAAAAAAAGGAAAGATCTACTACATAAGCCTATACATGTTCCTTTAGTTATCTTTTATTAAAGCTATTTAGATTTATACATTGATTTTGTCAGTACCTGATGTTACAGAAGCTTTTATCAAAGCCTTTTAACTTAAATTATAGCTCTGAATAATGTGTTGAGCATTTTTATTATACTTTCTTCATCCTTTACCTTCTTGAATTATTTTTTTTCTCCTATTCAGACAGTTTAGAGAAAAATATATTCTGGTTCATCAATACTGTTTGCATAGTTTGATATGAGTGCTGTATTTTATTGTCTCTTTTGCATCTTAGCTTTAAAGGCACTTAATCTAAAGTTAAATCAACGTTATACATATACATATATATATGTTTTCGTTCATTTTACATACTTGTGATGGAATACATCATCATTGCCAAACATCTAGACTTTGCTATACTAGATAGTCTTTAATATGACCAACAACTTTTCAGGAGGCAGAAATCCTCCTTAAGTGTTTATTTGTGTTCTTCAGCCCTGGTGGGATTTCAGGGCTGGCTGGAGCCTTGCGGACGGCGCCGCGTGCGGTGGTTTCAGCACCAGCTCCTGGCAGCGGAGGGGCAAGCACCAGGGCTGCTCCTCCGCAGGGAAGAGGCACCAGGGTGAGGAGGCGCGGGCGGCAGCGCCTGCCTTTCCCATGCGCTTTGTTCTGCGGTGCTGGACCATCAGCGCCTGCATTTCTGCTCTGGCGGGCGCCGGACTCCGAGGGGTGCCGGCCTTGTGGGGGAACCGACCCTCAGCGCCGCTGCTGCGTTGCCTTTTGGGTGGCTGGTTCAGAAGCACACCAACACCTCTCTCTGAGCGAGGAACAGGGAGGCGTCTCTCTTTAAATGACATGCAGGGCTATGGGGCGACCCCAGGAGCCGCTCCTGGGCTACCTCATGCAGCCCCTCGTGCCCCTCCTGCCTCATTTCTGCCCCCAGGGCTGGCAGCAGTGGACGGGGCAGCGGAGGATGAGCAGAGGGCTCAACAAATCGGGTAAGCTCTTTTCTCTGGTGTTACATAACTGGAGATGATTTAATATCTAATAGTACTCTGAGACTTGACGCAGAATTTATTTCTCTTATGTAACTCGCTCTAACAAAAAAGGGGGTGGGGAGTTTAGTGGAGATTAATTTCTAGAATGAATCACAAACTGCATGAATTTGGCTCTCAGGAGTGTGACGCTGTTGGCCAGCGAAGCATTTGGCTTTCTCACCATTAATTTTCTATGAGGGATTTCTCTTTAGTGAGAGCATACAGTTGCAGGAGATATTTATGGGATGAAATTGCATATGTATTGAAATAGCCATATGTAATCAAGCCATTAAACCTGAGGAATAAGTAAACCTCAGTTAGTTTGGAGCATGCAGGTGTGATGCAGTTCAAACTTGGAAGCCCCAAGCAATTTATGAAGACCTCTCCAATCTTTCATAGCACACTTCCATCTAACCTTAGGGACTTCTTTTCCCCTTTTCCTGATTTATATATCAGTTACCTGTCTTGCTGGAAGTCTTATTTTAGAGGAACTGGAGAGAAAGGTCAGAAATACTTATTTCCATGTCTCTAAAAGTGTCTGTATGATAGTATTAAAATTTAGCCTCAGTTATTGCTCACCATTTTAACATATGAAGTATCCTTTGCAGTAGATTTCTCATCTGAAGTTCCTTAGGACTGTGAGCCTGCAAAGGACCTGGTCTGTTCTTTAGCTTTTATAAATTAATGCTGTATCTTGTAATATGTTGAAGCATTGGAATGAAATGCGTCGTTTTCACAGAAATATTCTGCAAAACAGGTGTTCAAAAAGGTAACTGGACCATGGGTACAAGAAGGAATTTTGGAGAAAAGATTGAACAAAAATCATTGGCGAGCATCCGCAGAAAATTAAATAGTGGCAGAACTGTCTAAGAGCAGAAGGGCCGCCAAGCCCGTGGGGACGCGTCCTCCTGGTTGTGGAACCGGGTGTGGGAGTCGCTGGCTCCAGCAGAGCAGGACAAAGCTGCCTCTGACTGACGGGGAAGCGGCGGCCTCAGGAGTGTCCATCCTGCTCCCCTTTCCCAGAGGGCAAACTTGGGGAACCGCAGTTTGCCAACGAAAAGAGCAGCTTTGGGGATTAGCTGTAGGTTTCCATCCTCATGTGCTGAGGAACGGGAGCTCTGGGAAGGCCAAGATGAGTATCCTCATGTGAACGGGTGAGGAGTGTGGAAAGGGGATGGCGCACACATCTCCACCTCATCGTTAGCCCACTCACTGAAGCACTGGGGCCGCCTGGCAGACACCTCAGATCTTAGTTGTCAGAATGCGTCTCCTGTCTTTAAATATCTAAGAAAAGCTTAGAAATTAGAGATGAGTAGCGAGGAACAGCAAAGGTTTCAGGAGGATGGAAGGGTGTTCTGCAAACTGTGATGAGCCTGAGCGCTGGCAGGGAGTATCTGTCTGGTCTCCTGTGGCGCTTGGGGCTTCCCCTTGGAAGGAAGCAGCAGCAGCGTTCTGCTCTGGAAGGAGCAGAACGAGCTGCTGTTCAAGCAAGGGAGGAAGGAAATTCCCCAGTCCAACAGCGTGTGTTTCTGTCGGATAGTTTTCCTTGAGGAAGAGAGGAGCCTATTTACTCGGTAATATGCAGGCTTCCCTTCTCAGTGTGGCAGGAAACAGCTGCTGATCTGCTCCGGGGTTTGTTCTCATTGTTATTGCACATTGCACCTCTTTCATGGAAGGGCTTGCGCCTCAGCCAGGCAGCCCAGCTGAGAGCTGTTGAATAAACTGCAACCTGGAGTTTACAAAATATTATTTCAAGTCTGTAAATTGAATCTTTCAGTGGCAGTTCTGCTGACCACGTATCGATCAATACTGTCGGTGTGTAAATCCCTGTGTTGGCGGCCTGAGCGACTATGTTTTCTGGCTGGTCACAGGGAGGCTTATGGTGTGCCAGGCTTCTGGCATGGCCTGCAGGGAGGTGTGTGGTGTGCCAGGCTGCTGGCATGGCCTGCAGGGAGGTGTGTGGTGTGCCAGGCTGCTGGTGTTGCCGCAAGGAGGTCTGTGATGTGCCAGGCTGCTGTCATGGCCCGTAGGGAGGTGTGTGGTGTGCCAGGCTGTTGCGCGTGGTGGCGCTGCCCGGTGTTGCTGACCCGGCCACAACGCTCCTTTGCTCCGCAGGGGTCCTCTGGAACTTGTCCTCCTGCGATGCGGTGAAGATGACCATCATCAGAGACGCACTGTCCACACTGACCAGCACTGTCATCGTGCCCCACTCCGGCTGGAACAGCTCCTCCTTCGATGACGATCATAAAATGAAGTTTCAGACATCCCTGGTTCTGCGCAATACTACCGGCTGCCTCAGGTAACGGGCTGTCGTAGGAGGCTTTATTTGTAGATGAACCAGGTTATTCAGCAGGTGCTTCTTGTTGGGCAGCTTTAAAACAAAATCACTGTTACAGCCTATAAATTCCAGTTAGTTCTTCCACACAGGCAAGTTTTTTTCTATATTAAAAGAAAGCGAGAAATACAAAGTTATACACTGGGAAATGTTAACTCTTATGGCATTAATTACTGTGGTTTGTACTACCACAGAATCATGAAAATTACTCAGATAAAAGCCTGAGCATTTGGTGATTATTGCTCTGTATGTTTTTAAAAGCTATGTATGTATATCAGAAATTAAATATTTAGCTCTTTTGGGCATTTAACAAACAGCAATACATAAAAAAAGGATTGTTCAAAATAATAAAGTGCAAAACTAAAAAATTGGAAAAGAAAATTCAAGGACATGGGGCAGTATATTCTGTGATATGGAGAATTTCTGTTTGTCTGTAGGTTTGCTCATCATTTTGATTCACTAGATTTCAAGTTGTATTGCATTAACCATCGGAGTGAGGCCACCGTGGTTAAATACACAGAGAGGAACCGCTTTTTATTTGCTGGGGACCTTTCCAAACTCCAGGGCATTTTCCTAAGTGGCTTCTCTGTTCTGCAAGGCCATTTCTCACATGGGCTCGGGTGCAGCCAGCACCGCGGCAGCGCGGCTTTGGGCAGCTCCTCCCTGCAGCCTCGTGCATGCCATCCCGGGCTGCCTCTCTGCACGTTGGTGCACCCGCTGCAGCCTTTCCCTTGCCCACAACTCTCCTCAGGGATCTATGCGGCTGTCTGTGTAGCACTATTGCCAGTGTTAGCGACCACAGAGCAGCTCCCTGGACTTGCCTGGGTGTTACAAGAGGCCATAAAGGATGCCTGTAACTCAGACAAGCTCAGGGACCTCTTGTGCAGTGTACACAGACCTCAGGGTTGTGTCACGTCTGCTGAGAGAGCTTGGGATGGGAAAGGCAGCGGGGAGAGATTTGGGCTCATGGTGGGCTTTGTCAGCGAGCCACTTCTGTCTCAAAATTAGTGTGAATTAAAGTTACCTTCTGTGAAGAATGTGGCGGGTGGGAGGCGGTTGTTGCTCCAAGCGGTGCGTTTGCTTTTAACCGCTCAAGTCAAACAGCTGTATAAGAGACTTGTGCAAGCGCCTGGGTGAAGCGCATCATGTCTGTGCACAGCTGAGTGCACTGTGCACGCATTTACATTCTCATTCCCATTTCTTTGATCCTTTAGGAACCTGAGCTCTGCGGGTGAAGAAGCCCGGAAGCAAATGAGGTCCTGTGAAGGGCTGGTCGATTCGCTGCTCTACGTGATCCACACATGTGTGAACACCTCAGATTACGATAGCAAGGTGCGTGCGTGCTCTACGTGACTTCTCCTACCAAACTGTACGTCTGATAAGATCTGTTGGGGATGGCATAGTATAGTTTAGGACTGTGATGTGCTTAGCTTGACTGCTTGTCTCTCCCAACCTGAAGTTATTTGTGTGCAATCAAATTCTGTTGCATAATACAGATTAACTGGTTCTGTGCATAACATTTTGGCAGTGTTGAAGTATTCATTCCTTGATAAAATAATAATAAAAAGCATTCATGATATTTTTATATTCTAAATACCAGAAAAATTCACTACAGCAGAGGTGAGTTTTAGCAATATTTTTGTAACTGGGGATATCAGCAGCAACATTTCAGTTTTCCCAAAGAAGCAGAAATAGCAATGCCCAAAGCCCAGAATTAGAAATTGCTGCTTGTGCCCCAAATACCAGAGTTTTGGCTTAGTTTGTTTGGTTTGCAGTATCTCTATGTGACCAAGTCACTAATTCCAAACACCCTTTTGCTTCGGTTTCAGACAGTGGAAAACTGTGTGTGTACCCTGAGAAACCTCTCCTACCGCTTAGAGCTGGAGGTGCCTCAGGCGCGTCTGCTGGGCATCAGCGAGCTCGATGACTTGTTGGGAAAGGAGTCGCCCAGCAAAGACTCAGAGCCCAGTTGCTGGGGGAAAAAAAAGAAGAAGAAAAAAAAAGTTTCGCAGGAGGATCAGGTTTGATTTTTTTTTTCCTGGTACAAATATATCAACTGTAGTTTAACTAAAATGAAAACATATGACTTGGATAAAAACAAAACAAAAACAGAGGTTTTCTGTACTCACAAGTGTGTGTTCATTTCACAGTGGGATGGAGTTGGCCCTATACCGGGATTTTCCAAGTCTCCTAAAGGGGTGGAAATGCTGTGGCACCCGTCTGTGGTAAAACCCTACCTAACACTGCTGGCAGAAAGCTCCAACCCAGCAACTCTGGAGGGCTCCGCAGGATCCCTGCAGAATCTCTCTGCAGGCAACTGGAAGGTAGTGCTGCCAAAGCCCCTCTTCGACGCAGGGCGTCTTGATTCCTGTCACCTTTCCCATGCTTGTACTTAACTTGCTTGCTTTTAAACGGATGTTGGGGTGGGTTCAAGAGGAAACAGTAATTTTCTCTTCTTAAGTAATTTCTTCTGCTTAAGCTTGTTTCTGTCCAATGCGTGTCACTACTACTTATGCATTGTAGAATGGTGCTTCCATTGTGCAAAGCCAAGAAGGTAGGCAAGAGAGCAGTGTGGAAACTGGCCTTGACATTGGTGCCATTTATTTTAAAAACAGCAGTGAATCTTTTCTGCAGTGCACATTAGAATTATAAAAAAAAATACGTCCGTCAGTTTAGATGGGAAGGTACTGCTGAAGTAAGACCAGTGCAAATACAAATATATATAATGTGCAGTGTTATGTCATCTGTTTTTAGCCTTTTAGCTCATTTCTAAAAAAAAAAAAAAAAAAAAAATGTTCTGTGTTAGGAATGAGCCAACAACAGGAAAGGAAAGAACCAACCTTCCACAATAATAGGAAAAGATACACATTTAACTTAGTGTCCCTTCTTTGGAAAATGCCCTCCCTACAATACCTAAGAATTGCCATCTTGTGAGAGATTGTATCAGCTGGGCTATTGTAGCAGGTTTGCAAGTGACTGTAGCTTTCTTGCAGTTTGCAGCATACATTCGAGCTGCTGTCAGAAAAGAGAAGGGACTGCCAATCCTCGTGGAGCTGCTGAGAATGGATAATGATAGAGTCGTCTCTTCAGTGGCAACTGCCCTAAGGAACATGGCGTTGGACGTTCGTAACAAGGAGCTTATTGGTAAGCAGAGAACTGTGCTGCAGCAGACAGGGTTACCGGCGCGACAGGCCTTGTATTGGAAAAACACTAGAATGAGAGTCTAGCAAGAGAAACGGCATAAATGATTTTACTATTCCTTGTCCCTTGTGTCACAGAAATTAATCTTTTTGACAGCAATAGCTTTTCCGAGTAATGTTGTCTCTTGGTTTGCCTTGAGCCATCTTGCATAGCAATCCCTTTACAGCAGAGTGAAGTCACCTCAGCTAAACTCAGGTAGACAGGAAACCATTGATACAAAATATGATAGAAAACACAACTCTGCTTCCTTGGAGCTAAACGGTAACCTGCCTAGAGGGCTTCCAGGCTCCTTGCTTGCTGTAAGGGGATATGACAGCTTAGCTGTGTGCCAGTAAATGTTTTATTTAACAGTTCTAGGTAGCGACAGAGGGAAGAAACCCTTCCTAGTAAAGAACAGCGTAGGGCAGTATATATAGTGTGTGCATGCCTTTGCTGGGTTAAATAATCAGAAGTGGTGCTTGCTAGAGAGAAAAAAAAAATACTGTTTTCCTTTCATGTATTTTAATATTATTGTCTAGTATTCTTCAAAAAGAAACGTTTGTCCTCCCTTGCTCAAGAGTCCCCAGCTCTCTTACAGCAAGTGTTCAACATGCCCCAACCTCAGCCAAGCCTGATGCAGCCTGAATGAATCACATAGAGTATCATGGTGTAGAGAAGTTTGATTTTTGTTATAGAAGAATGTTCTGTTTTGAACTACAGTGATAAAACTATTTGTGCAGAGAAGAGTACAGCTCTCAAAAATACAAATATAACTGAAAAGTTTATTCATTTTGGAAGCTTCTCAGCTCATGCTTTCCTGCAAAGCATGTGCTGTGCCTGCAGGTATTATGTTAGCAGTTGTGCTCTCCAACAGCCGTGCACACAGGTAATGCCCACGTGACGTTTTCATTTCAGGATGTCTTTGCCTTTCCTGGCAGGTGTTGTGAGTTTGGGCACCTCCCCTCCTGCTCCCTAGCAAAGCCTAGAGTTTTATGCTTTGCAGATCCACCGCAAAACCCACCTTTCCACAAAACATTTTGAGATATGGAAAAAATCCTAAACTACCCTATGCCAGTAAGCAGTCCAGGGTGACTTCACCACGGTTGGTATGGGCCAGAATAGTGGGACTAGGTGGTCTAAACATGAAGAAAATTAAGTTATTTCAGAGTTGAGACCGGGGACTGTAATGAATAACAATAAAAACAGGTATGTGCAAACATCTGTTGGTGATCTTGCTAGAAGAGAGCCGTGACAGAGCACCACTATTCACAGTATGTGTGGCTGTTCTCCAGTAGGCATAAAAAGTTTGTTTTGTTTGCAGAAGATTTCCTCAGGCATCTAATGCAAATAGATAGTTAACAGCTTTTTGTGAAGCTTATTCATTATTCACTGTTACATACAAATACATGTCCTCCAAAAAATCAATTAATAATCATTCCATTATCAACACAGCCTACCTAAACATAAGAAAAATATTTACCTTAACTTCAGTTAATTTTCTCTGTTTGCATTATGATTATTCCTGTACATCAGTCAGTAATTGAAATCTGACAGAAATAAGATCTGATCTCTTGTGGGTGACAAACAAAGTGAACAGAATGGCTGAAAGAGAAACTTCCAAACTACTGTAAGGATTTCTTTAACCCTCCCATATTATCCCAGGAATATACTTCACCCTCTCAGGCATAAGAAATAATGTAATATTCTTCCTCCAAATAATTTCCACTTCCAAATAATTTCCATTTCCATTCCAATTGCTGTAATATACAAATGCAACTAATTTCTCACATTTCTTTTAAGACAGAAGAAAAAATAATTTATTTGAAAAATTGGTGTGTCTTTTGCCTCTGTGAATTCTTGGGAATGTTCCTATGTTCCTTTTTATGGCTTTCAAATACATTTTTGTGATGAATACTAGAATTACACATCTTAAAAACCAAAATGTGTTTTCCTTTCTTTTTAAAGGTAAATATGCTATGCGGGATCTGGTGAACCGACTTCCCGGAGGCAATGGCCCAAGCGTCCTGTCCGATGAGACTGTCGCTGCAATCTGCTGTGCTCTGCATGAGGTCACGAGCAAGAACATGGAAAACGCCAAAGCTCTTGCTGACACTGGAGGAATAGAAAAACTGGTCAACATAACCAAGGGAAGAGGTGACAGGCAAGTAGGCAACAAGCTTCATCATCACTAAAGTGTTTATCTGTTCCATTTCAGGTGTTTTACAAATGTAGGAAATGTCTTTTTGGGTGGAAAAAAAATAACTGTTTTTGCAGTCACCCTCTATTGATGAGGAGCTACCCAACCTGAAGTGTATCATTAATAAAATGCTTAGTGCTTTTCAAAGTCAGGATAGGTGAGCACCCTTGCAGGGATGTATCATAACTGCTATTAGTGAGCTCAGGCATGTCCAGTAGGTAGGTTGTGGGCAGTTTATCTCTGCAGGTTGTGGGCATTTCTCTCTCCAGAGGGATTTTCTGGAACAAGTTTGCCGAAGAAGCACTGATGGGAAGAAGTGACGCTCGCAGCTGTCCCTGTGCCCGCACTGCATGGCCTGGCATGGAGCTGCGCCTGGGCTGGGCAGAGCTGCTGCTCTGTGCAGAGCTCCTGCGCCATGTACAGCTGCTCCGGGGCCGTGCAGAGCTCCTGCTCCTTGCAGAGCTGCTCCGAGTCTGTGCAGAGCTGCTCCGGGTCTGTGCAGAGCTGTTGCTGCATGCGGAGCTGCTCCAGGTCCGTGCAGGGCGCCCAGTCTGTGCAGCCCTGCAGGGACGTCCAGAGCTGGGGAGCGGAGCCTTAAGCGAGGGGTCATGTAAGGGCTCTCGAGTCTTGCAGGACCAGTGCCAAGTCACCATGAAAACCCCTGCGGACCCCACAGGGCTCCGAGCAATGCTCGAAGCTCCCCAGCCTGTCATCTGATCCACTCCAAGTTCCCCAACATATGTCTCCCCATTCTCCCCTTGCGGACAGCAGGAAGCTGATAAAAGCAGCCCAAGGTGCGGGTGCAGATCACTAATTAAATTTGGTTGATGTGAAATAAGCATGCCACATTTTTAACAAAGTCTGGGACTGTGGATTATATTTGGAGCATGGAGGATTTATGTGGTGAGTGCAGCGATCCCTGACATGACTTCATCTCTCCTGGACACTGAGATACTGGCCACAGCTGCAGCTGCATGGAAGCTTCGAGGACAACGGGGTACTCTAAGCAAATTTTAAATCTTGCAAAAATATTAGGTTTACTGGCTGACACTACAAACTGCGTTTTTTCAGTCTTTTCTTTCAAAGAGTGAATTTGGATAAATCTTTACAGTGGCAGAAAAAGGCATACGTTTAGCACATATGCCGTGCTGGCATTTAGTTTCAAATCACTCCTTTAGTCTCACTACTAAGTGTACTACTACATGTGATTTTGCTTCTAATAACAGTTAGCACAATTTTCTCTTCTTAGCATCACTCTTGAGAATGGGCAGGTATTTTGTTAAGAACAAAAGCAGTCTGAAGCAAGAAAGTAATGGCAGTTTTCATGAAACATACTGAAAAAAAAATTCTTTTTTAAAGTGGGGTGAATAGTTTGCAATACTGCAATTCTTTGCATCCTTAGGTCTTCACTGAAAGTTGTCAAGGCAGCCGCCCAGGTACTGAATACGTTATGGCAATACCGAGACCTCCGTAGCATTTATAAAAAGGTAAATTAAAAAAATACCATCTTCATGAAAACAGTTGCACAAAAACTCTTACTTTAATGAAACACAGTTTATTTCCGTGTTTTTTGTTCATGTCATTCCATAGGATGGATGGAATCAAAGTCATTTTATTACACCAGTGTCAACACTAGAGCGAGAGAGATTCAAATCGCATCCTTCTTTATCGACAACGAACCACCAGATGTCCCCTGTCATACAGTCAGGTCAGTCAAAGACTGCAGAGTTTTACTGAAGAGCTTCTTCCCTTGGGGTCCCTGGCATTGCTCTTTTTGGACTCTGATCCTTTCCGTTTATTTACTACTCTGACTAAAACCTGCTCTCTCCCTGTTCTATTTAAACAAGCAAGATTCTACTTCACGTACAGTGTATTGCCTTCACTGATGCCGTTGACAGGTTTCAAATCCCACCGGATTTGTGGCTGTCTCAACATTAGCATTTACTCAAGATAAGAAGCAATTTGAGACCCACTTACTCAGTGCAAATCAAAATGCAGATAGTCTTAGAATGTGTGAATCTGCTTTGCATGAGGCTGAGGCAGGTGCTGTGTGTCCAGAGCCCTAGAGTTCTTCCCCAGGGTGCCAAGGGGCAGGCAGTCCTTGGGGACAGGTGACGTTATTCCTAAACAAGATCCTCAGGATGCCTCATGCGGACGCCTTTGCCCGGTGTGCATGGCTGCACGTGGGTGCATGGGCAGCAGAGACCCCCCAGGGGAAACCTGTCTTCATCCCTAGTAATGTAATGCCAAAATAGGCAAGTCAGTCAAATACACAAATCTGACTTTTCTGACTCATGGTCGTTGATAGCAGTTTAACCAAAACAACCCCTTTTGTTCTATAACCTCTCCAGTGCTAGGACTGAAATGTTCAGGAAAAGCCTGGTATAAAACCCTCTTAATGCCCTCTTTGTTTTGCATTGGATTTATCCAATTAACTCCTGTATTTTTATGTAAACAGATCTCTCTAATTCCCTAGATATGTATATACATGAGTGACCAGTTAATACAATGTTGTTGCTTAATTACTTCATTAGACAAGGGGAGCCAGGCACCTTCCCACAGCGAGGCAGGAGACCGAGGCTCGAGCAGCCGCGTTTCTGAGCAGCACGCGCAGGCTCGGGAGGAGCCAGGCCCAGCTCTCCTGCCCTCGTTCCCTCTCAGCCACCGAAATGCACAAAGTGCTCTTTGCTTTGCCTAGTGCCGCGCAAGAGCAGGCCGTGTCCACCTGTTTTACATGACTTTATCATGCTGCTTTTAGTTACATTCTCAATTCTTAGGATTCTGATTTTCCTTACGAAAAACCTTTGTCATTCTCACAGCACATGGTATTGAAAATAGCTTTTACTTTTACAGCCAGTGCCAAGGTGCGCCCACTGGCATCACCCCTACACCCTGAAGTTGTGAACTGCTTAAGTTATGTATGTACAGACAGAACTAAAAAAATCTCAGAATAAGCAACAACGCTAACAGCAGTTCAGCTCAGGGCCCCGATCAGACCCTACCTGTGTGTGACTGGACTGTCGATAGCTGCTGGCAGATTCCTCTCTCGGAGCCTTTTCTTGCGAGATGGGCTTCAGTTCTGGGGACTATGAACAGGAAAAAAAAAAAGTTCTAACATCCAGAGACTGCTTTAAAGAGCCTTTAATAAGGGATCCTGTGAGTACGTGCCTGCTTTTCTGTTGCAGAGCATGGACAGGTCTAAACTAGTAAGGGGAAGCCTGGTAGCTTGGGGTGAGGACCATGTCCGCAGGGTACAGTGGTCACTCGCTGCAGGCTGCACCATGCACCAACAGCATGATGAGCGGCAGAAGAAAACTACACTTGGGCTGCAATAGCTGTTCTTTGTCAGACACTGGGGGCTGTCAGTATTAACTGTCCATAACAACAGAATTGTGGGATGTGACATAAGGAGCGGGGCTAATAGGCAATGGCATCATTGATTAACAACTGAAGCAAAATGTCTAGAAATTATTTTTTCTCCTGTGCTAAGCACTTTGTCTAAGTTAAAAGAACAGTTGAGTTCTCAATGAAAAGATTGCTGGAACAAACTTGTTACAACTAAAACAGGTTTATATATTCACAGCATGGATAAAAAATAAGTAATCCTCTGTTGTGATCATGCCTGGGCTACCAGCCCACCAGAGCACAAAATCCCCAGGGCTCCCTTCAGCATGCAAACCAAAACACACAGCACACATGTGCATGGATCATTTCAGCCAGGTCACAATGGATTTTAAAATTGTGTTTAAGGATAACTTACATAAAATCATAAATGCCAGCAGGAGTATTACATTCTAATTGCACACAAGAGAGCATTTACATTTTTGTTTGAATGCTAAGTAAAATTCTCAGGATGTTGAATACAAACCGAAATGGGTAAGGCCTCAGCTCTAAGTGTTGTGGACGTGACTTGCCATAAAAATATGAAATGATAATTCAATGGTTTCTTGTTGATAGCTTTGGTCGCTGAGGTTCTTCATCTTGGTAGAAGGATATGCTTGTGTTGTGCATTACATGAGCACAGCCATCTCTATCATTTGCTAACCCTTGAGACAAAGGGGAGTGGAGAGAAAAAAAGAGGTTAGATTTGAAAATTTTATAGGCTTTATTGTCTATACTGATAATCTTTCTTCTTTCATCAGTTGGCAGCACATCCTCCTCACCGGCTTTACTAGGAATTAGAGAACCCCGCTCGGAATATGATCGCACACAACCTTCCCTGCAGTATTACAGTAACCAAGGTGATGTCATTACACATAAAGACATATACACTGGTAAGATACCGATTAGGAATATCTAAATATTCTCCATATGAGTTTATGCAGTCACAATATGGACAGTTGCTTTAGCAGGCTTGTTACTCTTGCTTAATGTGTGATATGACGTAAGGAACAGGGCTAGTAGAAGATAGTATCAATGATTAACTGTTGAAGCAAACTTTCTAGAAATTATTTTTTCTCCTGTGTTAAGCAGAGTTTGTCTAAGCTAACAAAAGAGTTGAATTGCATTAGCATGCTTGTAACTGCTGCTTAATGTTTTTCATTTTTATTCATATTCACTGCACCTGGAACAGAGCAGGGTATTCATCTGTCTTCATTGTGTTATTTCTTTAAAATTGTACATTACCAGAATAAGAAGAGATTTGTTTGCATATTAGGAGATAAGAGGTATTTGGAAAGTGTCATCTTGTTTAACACTGCTACAGAAGGTCATTTTAGTTTCCTATTGTTCATAAATATTATCAAAAAAAAGTACCAAGACACCATACTTGTTTTCACTTTTCCTCCATAACACTTGACGTAAGTCTTGAGATGACAGTGAACAAGGAGAAACAAATTCCACGTTGTAGGAACACCCACAAAAAAATCCCTCCGGGTTTCAATTTGAACTGTTGCTGAGGGACTGAATTTTCGTGGTGTGTTTAAATACAAAATTCATGATACTGTCTACTAACAGAGATATATGATCACAAGGGAATTTAACAGCCCTTCCAGCCATGAATGCTACGTTAAAACACTTGTACTTTTACGGAAGTATGTGTGTGAGGCCTTGTTTATAAAGCAACTTGTGTGTGTGTGTGATTATTTTTATTCTGCAGTAGTTAACTAATATCCTTAAGATATATTTGTATATATTTTATGTATGTTTTGTATATTTTGTATTACGCTTTTGAAGTACTGCATTAACTTGAAAGGAAAGATTGCATGTAAGGCAGTCAGCATGAGCCCTCTTGAGAGAAAATCGCATGTTGTGTTTGTTTTTTCTGCTTTTTTGTTGTTTTTTTTTATTAACTACATAAATATATAAATATGTAGTTTAGTAACGACATGACTGAATATAATGGCAAAGGCTTTAATGGGCTTAGCTTTTAGGACTCAGTTTTTGGTTTCCCAAAGCATTTGAGTTTTCATAGGTACAATATTAAGCTAGTTATTCCTGTAGAATTGTAAGAACGAGAGGTGAATCTTTGTGCTTCCCACTGCTGCATGAAGCCCGTTGTCCTGCTGGATGCAGAGAGCCTTGAGCACCTGCTGCGGCTGCAAGGGAAGGAGCAGCAGGCAGGGCACAACCGGGACCCAGGACAGTTACCTGCAGCCCCGAACTTTTGGAGTGTAGATAACAAAGTCTGCAAACTTAACTGCTTGACTGCATGTAATTTCGATGGTAAAAAAATAGTTAATGCCATAAACATTTTCTCACAGGTTCCAGCAAAGCTTCACCAATTTACATCAGTTCCTATTCCTCACCAGCAAGAGAACAAAACAGACGACTACAGGTGACTGAAATTTTATTTTGAATTGATATTGGTACAAGATTCAGAATGTGCTGTTTCAGGGGAATTAAAGGAAATTTAGTCTATGTTGTAGTATCAGAGCTTTTTATAGCATTTATCTGTAACAGTTAATTCATTATTGAGGATTCTTAGTAGGACACTAACAACTACTAGTCTATTGACTGTGAGTTTTCTTTTTATAGTCACTTATTTTAGTGTATTCATGTTAGGGCTACATCTAAAACCAATGCGCTGAAGTAGTCAGATTCCATACTTTGTATGCCTTAAAAATACTTTTAGACAGTTCCTGAGTTCCCAGGGAATGCTGAAGGTGTCGTGCAGGGAGGCTTTGGGGTGTTTTTTATTTAAACACGGGGTAGGTTTCCTGAAGGATGAAGCCTCCGCTCCTGACATCACCAGTGCAGCTGCATTTGGTACATTATGCACCACAGCTCCACAAAGGGTAAGTTTGAGAAACAAGTCTTTTCTCTGCTAATTATTTTTAATAATGTTTTCTCAACATTTTTGCAACAGCATCAGCAATTGTACTACAGTCAAGAGGATACCAACAGAAAAAACTATGATGCATACAGGTTATATTTGCAATCCCCACATAGCTATGAAGACCCGTATTTTGATGACCGAGTTCACTTTCCTGCTACTTCAGATTACACAACACAATATGGACTGAAATCAACCACAAATTACGTAGACTTTTACTCCACCAGACGATCTTCTTATAGAGCAGAACAGTACCCAGGTTCACCTGACTCCTGGGTGTAGCATTAAAGAAAAAAAAAATTATTTCTCATCTTGCTTGAGAAGAAGTGGAATGGCCTCATTTGCTGTTTTGGTGATGAAATGTGAAGTAAAAGAAGGAACAAGGGAGTTTTTTTTTTTTTTTTTTTTTTATAAGGAATTATGAGGAAGGTGCAAGAAAAACTGGAAGGGATGGGTTTTTTGCTCTGTTTAGATGTTAGGTATAATTACTTGTAGCTCCTGTAGTCTGGTGAGGGTGTGGGCGATGTGATGAAAGGTTTGAGAATTGAGTAAAATGAATTTTGAAAGTGTGTAGGTCAGAGCAAATTAAAGATGATTTTTTTAATGTGAATAAAAGTCTTGTTCTGATAGTTTGTACAGAAAAAAATAAAATGGATGCCCTGGTTTTATTGCTATTACTAAATGTCAAGATTGTATGCTATTACGTCTTGTAAATTTATTTTGTTGGTGTAAATATGGAAATGCCACATTGGTTCAAAGTGCCATCATTTGTAATGCAGTGTGTCATTTTAAAACACATATGAAACATCGTACAAAAATAAAATCCAAGGAAGTGTTATAAATTAAAAAATAACTTTTAAAAATTAAGAGTGTAATTCTAAAGCACAAAGTCCAGTCCAACATATCTACACATTTCCCATTCCCTGCCTCTTTCATAAGAATCTTCACTGCCATTTTCTATGCGCATGGAAGAACAATAAATACGGAAGTCTCATCCATGGAAAGTTGTTCCCTGTATTTTTTTTTTCCCCAACGTGATATTCAGAAACAAATACAGTGAATGTGAAGTTAAATTGCATGAGATAAACAGATCAAATATGTCAAAACCATTTGGGCCATTTCCTCAGCTTTCTGCAGTTAGTTCAGACTGGCATACCAAAGTGTGAAATTATGCACTTTTTTCACCGTTTTTATTTTTTGATATGGGCAATCCTAAGTATTTTACAGCACTACTCTGCTGTCTTTCCACCATTCGTCTATCCTCTTGCTCCCCCGCAAAGAAAATTAAGAGCATCTTGCTTTCATAGAAAGTCATCTCCATTTCGACTACTGAAGAATGTTTTGCTTAATTACAATCCCAATTCTTGATTTTTTTAAGTAACAAAACTGTATAATTTGCTCGTGTTTTAGTGTCTCTTTATATTGCCTGTAATCACAAATATCGGCACCCACCCTCGGCCATGGCATCAACCCCACACGTGGCGGTGAGCAGAGCCGCTCCCCCGCGGCCGGGCTGTAAAAGGGAAAAGAAACCAAGGGCCAACAGCCCAGGAAGCAGTGAATTAGTCGGCACCTTCGTCCGCAGCGGTGTGCCTGCAGGCGTGTTCCTGCAGGCTCTGTGCTCCAGTACGGTGCAGACGGTGCCTTGCCTTTCCGCAAAGACATCTTCTAAGGCAGAATGTAGTTTCCATTTACTTCACTCTTTTTCTTGTGAGAACAATTTCTGCGCTGACAGTGCATCACAGCTCGAGCTGCCTTCAGAGTCAGCTGCAAGCTGGTATCTGTTTGCACACAGGAATGTAGATCGATGTCAGTTACATGCCTATTGCCTACTGAAGACGACCACAAGATCTCTGGGCATGATAACGCTTTTTTATCACTTCATGGTCCCTGGAAAATTTAATTAAATTCAGGTAACAAAATGGTATACAGTTTCTCTGAAAAGGGCTATAATGTTTTAACATTATTTTTCTCTCTGGTTTTGCTACTAGCTCTCCAAAACAAACACCCAAACAAAAATAATAAACAGAGGGAAAGCAGTCATTTCAAAGTAGCAAACGGCTGTCATGATGGAAACATTTCTGCTTTTCACCTGAGGCTGTTTCATAAAGATCAAAAGCAATGCGATCTGGGACAGCACCACAACCTGGATCTTCTGTATTGTGCTGCATGTATATTTCGTTATGTTCACTTTTTTTTTTTTTGGTCTTGTTTATTTATGTATTTTACACATTGTTATGCCCTGGTGCTATACTGATTAAAATGATCTGTACAGTATGTTTGTTGGTTAATTCCCTTTATATACAGTTTCAAACCAGCTTTGCGACTCTTCGGGCACAAGAAGGGAGGCCCATGACAGCCAAAGCAGGGAGCGCGACGCAGCCCTCCCGCGGCATCGTGGCGGCGCCGGGCGTCCACCTGCCTCGCGGGATGCTGGAACGCAGAAGTCAAGGCGCGTGGTCATAGTCCAGAACAGCCACTCAAGAGATCAGGAGTGAAAACTTGTTTATGCTGAAATTCCACAAATGACGCCCCTGGGAACAGGCAAGGAGAACCATGCTGCACCCAACCGTCTATTTCAGAGCTCTTAGGGAAGGGAGACAGAGCATTTTTAAGAAGATCCAAAGTGTTCCAGGAAGGACAAGGTAACTTTGAGAGCCGTATATGTTGCTTACAAGGTGATTTTTTTTTTTAATTATTTTTGGAACAAATCTCCAGCTGACATGCGAAGATTTATATTGCTAAGCGTAGAGAATTAAAGCTTGGTTCTGTTTGCATGCAGTTTTTTGTTGTTGTTGCAGTCCTGGAAAGCAATCATGCACCAGCCTAAAATGTAATAACTTACATATGTTAAATTAACTAGTAAAGAGTTTTTAAGTTCTTTTGATGAGTTTACAATGTCTCTTACTTACTGAGCCTGTATGGTTAGTCATTTTTAGTTTAGATAATTTCATTTCTAACTGCTTTTTTGTTTGCTTAATCATTGTACTTCCTAAAGAAAGAGTCATACCCTTGTTAAAAACTTAATGATTGCTTTTGAAAAGTGCATGGAAAAATCTGTTTGAATTTTTTTTTTTTTGGCAGCTTTTTTGTATGTCTTGGCCTTTATTTATAAAATGGTATGTTTGTGTGTGTTCTCCCTTACAGCAGCAAGATTCTGCTCAGCTCCTTCCATACTAATTTCCCGTATAATTACAGAATCATAATGGAATTTGCCTGCACTCCCAGGGCAGGCAAGAGGGAGCTTTTTATTTAGTTGAGATTTTGCGATGGCATTTTCAGTGTGTACCCTTCCTGGAGCCTGGGAAAAACAGTGTGGGCTAATAACGGACGAGAAGCTATTTGCAAGCGCCGCAGCACTAGCACTGCAGAACAGACCAGGATCTCCCTTGCAAACAAGCGATATAATATTTCAATTAGCTCAAATATTTGTAGCAGTAAGGCTCCTGCTATGCTTATCACTCTCTGTCATTAACTACCAAGAAAGAAATGGTGTATTATGACCTCCGATGACAGCAGAATGGCTGTAGAACCCCCAAACGCTATCACGGCAGCAATGGTATTTAGTTCTGGGTGAATTTATTTTGGGTGAATTTATTCCGGGTGAATTCAACAATCCATCCAGGCTGAAATGTGTTTCTACATCAGAATGCCCAATGGGAATTTAAAATAAACTGATTCTTCAGTGAGGCAAATTAGGTTATATTAAGTATATATAAGCAAATTTAAACTTTGGAGATTAGAGAAGTTCAAGTAAAAAGTTGTATTTTCATGAAATAACGTATTACTGTTCTTAATTTAAACCACACAGCTGGTGATCATGAAAATGCTTTACTCTAAATTATTTCTACCTCACTAGTGTCCCTGAAGTGAACTGCTTATGGAATTTTTCATGAATATTCTATAAAATAAAATAGGTTTCTTTCTACAAAAACAGTTTAGTAGATATTTGTTACAGATTAAATGCGTTCTTGTTTTGAGCACAGTCTCTGGTAACCTTTTTTTTACATGAAGGTTGATAGTCGCAGCTTTAACTCAGCACCAGGTAATCTTTTATACTTCGACAGCAGGAATTACAGCTGGCCAACAGAAACAGGTATGTGTTTGCCACACATTCCCCAAGCTCTTGAACTTCTCAAGAGTCATCTAGATAGATTCCATCACAGAGGCAACATCTTAACTGCTGGATATACAGGAGAATTATCTTACAGCTTTCAATAAATTTTCATTGCAAAGGATTCCAAGCCAGTCTGATGAAACAGCAAGATAAAGAAAGATGAGAGAAGACAATGTTCATCTTTCAAAAAGGCTGAAACCACGTACAAATAAAGAAACCTGTTCAAAATCTTAAGGTTTTGAATCTTAACTCGTAGGTTAAATGCAAATAAAAGAGATTAAACAGCAATTTGCAAAGTGACTTTAAAAACTTATTACTTTGTCAAGTACTGAAAAAAACAGTAAGTTGGACACTTGAAGGTCCATGGGAGGAAGGAAAAGAAGGAAATATTCTTACCAGGGATACCTAGGATCCTGCTGGAGAGAGGAGCTGCCCTCCCTCTGTGGGCACCTTCCCTCCGCTGCTGCCCAGCGCAGTGCGCAGGGGCTGAGCGCTGCAGACCGCTGCACAGGGCCCCTCCTGAGCAGCCCCTCACTGCGACATGGAAGGAAGGGGAGACAGAGGGCAACTCAGCCCTTCGGCCACAGAAAAACACCAGCAGAGTCCTAAGAAACTGCCAAGGCTACTGGAAGGTCTTACAGAATTTGTCTACAGGGGCACCATGGAGAATGTGGTATGAATCAGCATCAATAGAGGGATCTCCATTAGGCTTTAGTTACTGTGACTATTAGCAAGCTAGTTAGCAAGCTCCTGGCAGCTCATTTGTGTTAGCAAAGCTCACTGTGGGGGGAACAAGGGACAGCAGAGTTGGGGTTGGACATGCTTGAATTGCACTTGTCCAAAGCAGCTTACTGCAAATGACCGTGACTGCCTTCCATTCTCCTGGATTGCTGCGCTAAGGCCAGAGATTTCCTCGGGACTGTTAATCCTGTAATTTACACATTTATATCTGTGCATCTGTCACTAAGCCATATAAAAATCCAATCAATTAAAACAGGCCTCTGCTGCTTGAAGGCCAGAAACTGGAGTCCTCTCCTCTCACTGAAAGCTTTGTGCATCCTGTTCTTAACCTTCCTGAGTAGAGATAATGAAGACAAAGTGAGTGCCTGTGTTAATGACGCAAAGTAGAAGTGCAGGGTGACTGGAGAGCAGGAAACCTTGAAAATATCAAGAAAAGGAAAAACAGATCTTTTAAGATTCTTACTTTTATGTAAAACAACTTGAGATTGGAGTCATTATGCTGAGTGAGAGCAATTACTGAAATTCCCAGTATGTAA
>JAWLRI010000068.1:203761-220602 GCA_034781795.1 Crypturellus tataupa | reverse complement strand
TGAGGTTTCTCTCCGCCCAGTTGTCCAGTCTGTCCAGGTCCCTCTGGATGGCAGCGCAGCCCTCTGGGGTATCAGCTCCTCCTCCCAGCTTCGTATCATCTGCAAACCTGCTCAGGGAGCACTCTGGCCTTCATCAGGTCATTGATGAATAAACTGAACAGGCCTGCACCGAATAGTAGATAGAATAGTAGGATACAAGGAAAATGTATAAATAAACTTTTATATATCAGTGTTTTGTTGAGCAGTTGTTTAAGTTCTTAACATTTTAACACAACGATCTATCTAGTTGTCTTGTTGTAATCATCTGTCTACCTTTTTCATACTTAAGACTTCTTTCTTTCTCTCAGATCACCCTGGTGTTCATAGACATGGTACCGGTGTGCCATGACACTGTCTGCTGATATCCTGATGCACAGGATTTATCATGGTATAATGCTTCATTGGCACTATCATGAAAAGCCCCACTTATTGCAGGAAATAGCCAGCAGCTATTACATAAGTTACTAAATCGAATCATGAGCAATTGGTAAAACATTCTTATCTCAGCAGTTTAAAAATACAGCCCAATGAAATGCAGTTTACATTGCTAAGACAGTGGTGTTATGAGGAAGAGCTCCAAGCAGGTTCCCAGCAGATATCTAACTATAGCACAGCGAGGACAATGTTGGCTTTTTTAGCTCTATTTTCCGCGACATAAACCACCAGCTGGGAGTGTTTGTGGATTTTTAACCAAGTGCCTTCCTAAGGTCCAGGGGGCTCCTCCTCAGATGTCCCACCACCGTTCGCAGTTGCAGGATGTTTTTCTTGCAGCATCCTGCACTAGTTCCAAGGTACAAGTCCTCCTGGAAGCCCCCTACGAGTCTCCGCTTTCCAAGGAGGGGGAGGGAGGAAGCCAAGAGAATGTCCCTATGACAAAGGGCTGCATCCGCACAGAGCAGGCTGGGAACAGAGCACTAGCAATTAGCGATACCCAAGTAACAACTCATTTTTTAGGGCTAATTCTGTTCTATGTAGTCCCCAGTTCTTCACTGTTGCAGTTTCCCTGTATTAGAGGAAACAGTACGCATACTCATTAAAGACAACTTGCATTTTAAATGCCCATATTGTATTGATTTCCTGGTTCAACTGAGGGTTAATAATTTAGGAGATGCGGAAAAGTCATATATAGTTTCAAGTTTCCTTGTATCTTTCTGCATTTCCATGGTTTCTTAGTCAATAGTTGTGGTGTACATTGGAATAGACAGAGGTGAAATCAATTCCAAAACTTGCATTTTTGCATATCAAATAGAATTCTTAGTAACTTTAATGTGGGCATTTTTAGGTAAGAAAAGATTGCATGTTTGCAGAAAGGAGATAAAGTAACGATTTTCAATTTGAAATAACATGCTTCTGTACCGTGTGTTAGCTGCAAACACTGGTATAACATGTTCAGTATAGGCTTGTGCAGGGAAATAACTGCGAATCTCCCTTGCACGAGGCCGAGGCGGATGCTGTGTGTCCAGAGCCCTGGAGCTGCTCCCCAGGGAGCCAGGGGGCAGCCAGTGCTTGGGGCAGGGGAGGTTGTTCCCAGCCCAGATCCTCAGGGCGCCGCGCGCGGACACCAGGTCCCCGTGACGAGCGGCCTCCACTGCGCAGCCTCTGCCCCTGCGCACGGCCGCACGGGGTGCGTGGGCAGCGCAGGCAGAAAACGGTTCTGATCTTACAGCCAGTGCCAAACTGCGCCCACTGGCATCACCCCTACACGCTGAAGTCTTGGACTGCTTCAGTTACATATGCACAGGCAGACCTAAAAAATCTCAAAATAAGCAACAGCGTTGCCGCTAACAGCAGTTGGGCTCAGGCCCTACCTGTGTGCAACTGGACTGTCCGTAGCTGCTGCCAGATCTGTCTCTCGGAGCCCCCTCTCGCGAGACGGGCTTCAGTTCTGGGAACTATGAACAGGAAAAAAAAAAGTTCTAACTTAACATCCAGCGGCTGCTTTAAAGAGCCCCTAACCAGGAACCTGTCAGCAGGTGCCTGCTTCTCTGTGGCAGCAGGGACAGGCCTGAAGCAGCAAGGGGGAGCCCGGCAGCTGCAGCGAGGACGGTGACCGCAGGGTGCAGGGCCGCTCCCTGCAGGCTGCACCGGGCACCAAGAGCACCAGGAGCACCAGGAGAGAAACACCGGGGGCTGTCAGCGTTACCTGTCCATAACAACATGTGGGAGGCGACATAAGGAGCGGGGCTAATGGACGATGCCGTCATTGATTAACGACTGAAACAAAATGTCTAGAAATTGTTTTTTCTCCTGTGCTAAGCAGTTCGTCTAAGCTAAAAAAACAGTTGAGTTCTCAATGAAAAGATTTGCTGGAACTTCTTACAGCTAAAACAGGTTTATATATTCACAGCAAGGATAAAAAATAAGTAATCGACTGCTGTGACCATACAGGGGCTACCAGCCCCCCAGAGCACAATCCCCAGGGCTCCCTCCAGCACGCAACCCGAAACACATAGCACACGTGCGCATGGATCATTTCAGCCAGGTCGCAATGCATTTCAAAACTGTGTTTAAGGATAACTTACATAAAATCACAAATGCCAGCAGGAGTATTACATTCTAATTACACACAAGCGAGCATTTACATTTTTGTTTGAACACTAAAAAATTTCTCAGGATGTTGTATACAAACCGAAATGGGTAAGGCCTCAGCTGTAAGTGTTGTGGATGTGACTTGTCATAAAAATATGAAACAATAATTTGATGGTTTCTTGTTGCTAGCGTTGAGGTTCTTTATCCTGGTAGAAGTATAGGCTGGTGCTGTGCATTACGTGAGTGCAGCCATCTCTGTCATTTGCTAACCCTCGAGACAAAAGGGAGTGGAGAGAAAAAAGAGGTTAGATTTGAAAATTTTATAGGTTTTATTTTCTATCCTGATAATCTTTCTTCTTTCATCACTTGGCAGCACATCCTCCTCACCGGCTTTATTAGGAATTAGAGAACCCCGCTCGGAATATGATCGCACAAAACCTTCCCTGCACTATGACCAAGGTGATGTCATTACACATAAGGACGTATACACTGGTAAGATACCAGTTAGGAATATCTAAATATTCTCCATATGAGGAGTTTATGCAGTCACCATACGGACAGTTGCTTTAGCAGCCTTGTTACTGCTGCTTGATGTGGGATGTGACGTAAGCAGCAGGGCTACTAGACGACAGCATCATTGACTAACAACTGAAGCAAACTTTCTGTAAGTTATTTTTTTCTCTTGTGTTAAGCAGAGTTTGCCTAAGCTAACAAAAGAGTTGAACTGCATTTGCATGCTTGTTACTGTTGCTTAATGTTTTCCATTTTTATTCATATTCACTGTACCCGGAACAGAGCAGGGTATTCATCTGTCTTCATTCTGTTATTTCTTTAAAATTGCACACGTTACCAGAATAAGAGATTTGTCTGCATATTAGGAGATAAGAGGTATTTGGAAAGCGTCATCTTGTTTAACACTACTACAGAAAGATATTTTATTATCCTATTATTCATAAATATTACAAAAATAAAGTACCAAGACTTCATACTTGTTTTCACCTTTCCTCCATAACACTTGACGTAAGTCTTGAGATGTCGGTGAGCAAGGAGAAACAAATTCCTTGTTGTAGGAACACTCACAAAAAAAACCCTCCTGGTTTCAATTTTAACTATTACTGTGGGACCAAATTTTCTTGGTGTGTTTAAATACAAAATTCATGATATTGTCTACTAACAGAGATATATGATCACAAGGGAATTTAACAGCCCTTTCAGCCATGAATGCTACATTAGAACACTAGTACTTTTAAGGAAGTGTGTGTGTGATGTGTAAGTGTGTGTAGTTTCAATGGTAGAGGCAAAAATAATGGTAAAAAATAGTAAGGTTGATGCCATAAACATTTTCTCACAGGTTCCAGCAAAGCTTCACCAATTTACATCAGTTCCTATTCCTCACCAGCAAAAGAACAAAACAGACGACTACAGGTGACTGAAATTTTATTTTGAATTGATATTGATACAAGATTCAGCATGTGCTGTTTCAGTGGAATTTAAGGGAGTTTAGTCTATGTTGTAGTATCAGAGTTTTTTATAGCATTTATCTGTAACAGTTAATTCATTACTGAGGATTCTTTGTAGGACATTAGCAACTACTCCTCTATTGACGGTGAGTTCTCTTTCTATAGTCACTTATTTTAGTGTATTCGTGTTATGGCTACATCTCAGATCGATGTGCTGAAGTAGCCAGATTCCGTACTATGTAGGCCTTAAAAATACTCCTGGACAGTTCCCGAGCTCCAGGGAGTGCTGAGGGGTGGTGCAGGGAGGCTGAGGAGTTGGTTTTATTTAAACACCCGGTGTCTTTCCCGGAGGATGAAGCCTCTAGTCCTGGCATCCCCAGTGCAGCTGCATTCGGACACATAAAGCACAACAGTTCCACAGAGGGTAAGTTTGAGAACAAGTCTTTCCTCTGCTAATTATTTTTAATAATGTTTTCTCAACACTTTTGCAACAGCATCAGCAATTGTACTACAGTCAAGAGGATACCAACAGCAAAACCCATGCTGCATACAGGTTATATTTGCAATCCCCACATAGCTATGAAGACCCGTATTTTGATGACCGAGTTCACTTCCCTGCTATTTCAGATTACACAACACAACGTGTACTGAAATCAACCACAAATTACGTGGACTTTTACTCCACCAGATGATCTTCTCATAGAGCAGAACAGTACCCAGGTTCACCTGACTCCTGGGTGTTAGCATCAAAAACAAAGTTTATTTCTCGTCTCGCTTGAGAAGAAGTGGAATGGCCTCATTTGCTGTTTTGGTGATGAAATGCAAAGTAAAAGAAGGAACAAAGGAGGATTTTTTTTTAAATAAGGAATTATAAGGAAGGTGCAAGAAAAACTGGAAGGGATGGGTTTTCTGCTATGTTTAGGTGTTAGGTATAATTACTTGTAGCTCCTGTAGTCTGGTGAGGGTGTGGGCCACGTGATGAAAGGTTTGAGAATTGAGTACAATGAATTTTGAAAGTGTGTAGGTCAGAGCAAATTAAAGATGATTTTTTTAATGTGAATAAAATTCTTGTTCTGATAGTTTGTACAGAAAAAAATAAAATAGATGCCCTGGCTTTACTGCTATTACTAAATGTCAAGATTGTATGCTATTACGTCTTGTAAATTTATTTTGTTCGTGTAAATATGGAAATGCCACATTGGTTGAAAGTGCCATCATTTGTAATGCAATGTGTCATTTTGAAACACATATGAAACATTGTACAAAAATAAAATCCAAGGAAGTGTTACAAATTAAAAAAAAACTTTTTAAAAATTAATAGTGTAATTCTAAAGCACAAAGTCCAGTCCAGCATAAATACACATTTCCCATTCCCTGCCTCTTTCATAAGAATCTTCACTGCCATTTTCTATGCACATGGAAGAACAATAAATATGGAAGTCTCCTCCATGGAAAGTTGTTCCCTGATTTTTTTTTCCAACATGTGATATTCAGGAACAAATACAGTGAATGTGAAGTTACATTGCATGAGATAAACAGATCAAATATGTCAAAACCATTTGGGCCATTTCCCCAGCTTTCTGCAGTTTGTTCAGGCTGGCATTCCAAAGCATGAAATTATGCACTTTTTTCCCCCCTAGTTTTCTTTGTTTTTGGTATGGGCAATCCCAAGTACCTTACAACACTACTCTGCTGTCTTTCCACCATTCCTCTACCCCCTTGCTCCCCTGTAAAGAAAATTAAGAGCATCTTGCTTTCATAGAAATTCATCTCCATTTCGACTACTGAAGAATGTTTTGCTTCGATTACACTCCCAATTCTTGATTTTTTCAGTAACGAAGCTTTATGCTTTCCTCGTGTTTTAGGGTCTCTTACCTTCATACTGCCTGTAATCACAACTACCGCTGCCCACCGCAGCGGGCAGAGCGGCTCCCCGCGCAGCCCCGAGCCAGGCGTGCGGCTCCTTCCGCGGCCGCTGCAGCAGGGCAAAGAACCAAGGCGGCAGCCCGGGGAGCAGGACTTTATCTTCTCTTCTAAGGCAGGATGTAGTTTCCATTTACTTCACTCTGCCTTTTTCTTGTGAGAACAGTTTCTGTGCTGACAGTGCAGCACAGGTCCAGCTGCCTTCAGTCAGCTGCGAGCTGGTATCTGTTTGCACGGAGGAATGTAGATCAGTGCCAGTTGTATGCCTATTGCCTGCTGAAGATGGTAGGATCTCTGGGCCTAATGCACTTTTTTAGCATTTCATTGTCCCTGGAAAATTAAATTAACTTCAGGTAACAAAATGGTACACCGTTTCACTGAAAAGGGCCATAATGTTTTATCATTATTTTTCTCTCTGGATTTGCTAATAGCTCTCCAAAACAAACACCCAAACAAAAAGAACAGAGAGGGAAAGTATCATTTCAAAGCAGCAAACAGCTGTATGATGGAATCATCTCTGCTTTTCACCTGAGGCTGTTTCATAAAGATCAAAAGCAGCGCGATCCAGGACAGCACCACAACCTGGATCTTCTGTGCTGTGCTGCGTGTATATTTCATTATGTTCACTTTTTTGTTTATTGGTCTTGTTTATTTATGTATTCTGCACATTGTTATGCCCTGGTGCCATACTGATTAAAACAATCCGTACAGTATGTTTGTTGGTTAATTCCCTTTATGCACAGTTTCAAAACGAATGGGCTGAAGCGGGGAAAGAACAGCAGCTCTCGCAGCTTTGCGAGTCTCCGTGCACAGGAGGGAGCCCGGTGACAGCCGGAGCAGGAGCATCGCACAGTGCAGCCGTCCCGCAGCATCGCAGCATCGCACGGTGCAGCCGTCCCGCGGCATCGCAGCACCGCGCAGCGCAGTTGCCCCCATCTCGCGGGACACGGCCAACGGCCAAGTGCAGACACGAGGTCACAGCCCCAACACCCACTCGATGGATCAGGAGTGAAAATTTGTTTGTGCTAAAGCTCCACAAATGAAGCACCTGGAACAGGCAAGGAGAACCACGCTGCCCCAGCAGGCTGTTTCAGAGCTATTAGGGAGGGAAGATAGAGCATTTTGAAGATCCAAAGTGTTCCAGGAAGAATGAGGTAACTTTGAGAGCCACATATGTTGCTTACAAGGCAATTTTTTTTTTTTAAGAATTATTTTTGTTTTCCAGAAACCAGTCTCCAGTTGGCATGTGAAGATTTATGTTACTAATCGTATGGAATTTAAGCTTGCTTCTGTCTGCATGCAGAGTTTGTTGTTGTTGCATTCATGGAAAGCAATCATGCAGCAGCCTAAAATGCAATAATTTACATATGTTACATTAACTAGTAAAGAGTTTTTAAGTTCTTTTGTTGAGTTTATAATGTCTCTTACTTACTGAGCCTTATATTGTATGGATAGTTAGTCATTTCAGTTTAGATAGTTTCATTTCTAACCGCTTTTTTGTTTGTTTGCTTAATCACTACTTCCTAATGAAAGTCATACTCCTGTTAAAAACTTACTGATGGCTTTGAAAAGTGCATGGAAAAATCCGTTTGATTTTTTTTGGCAGCTTTTTTGTACGTCTTGGCCTTTGCTTGTAAAATGGTTTGCTTAAGTGCGTGTGCTCCCTTAGAGCAGCAAGATTCTGCTCAGCTCCTTCCATACCAACTTCCTGTATCATTACGGAATCATAATGGAATCTGTCTGCACTCCCAGGGCAGGCAAGAGGGAGGTTTTTATTCAGTTGAGATTTTGTTATGGCGTTTTCAGCGTGTGCCCTTCCCGAGCCTGGGAAACAGCGAGGGCCAATAACAGATGAGGAGCTATTTGCCAGCGCCGCAGCACCATCCCTGCAGACCAGCATCTCCCCTGCAAGCAACAGTGATTTAATACTTTAATTAGCTCAAATATTTGTAGCAGTAAAGCTCCTGCTATGCTTATCACTCTGTCATTAGCTACCATGAAAGAAATGGCATATCATGACCTCCGATGACAGCAGAAGGCTGTAGAACCCCAAAACGCTATCACAGCAGCAATGGTCTTTAGTTCTGGGTGAATTTATTCTGGGTGAATTCAACAATCCATCCAGGCTGAAATGTGTTTCTACATCAGAATGCCCAATGGGCATTTAAAATAACTGATTCTTCAGTGAAGCAAATTAGGTTATACTATTATTAAGTATATATGAGCAAATTTAAACTTTGGAGATTAGAGAAGTTCAAGTAAAAAGTTGTATTTTCATGAGATAATTTATTACTGCTCTTAATTTAAACCTCACAGCTGGTGATCATGAAAATGCTTTATTCTAAGTTATTTCTACCTCACTAGTGCCCCTGAAGTGAACTGCTTATGGATTTTTTCATGAATATTCTATAAAATAGGTTTCTTTCTACAAAAACAGTCTAAGGCAGTTGTTACAGACTAAATGCGTTGTTGTTGTTTTGAGCACAGTCCCTGGTAACCTTTTTTTTTTTTTAACATGAAGGTTGATGGTCACAGCTTTAACTCAGCACCAGGTAATCTTTTATACTTCGACAGCAGGAATTACAGCTGGCCAACAGAAACAGGTAGGTGTTTGCCACTAAGGCAAACGCGTCTAAAATCACTGGGGAGGTTTCCAGTCCCCAAGCTCTTAAACTTCCCAAGAGTCACTAGACAGATTCCATCACAGAGGCAACACCTTAACGGATATGCAGGAGCAGTACCTTGCAGCTTTCAATAAATTTTCATTGCAAAGGATCCCAAGCCAGTGTGATTAAACAGCAAGACAAAGGAAGATCAGAGAAGAAAATATTCATCTTTCAAAAGGCTGAAGCCATGTACAAATAAGGAAAGGAAAACTGTTCAAAATCTTAGGGTTTTGAATCTTAACTTGTAGGCTAAATGCAAAAATCTGCCAAATAGAAGAGCTCAAACCGCAATTTGCAAAGTGACTTTAAGAATTTATTACTTTGTCGAGTACTGGAAAAGCAGTAATCTGGATGCTTGAAGGTGCCTGGGAGGAAGGGAAGTTCTCACCAGGAACGTGCTGGAGACGAGGGCTGCCCTCCGCGCTGCCCCGCGTCGCGGCAGGGCCCAGCGCTGCAGGCGGCCGCGCAGGCCCCACAGCCCTCAGCGCGACGCAGCAGGGAGCGGGGACACAGGGCAGCCCAGTCCGTCAGCCACAGAACGACACCAGCAGCGTCCTAGGAAACTGCCGGGGCCACTGGCAGGTCTTGCAGCACTTGGCTAAGGGGCACCATGGAGAACGGGGTATGAATCAGTGTCAACAGAGCCACCTCCATCAGGCTTTAGTTACTGTGGCTACTAGCAAGCTAGTCAGGAAGCTCCTGGCTGGTGGCAGCAGCTCATTTGTGTTAGCAAACCTCACTGTGGAGCAACAAGGGACACCAGAGCGGGGGTTGGATATGCTTGAACTGCACTTGTCCAAGGCAGCTTACTGCAAGTGACCATGACTGCCTTCCATCCTCCCTGGATTGCTGCGCGGAGGCCAGAGATTTCCTCAGGACCATTGATCCTGTATTTAAACATTTAAATCTGTGTCTCTGTCACTAAGCCATATAAAAATCCAATCCATTAAAACAGGCCTCTGCTGTTTGAAGTCTAGAAACTGGAGTCCTCTCGTCTCATTGAAAGCTTTGTGCATCCTGTCCTTAACCTTCCTGAGTAAAGATGATAATGAAGACAAAGTGAGTGTCTGTGTTAATGACCCGAAGTGGAAATGCAGGGTGACTGGACAGCAGGAAACCTTGAAAATATCAAGAAAAGGAAAAACAGACCTTTTAAAATTCTTACTTTTATTTTCATGTAAAACAACTTGCGATTGGAGTCATTTTGCTAAGTGAGAGCAATTACTGATATTCCCAGTGTGTAAAGGCTATTATGATGAAATACCTGGTAATGTAAATCACTTTCTCAAATTCTTGCTTTATTTTGATCATTACTATTCGTGGAATTGTTTGCTTCTGGGGAAACATCTAGAAAAGCACTCATCTTTGTGGTCATTATAAAAAAAAAAAAAAAAAAGAAACAGAATGTAAATACAGCCAAAATACCTCTAGAGAGAGAGCTCAAACTAGCTTCCGAAGGACGTGTGTATCACATTTTATGCAGGGGACATTTACATCACTGCATTTTTCTCCCCTGTTTATTTTAGATCAGACAATATATTTGCAAATGTTTTCTTTCTGATTAATAAATAGCACAATGATTGCCCATAAAGGCTGTTTTTCAATACAGATCTATCTACTGGGCTATAAACTTCCTGACCTAACCACAAAGTATCTGCTGTGGGACAAGGTCAAATTAAAGGAAGAAACTGAGTGGTATCTACTGGTTTTGTTCTGTTCGATAAAACAAACAAACAAACAAAAAAAACCTGACAAGCATGTACTTCAGAGCTGTTTCTTTAAAACAAAGTAATCTATGTGTTCTGAATGTCTTTACAGAAACAAATAATTACCTTTTTTTAAGATGACAAGAAAATACTCAACACTGAATATTTGTTTTAAGGTAAGGTAAAATTTAGCTAAGACTTTTCCCACAGGAGTTGAAATTCTATGCAAAAGGATATGGTTAGCACAGCACGATCACACAAACGCGTATGTTCACTAGCTCGGTGTGCCAGTCAAGATCGGAAAAGGATGAGGACTTGTCTGCTCTGCGATGGGAGCTGCATGTGACAGAGCCAAGCAGACAGCGTTTGGAGCTGTGTGGCACCATGCTTCTCTCCACCCTTCCAAAGGTGGAAGGGCACCAAGAACTGGCTCATCGCCCCTGCAGATCGGTAGTGCTGCTTCCTGCTTCGGGAGCAGGACAAGCAAACATCTCATTTTAAAGCAGATATGTACAATACGTCTTCCTCTTCTTCAAACTTGGAGCACTTACCCGTTCTAGCCTAACAGCTGAACTAGTGTTTATGGGACTACTGCTTTTAAAGAGAATTCCTGTACTTCTAGAAAGTTCTTTTTCCACTGGAACCATTCCGGGTGTGTTATTTTTAAGCAACAACTGTAGGCTTCAAATCAAGGCAGACTCACCTAAAGAACTTATTTTCATTTAAAAAGGTCCTTTCTTGACACAGTCAGCAAACAGAAGAGTATACAAACACATACAGCTCATGCTTTTCCCTATTTTGTTTCCTCCTTCAGACACAATCATCTCTTGGCAGGCAGAACTCATGCCTGCTGAACACCAGAACAGTGAGACCATACACTCCCTCACTGGTCCACAGCCATATGTTCTCTATGTTGTATTTACTATCTTCCTGTCTCTCCTGTGTTTATAATTTCTTAATATACTTCATTTTTAAACTCATATACGTATTTCACATATGCGTGTGTGTATCTTGGTAGTTAACTACTGCATAAATACAAAACACAGTCAGCTTCCATATGCTCCCACTGCATAACCAGAATTGTGACTTAACAGACAGGATTGAAAAATAGTGGAAAAACAGTACAAAGTTTGTCATTTTCCTAATGCAGTGAGTGACCTCCCCTCCAAAGACTTGGAGGTTTGTCCTTTTAAATGTATACACCTTTTCCTCCTTCCCTCCAGAGTTAGAAAGGTGCTCTCCTCCTACTGTCCATTTTGGCACATGAGTCAAGGCCACAAAATAAATACAATTTTAGTCCTCCATCCCCTCCCTTTAAAAACTGCATACATGTAAGTCACCATTTCTGAAATTTCTTCTGGATGATCTATCAACTCTCTTTGATTCATACTAAAACCCAGTAATCATAGAATTAATTAGGATTTATATCCTGTAGGTTCTCCATACTGGTTCATACCTGAGTCAGTATTTTACACTAGTCTTCTGACTGACTGAGGCGGAAATATCCAGTTTCTTATTTGTATGGTATGAACTCCTTTTATGGTTAACTTACACTGATCTCAGCTCTTCTGGGTGAGCATCCTTTCCCCATACTAACACGACGGGTGAACTGCCACGCGTGCTCATCTGCCACCTGCCACCCATCAGTTATGGAAAACTCCGACAAGCTGTTTCAGAAGTACAACTGCTCAAAGAGATAACACAGACCTGTTCAGGTTCCAGCATTTAAGCATGATCTAATACCACAGGGGAGTTAGGGGTGACATCTGTAAGGCAGGCGCTTACTTTGCACAGACAGAAGCATCTTGAGCGACTCAGTAAGGTTCGTAGGAGGACTCACTCTGGGTGCACAGTTCTCCACAGACATCATACCACAGCTCCTCTTCTCTAAGATAAGCATAAACTCAAACTCTATGCTGTGTGTTTCAGTAAAGAGCACCTGCAGACTGACCTACTGTTGAAGAAAATTCCCTATTTTACTCATAACTAAGCCAAATTAAACAACTAAAGCAAAATAGCCATAACTTCTGTTGGCTACAACTCATCATTGGCAAAGTTTATGCAACTAAGCTTGTTGCTCACATGAAAAAAAAAATTGGTAGCAAGAAACCACAGTCAAAGCTTATTTCCTGCAAATCACAAACAAGTAGCAGCTGTACAGTCCTCACACACTACCACGGGGAAGGGGAAGCCTGGCAGGAAATACATCGTTACAAACATCATTACATGACTGTGAGAAGACCATGCTGCCAAAGGCAGCTCACGCGTTAACCGGTACACGTGGTCCTGCATCTCGTCTAGCACTGCGCAGGCACAGCCGCTGAACTGCGGAGAGGGACCTGAAATGGATGACTGTCAATTCAGAGCTGTAGCAAAAGGTTTGACGTCTTTTAGACTAATTTTTTTTAAAGGACGTGTTGCAGAGGCCTCAGTCTCCCTCAGTGACTACTGAGAGATGTTCACTACTTGTTTTACATTTTTTTGTGAACTAACAGCATTTTCCAGAACTAGAACATGCCTTCAATGCAGTATCAATGAAATATATGTACTGCATTATAATAATTTTAAGGAGAAGACCTTTAAGTTTTACCTCAGGGAAACCATAATCAGAAGCAAGGTCAAGTTCTGAGCATTCTGCCAGGGGACAGCGAGAGATCTACCTCCCCAGACACACAACGTAGATGGAAGACACGAGACTGTCTGAAAAGGAAGAGGTAAATTTGCAGTGAGGTTCTTCATTTGCTCACAGGTAGCAACATAGTGATATTTGCTGAGTTTCTTTACACAAAAAGTTACTATTTTATTAGACTCTACCTAACTTATACTTGAATACACACAAACTACAGGGCATTCACCAATTTAAATTGTATTTTCAAAAAAAAAATGAAGAAAATTTTGTATTTTTCTAGGTCTTTCAGGGTACATTTTTTTAAAATTTAATTTGCTTTATGCTGTTTTAATTAACAGTAGAGTTGATAATTGCATCATAATTAGACATGCTGGCATAATCATCCTAGATATGCCATTTTTTCAAAAAACACTAATTCGGTATATTTAAAATGTATAATTAGAACATTCTGGAGGACTTCTAGATTAACTTGAGAAAAACAGTTCTGCAACTGAAATAACATACAGACTTAGAACAGGTATGAACTATGTAACTAGTAAAGTAGTGATCTGCTTCACTAACGCCTTCCTCAAGTATGTGCGGGACTGTTTGTATCTATACAAACCTGCTACAAGCTACAGTAGAACATCTGGTATAGATTATTTCCTAGAGTAAAGGTGATATTCAAAAGACCGTGCTGTCAATTTTGAGAAGAAAATATGCAGGCTTCTCTTCGCTTTGTTTACTTAATTTCAATCTGCCATATACATGGTCGGCTGTGAAGTTACAAATGCTAAAGCATTACAAGACAATACTGATCATCACGTGCCCTCTAGTGGCTACTCACTCCAATACAACTTGCTCTTGAGATGTGTTCAGAAAAACAGGTAGGAAAAGTCACCGGCAGATTTCCATCTCCAAGGCATTTGGGATCTCATGGCACATAAGACACACATGATACTAAAATATATTTTACTTTGTTTTCTTTTGCTACTCATTATTAAGCTTTATTTTCATTCTTTTTCCGAAGTAACAATGAGCGATAGGAATAAAATACAGTGAATACTTATGCTTAGCCTGTAAGAAAAAGACCAGTGTTTGAGGGGATGAGTACTATTCTTATGACAACAACAGTGAAATCTGTGCTCTAAAGAGCACAGATGTGCTAATCTGTGTTTCTAAAGACGTCAGTTTGTTGCAATTACAGTATTGGGAACCGATTCACTTATTCCATCACCAAATGATATTAAATTCTTTTAAACAAGGACTTTGAAGTAGATTAAAAAGTGATGACAAAGGTTTATCTTTCTGGTACTTCTGCCAAAAAAAAAGTTTCATTCTGTAACCAAAAACACCAGTAAGTCAGATCTTTCCCTTAATGCTATTACAGTTCTTCCAGTGCTACAGCCCCATCCCTGGACACTTCTTTTCATCAGCAGCCTGTGAAACAACATCACGCAGATCAGAAGCAAGATCTGGCCTTCTCAGTTTTCCTATGATTCATTGAGAAAAAACAGCATGTCTCAACAGATGTGAAGCTACGCTTCCCCCAGAATTTGTGGAATGCTTAATATATGTACCTGTGAACAGCTGTATCAATGCAAAATCATGGAATAGATACACCTGCCTTCACTAATAGTCTTTTCCCTGCTCTAAAACCTTGTACTATAGCATCCTTTAGCATATGATTCAGCTTCATTCTAAACTACTGTACTATTCTGAACTACTATAAATAGCTAGGAGAGGAAAAAAATTATTAAAAATGAGTCATATATCTGCAATAGAATATTTTTGTCTCCATCACGTTCCTGCAGTATGTAAAAAATATGCAAACTTCACTGAAAATATATTGCCTCTCTGTGATGGAGCTTAAGAAAAGAGCAGCAATATTTTACCATTCAGTTATCAGACAATCATGAACAAGACAAATTTTTATCAGTGGCTGCAAATCAGTAGTTTTGGAATTTGAAAACAAGCAGTATTGAAGGAAAGATGGATGAGGGAAAGTACTGCAGAGTGATAAGAAAAAGATTTAAGAACACTGAAATATGAAGTAAAACAAGATACTTGAAAAAGATACTCCATATGCGTATGATACAGCGAAGTGCTTGTGTCAGACCTGCGCTGTGCCTTGTACATAATTATACAAACAGCTATTAGCTAGATTACATCAGGTAATCATACAGGCTGCTTCGAAACGTGTTGATTCTCAAGTCTGGCAATTGATTTTTTTTTTTTCCAATTTTTGCAGGCAGGTAATAACTTGCATGTAGAATGCAGCTTCTAAAAACAGAATCATCACAAAATGCAAGAGTTCCAGAGCAGCAAGAGCATCCTTCAAACAAACAAACAAACAAACAAACCCTATCACTGTTATCTCTTCAGTTTCAGTTCTGCATCTTTCCCCAGGCCTCCACATCAGCTTCCATTCTGACAAAACCCACATCTTAAAAATATACAAAGCCATGACAATATGAATACCATTCTTAATTCAGGCATTCACAGACTATTGCTACTAAAAAAAAAAAGATTCTACACCCAGGATCGACTTCTTTGAAATCTGGTATTTATGCAAGTAGGAGATAACTCAGGGAAATAAAACAGATAAAGGAATAAAAAGGAAGAGATTTCAACTATACTATCACTGGTCACAGAAGAATCATTCTCTCCCTCCCTCCTCCCATCCTTCCCACCCATACAAACGAATCTGATAATGTCTCATTGGAAAAACATAAATAAATTAAAGCATTAAATAAAATTAGATTTACAATTCTACCCTGGTGTTCTGGTTTAATAGTGTGAAGGGTTTCTTAAGAATAAGAACGTATTCCGATAATCATATGACTGTCATTCACAGCACCTTATATTTTAGCTTACATATTAGAAGCAATAGAGATACTAAATTAAACAGAAAATGGGTGAAATAAATATCAGAAAATGGCGAATTATATTTAATATCGTAAGAATTTCATAACATCAACTTACCATTTCTTGTTTAAAAATCATAAAATGACATGATTTCAAGACCTTGCAAGAATTTCCAGAACAGACGTACCAGGACACTGAACTCTTCTGGAATTTAGGCTGGACTTTATGAATGACAAAATCATGCACTTTGGCTGAAGTGGGAAAAAAAAAGGATAATTTAAACATTCTGAAAGGTGACTATTTTAAATAAACTCTGCAAAACAGCTTAAATAATACACTTCTACCTTATTATGCATTAGACAACTCAAAAAGCTTGTCACTTCAATGCTGTGCTTCTGGAGTGTGATAATGAATTATAAGAGACATGGAAACAAGAACGCTCGTGAAACTCCCGTTTTAGCACACAGGTAACTCACGACCCAGAGAAAGCATCCGTATCCGCCAGCTAACGGTCCCCGCGCTTGGCCCGGGGACGCAGCTCCCGCGCGGCTGCGTGCGCGCTCCGCACGCTGCGCTCCGCACGCTGCGCTGCGCACGCATTCCAAGGCATGCAAGGTATTGTGAAGATGTCTGTGATTTTAACAGATTGCCGCCTGCAGTTTAAGAATAAAAGCTTGTGCATACCACCACGCCTGACTGTTTTCTCATCAACACAGTTTTGTCACACTTCCTTGAGCACATTGGCTTATATGACTATTCAAACAGTTTTTACACTCTGCAGTGCAGTGGGATTTTGTTTAAGTGTCTCGGGGATTATAGTCTGTTCTACTTTAACACGACAGTCCTATTTAGTTAAATCATAATCAGGCTTTTCAAAAATAAACTGATTTTTAAATAACTTGGATTCTGTGGGACACCAAGCTCAAAAAAAGAAGACGGTCTAAAATTCCAAAATGGAAAGAATCTTGAGACACGTGAACAAAACACCCCGAGCAAAACACCAAGGCGATGGAGTCTGAGACAAAACCCACAGACACCCACA
>JAWLRI010000068.1:187306-198131 GCA_034781795.1 Crypturellus tataupa | reverse complement strand
CTGCGCGAGCCGCCGCCGCCTTCGGCAGGAGGGACCGGCCCCGCGCGCCGGCCTGGAGCCCTGCGCACTCCCTGCCCTGGCGCTCATTCCCCCGGGAACCGTTTTGGTTCCTTGTGACAAGGGCTCCTGCTCTGTGTGGGGCTGGGAATGCAGCAGTGCGTGCCACTAAAACTTAAGTCGGGCTCCTCAAATACGCTCTTATTCAGTGTGACTTAGGAATAGGTTTGTATTGTCAATTGGGCTTCTTCGTATAGCATGCTTTCCGCATGACTACAGTGGAAATTCAGTACATTTATTTCAAATATGAAGCGCTAAGCTCTTAAAGGGATTAATTTGAGGGAAACGGGTTACCCAGAATTAGTGTAATCACTTCAAATGAATGCCTGTTTCCTTTTATCCATCTGTAAAATGTAAATATATGATGATCGATTATATTATGATCGCAGAAGGTGGTGATGAATGGTATATACAATAAATTGATTACTTTGAAGAAGTAGGGTATACTTTTAAAAAATATTTTGTTCACTTTGAAAAAGCAGGAAAATATAAATTAACTGCTATTCCTGTAAGTATTTTTTTTGTCCTCGTGTTCTTTAGCTGACTATAGCTACTTGTAAAATGGTACTGGAATGTACTTTGTGGGTGTTTCAGCTGTCGGCATGGAATGTGGTCGCCTGCTCGTTCAGAGTTCCTGCAAGGTGCGCCACACTCCCACCGTCTGACCGACTGCCCCGTCCTGAGCGTATGAGTCGAGTTAAAGCTGCACATCGAGCGTGAAATGATTTTATTAATGCTGGTGGGGCCACAAATAGCACAGTGAACTCGGTGTAAGTGACTAATGGATGTACAGGCTCCCTGTCAATGTCAGTTAAACTCCTTAGGATTCTGATGTTTATCCTTTGTTTCTGAAGAACACAGTGGTTAATGGAAAATTGCTTTCCCTGAAGGAAGTAATATGCTTCTGAGAATAGTATACGCTTCTAAGAGTCTTCTGAGGAACATCAGCGTTGTTGAAAAAAATGAATTAACGTGTTGGCAGCAGTGTCCGGGACACGCGTGTGTGCGGAGCACTCCGGAGCGAGGTGGGGGAGCCCTGACGGGAAACCTGCCACTGGGTAAAAGGGCTGCCTTGCTCTGCGCTGGCAGGTAGAAATGGGGCCTAACAAGAAGCCAGGTGAGAAGTCTGACCTTATCCAGCTTGGCTGATCAGTTGGGCTAAGTGTAGAGCAGATGCAGGCGCCCCTTCTGCTGTAGTGCATGTCCTGTAGAGCAAGAGATCTCGGCAGCAGGTCTGTGTCATTAACTGCTTCTGTGGATGTTGTCCCCCGAGCGTCATTGCCAACAGCGTTCAGTATTTGCTTTTATGTCAATAGCGCTTTCTGACGTTTTTGAAGAGAATCTGAAAATGCATAGAGAGCAAAGTGAACACTACTTAAACCTATTTTATAATTAAAAACAGTCTGTAACTAAGAACGCTCCCTCTTAACAATGCCAGTCTGTCTTAACTGCTGTATCTTGGTGAGGCACTGTCAGGTGCATACTTTCTGTGTCTCATTTATTTTTTATTCAGGTATCTGAATTTTGACTAGTGCCCTGCTTATGACAGCAGGAACTAGATAGCAAGAACTAAAAAACAAACAAATTATATGAATTTTTAAGTATTAGATTTAACTTGGTTCTTTTTATCATGTTTATGCCTTCCACTGTGTGTCCTTTTTGTTTGTTTGCACAATCTTCGTGATTATGATACTGTGATGAGTCACTTTGGGGGCATTCTTGTTTCTTTATTTTCTTTTGTTCCAGGTGGTTTGCTTTATGTAATTCTACTCTTAACTTACCACTTTGCTTTTGTTGTTAACATATGGACCATAGCTGAACTCGGAACATAGTGACCAAATACTTCTATTTTGATTTGGTTGTTTTTGCTTGAAAATCTTGCAGGAAGCACACTTTCAAGCTACTTGCAAGTTATTGTAAATGATGCATTGGTTTCAGGAAAATGAAGTTGTTTCAGGAAATACTTTTTTTCTTTTGAATTTATTCAACATTTTGATGGGCACCGAAATGTTGGTTAATATGCAGTGATCATCCCCTGTAGGCCTGAAACATCTTACAGAGGTAGAGAAACTGTAGCCGAGTGGCGGTTAAGAGATTTCCGTGACGGTCAGTAGGTTAGCACGCCGTCAGCTTTGGGCAGGTTTGATAATGTCCCGCACGCATCTTGCGGGAAGGCTGCAAGCGTCCGTGTTTCGCTGGAGTCCTGTGCGGAGGTGAATTTCCTCTTGGGCGTGGAAGTGGCTGCCTTGAAGCGCTTGGCACTCCCAGTTGGGCTGCTTGACAGGAACTTTGGAATTTGGCATGGTCTGGAATGAAATATAGTGTGTGTTGTTAACACACAATCAAAAGTGGGTTTTGGCTCATGTGAAGGAATACACATGACAAGTACTTGTGAAAGAATGCAGCGGATGAAGTAGCAAAAAAATGCACGTGGCTAATCTGGAAAGTTATAATAAAATAGACCTTAGAAAGGAACAAAGACCTTAGAAAAAATATGTAATGTTGTTCTAAAGACTCCGTCCCTTCCAGGCTGCAGCGGTTCAAGCTGTCCGCTCTAAGCAGGATGCCCAGATTTGCAAATCATTCCCAATGCAGTGCCCGCTCGCTGCTGTACAAAATTCAGACACTGAGATAACCAGTAAGACAAAAGCCAGAGCGCTTACTGAGATTTTCTTCAGCTAATGGCAGAGGAGTGTGCTTACGTTCTAATTGCAGTGTCTGCTGCGGGGCTTGCACTGTGATTGTGCTTGCTCACGTCACGCTCATGAAGGGTCCTTGGTGTCCGTCAGTTAAACGCGCTGCCGTTGCTCACGTGTTTCGTAGACCATCCTCTCCACCAGGAGCAGGACAGATACCTGCAGCTGCTCGGTCGGCCGGGAAGACAATTCACTGCGTACTTCTGGGTGACTTGTGAGTTAAATCTTGATGGAGGGCAAGTGTGATGGGGTTCTCTGCAGACACGTGGACTTCCAGGAGTTCTGCATTTTCACTATTCGAATTTCAAGGCCTAAAACCTTTTCTGACTAGTTCTTGTCTTCCCCACTCTCAGGCGAAGGGCTGCTGCTCTGACCGTCTCCTGTAGAGTATGTTACTGGAGTAGGCACGAACCTGCCGTCAGTTTTCAGTCTTGTGCAGTTCCTGTGAAGGCATTTTGGCATCCATTTTTATCAATTTTCCCTTTATTTGGCAAAACCATGTAGACAACGGTGATTCAACGTCAGTGAGTATATTTGTTATTCATGTCAAAACTGGACATAGGCTGCTGGCTTACTCCATTTTGGTGGATTTTAATGGAAAAAAAAATCCATAACTTTATGATTAACCTTTTCATTAATATCTTCATAATTTCAATTAACATAATTTTCAGTCTGGCACTTCATTTTTAAGATTTCCAATGTTATTTAATGTGGAAGCATTGAAGAGCTATCGGAATTATGAAGTCTGAGTATTTCCTGTTCTCCAGCTCTTGATGCTTTACTGAGACTTCAGAGGATGTTATAGGTGTTTATGATTCCTATATCAAGCAGAATTTACAGAATTTTTAATACCTGTTAATAATTATGCATATGGCATTTTTTTCCACAAGAGGTTGCTGTATGCTTACAGTTCATTTGCCTCAGCTTCTGCCAGCTGAGCTAACCTAAAAACCCAGCTATTTTCCTCACAGTAAGGTAGGTACATCTTTTTTTTCTTTTTTTCTTTTTTGTTTTCCTCCCTCCATAAAGTTTGTTGAAATAGTTTCAAAGAAAAGTAGTAGATTAACTTCTGAAAGTATAATTTGACTTTTCACAGAGGACAGTGTCTTTTTCAAAACCATAAAAATACAAACGGCATGTTATTGGTAACAAATGTGCTATATGATTCCATATCCTTCCTATGTTCTCTGTGTTCATAGCCGTAGACAATTACAAATGAAATATAAGACAAGGAATGTAGAAAAATGTATCCATTTAGATAATCAAGATTTGTTGTTTTTATAGATGCTTTCTTCTCATGTTTCTGAACATGCAAATTTCAGAAACAGTTTATTGCTTCACTAACCAGGCAGTGTTGAAAGCTGGATAGAGCATTTCATATTCAACAGTTAGGCAAAAAGGCATGAAACTCTGAAACTGCCATGATTTATACCCAATGCCTTTATTTTTTCCTTTGTACTTTAGGCTTACTTATGGTGATTACTTCAGTAGTTATTTTTATGAAAGAACAACTAAGACTCTAAACTATTATAATAAATTAGACATATCATTTTAATTGCACACTGCACATTTGCTGCATACTGAAGTAAGATAGGCATTAATATTAAGATTGACTTGGACTTGAATTTTTAATTCCATTTTTTCACTTCCGCTGCTCATAACTTTCAGAAATTCATTCTAGTTTAGGTTTTCCATATTTGGTATCTTTTTTCCAAGATAAAGAATTCTAGCAAACTCTGAGCTATTTTTAACCTACACCAGTGTGAAATATTTGTTGTCTCTATGTTACTGTCAAGAAATGTTCAAAGCAATACTAAGCTAGAATACCTCTAGCTAGAAAAGCATCTGAAACAAACAAAAAAAACTTTAACTTGCTTTATTCTGTGAATTTCAACCTTAAAAATAAAACAAGTCAAAAAATGAATTCAGAATGAGATATTTTTGTTTTACTTGGAGCTATTTAGAGATGTCGGTCAGAGGTGAGTAGGCATCTAATTGTTTAAACTCTGCATGATGCTGTGTATGCATTTGAACCCCTCTGTTCTGTTTAGTAGTTCTTTTGATTTTTCTGAAGAATAGAAATATAAAGTACTACAGAGAGTATTCCTTTTTTGTTGAAAACTCTAGCCTTTGGCTGCTAGCCTAAAACTGGCCTTGAGTTGTATTGATTGCTTAACTGAATTAAACGCACGGAAGATAAATAAGCAAAGGCATTTAAAACTGTTGTAAATATATGTCTTGATATATGTATAACTATGACTTTATTCAGGGAATTAACGGAAGGAGAACTTTTTTCAGATGCCTTTTCTTAGCAAGAAAAAACAAGTGGGCAGGCAAAACTGAAGGCCTAGTCTGTAAGGAATTAGACATGTGGCTGGCAAAACTGGAACACGTATGCTGTCCTGTACAAAACAACTCGGGCTTCACAAATTGATGAAACTTAAGCTTGCAGCAGCTCTGGGTGGGAGAATGATAATGAGCTTTAGCTCAGGCTGCTTTTACTCCCTGTTGGAAGGACTCGCGAGGACACCTGACCCAGGAACTTTCCCCAGCTCACACAAACCTCCCCGCCAGGAGCCTGGTGGCTGCGCTGTGCATTCAGACACTGCCAGTGAGGCAGAAAGTGTGCCCTTGCCAGCATGGCTCATTGCCTGATCAAAACAAATTCTCTTTGCAAAGGTATTTATAACAACAAACTGGAAGAGCACTGTTTTCACTGTGCTTGATGTGCTTTCCAGCTTGATGGAAGAAAAAAAACCAGAACCTGCCCCTGGGAAGGACCTCAGTAGAAATGATCTTTTCAACTGTGCAAGAACAGATTGTCAACCATTTCCACACAGAAATCTCCACTGGATCTCTCCGAGGCAGTCTTTCCCAACAGAACCTTCAGGAAACTTAAATTAATGCATTTGCCCTGTAACACTGTAATTCTGATGTATTGACAGAGAAGTACGGAGAAATGCTATACTAGTGAAAAAAATCCTACCCTCTGCACCTGTCTACATGAACTAGGTATTTTGTGAAGGGAAGAAAAGGATGGAAAAAAAAAAGGGAGCCTAAAGGGCAGAGAAAAAAAATCTAAATTGCCTCGAATTGGTCTCTAAGACATGTTAGTAGGATCTGGTTGTTACTGCCTCCTTCTTCAGTTAACTTTGCTTCTACCTTATATTCTGTCATCGTATGGATTTTTCTTCAGGTGGCTTCATAAAGAAATGGGAATGCTTGAGTGCCAGTCATTGAATTGTCATAGCAGCAGCAGAGATAGCCAGGAAGTCATAAGGAGATGAAATGTCTTAATCATCAGACCAAATTTTCTTTCAGATAAGTGAAAACTGACTTTTAACTTACTTTAAAGTGTTTACATGTACCTAAAAGGAAAAAATGGCAACTTGCTAGTCTACTAGCAGTCTGGTAGCCAAATCATCTCTTACTGCTTGAACAGTAAAAACCCATCTGTAGGTCAGGATCTTTAAATATTTCAAACTGTTATTTCGGACTTCGTTTTGAATTTATCACATGCGTTCATGGATTTCAAACAGAGGTTACATAATACGTGCTACAACTTCAACCTGTTCTAAATTCTATTGTTTTTTCCTATAAGTCGTATAACCTGTAAGTGTTTCCTGTAACCAAAGTATATATTTTTAAATATGCAGTCTCCCTAAAGTCCCTTAAAAGATTCCCTCATGTTAATTCAGTTGCTGAATCTGCTGCTCTGTGAGGCAGAGTGTGTACTGAATGTGATTTTTCTAATTAGCAGCCCTTATCAGTATCTCCAATACCAGTGGTGCCTCAGGAATTCTGAGGGGTGGTGATGTGCTGATTTCCTGCCAGAGCACTGCTAGAATCTGGATTCTGCTTGTTCTGAAAGTACAAGCCTTGCCTCTGAGCTAAGGCAGAATTTTTATTACCCTGTAGTGTTAGAGACCTGCAATACATCATTCAGCTGTTTTGTTTCCCTTACCACTCAGCATGAGGGTGCACGCTTCCTCTCACTTCATGTGACTGTACACTGCTGGGATAGCTACCTGTATTTGAAGAGGAGTATAGGCTTTTTCCCTCGTGCTGCATGTGTACAGTTGGTTGCTTTCTGAGCGGTGTCTATGCATATGTTTATGGATCGTTATACTTGCATGGATTGAATAAAACAATATTTTTCTTATTCCAGGCGAAGTTTACTACTCATCTTTTGCTGCTTTTCATATTCAATGGAGCAACAAAAAAGAGACAATCTACACAGCCAACAAAAAGTCAGGCAGAAGTTAACTGCTAATCTGCAGTTGATCCATATATCATCCATAATGATGACATAGAAAACTGCTGAGTTATTTGGATATGCTTTTGCAACACTGTACCTCTAACTTGCAATTCTGTGCTCTCTTGTGTGAGATAATGAGATGTAATTCCTACCTTTTTGTTTCTTTTTCAAGCAGCATCTGTTTCTCCATAATGAAGCTGTGTATTCTGGCTAAAATGTAATATATGGAAGATCCTTTAGGACCTATGTGTAAGTACACATATGCATAGAATAAATCCACCTTCACTTTAGAACAGCAATTCCTGTTGTAAATGATGCACGTTATTTGTCAACCTCTTTCCCAAGTGTCTCAGAAGTGTTCTCTTTGGCAAACTGACAAGCCAACAGCACACACAAATGCTGAGTTCTCCAAGGTGCTGTGTGCAAGACCAGGCCTTATGCAGAGGTCATTTTCTGCTAAATTTTGGAAAAAGTACATTATAGAAGGGGTTGGAAATAGATAGATAAAAGGGAAGTAAAATATAGGAAAGGGGAAAATTTAAAACTGAGCTGGAAAACAGTAGACAGAAAAGAGCACAGGAAACAAATTATTAATGGAAGCAATTGCAATAAATGTGTAATGACATTCAGAATATTTTACTTGATATCAAAATTATTAATGAGTGATATTTATCCTATTAACGCTTAGGCAGTAGCATCTAAACATGAGAGAGCTCTTTAAAAAGATGTGTTATAGGACACTGAATATCACCAATATGGGTAAGTTCCCATGTGTTTTACCAGTGAAATAGCTGAAGCTATGTGCAGGATCTGCTGTGGACAGCAATTGCAAGAGCTAACTGAGTGCACGGAAGGAAATAGGTGTTGTTTGAAACTAGATACTAATCTTCATTGTTGTTTTGTCCTGTTAAGCCATGTAACCAACTTGGAGCCTGGTTTCATTGCTCCGTCTGTGTCTATGTGCTTACCTGCCTGTTCCCCTTCCACTGTTTTCATGAGTAGCTTTTAAACACATAGGTGCATTTCAAGCAAAATCAACTAAGGAGTTCAATGAAATTTTATTAGCTGAAAATAGGTGGCCAAGACTTAAAAAAAAACAAAAAAAAACAAAAAAAAACCTTCTCCGGCCATTATGCAGGGTAACATCACAAACAAAACCAGAATTAGACATCAGATATTTGCATATTGGATAAATACCATGAATGCCATTTTTATGAGGGGAAAAAAAAGAAGACAAAGCAGAACTTGCACCTCAGACATACGTGAGTCCAACAGAGACACAAAGCTACTGAATACAAGTGTTATGGACTCCATTCACTATCGAACAGGTTTTTTTAGAAGCTTGCATGATAAACGTGAGACGAGGATAACCATAACCTCTGTGCGAAGAAAAGAGCTGAAGAATTTCAGGGGCTGGAGAATGGGCAAATAATCTGAACAGACGGTGGAAGGAGCACGAGGTAAAATAGTGAGAGCAGAAAAAAACAGCTGGGAACTAAATTTTTCCCTAGAGGAAGTTACTGATGAGAGCAAACATTTTTCAGTTGCTGTGGTCAAGAGTGTTGCTGTGCTCATACAAAAAGGGAAGCGCTGAAACCAAGCCACGGTTAAATATATCTAGAAGCCAAGCTTTTCCACGGGACAGCAGGGCCTAAATCTAACTGACGCCATTCATAACACTGTTCCAAAAGCTTCCTCATTTAGATACAGGGGAAGAGGGAGATAGCGCAGAGCTGATGAGGAATGCCTCCCAGAACAGCACAGCCACGTTTTTTGGTCTCAGATTTCAGAGACGGAAACAAAATCATAAAAGGCTGCCAGGACTTCCTCTGAGGGAGAAGATTCCTTTCTTCCCAGACAGAGGCCTAATCACAGAAGCAACAAGGAGGGAACAGAATGTGATTAACGTGGTTCTCTGTAGGAAGGAGGAAAAGCCGCTCTCCTGCACATAGCGCTCAGCTTGGCCAGATACAGTCTGCCCTGGTTTGGGGACAAGTCTCCAGCTACCAAGCTGTTGCAGTGAGAAATGAGAGTTGTGACACGACGAGGCAGCTCGGCTCTTGGAAACGGGAGGGGCTTTGTTGCCCTTTCCTTCCGCTTTTCTGCTTCCAGGAAAGGCCATCGTGTCACGCACTGCAGCGAGGATGTCCTTGGGCCTGAACTTGTATTCTGTGTTTGAACGCACACCTGGATTCTCCCTTGTGCCACGTGCACACACGCGGAAAGAGTCTCTGTGACGTGTATCTACGGCATCGATTCTTGGGACTGCAACTGCTTCTCAGTGGTTAAATTCAGAATTTTTCATGATGAATTAAGTACGGAAATAAATCATAGTTTTCCCAGCAAACCCTTTGTGTTTATATATTAATGTATTTTGTATTTTCCCTACGTTTTCCTTTTTTTGGTGTGAGGAAGACTTGTATTTTCATTGGTCATATGAAACTATTGTAGAAATTCTCCATAGGAAAGATAATAATTTGGCCTCTATGCGGAGATAATTGGAGTGTTGGACATTTCAAGTGAAAAAGGCAGCTATTTGCATTGGGGAAGGAAAGCAACTTAGGTCAATGTTTCTGCTAAAACTATCAACTGTGATGTTCAGAATGATGCCACTCAGATGGTCACTGCCAGAACTATTGATTATTTGAATAAAAAATACAGAAGCTTATTTTCCATTTTATGACAGAGAAAACGTGACTATAACTACGTTTTGATGCAAAGGATTTATTTTTACCAGTATTGCCATATGCTTTTGTTAGTGATCTCTAGATGAGATAAACTTAAAAAAAAAAAGAACTTAAAAAAAAAAAAAAAGGAAGGGTAATATTCTTGGGATCACAAACCATAAAAGAAAAAATACAAAACCTAGGATATATATGAATAAAAATACAATGAAATAATGTAAGTATATTTGTGAAAAACTAATCCAAGGCAAACAGGAATTACTCATAGCATCATCTATGAAGTATGCAGGAAAACTCCAGAAATTGAGTGCTCAGATTGTAAAGTCAAAGTTTGAGGTTAGAAAATGCCCGAGTTAAGGATTGTAAAGGTTTAAAAAGCCTTTACTGTCTAGCTGTTCTCCCCGCTCCATAATTCCACATCACAATCAGGTACCGCTGGTGTCTTCTGCGGAGCTGAACCCTTAGGACTCCTGCGGGTTTGTCCTCGGCCTTCTGATCATTCTGCAGCTCCTTCTGAGCTGTGCTGTGCTCGCTGCTCCGCCGTGCACGCAGGGGACAGACACGCACAGTGCCGCGGCGGGAGCCCCGCTTTCCCCACAGGAGGTACGTGCTGTGCTACCTCTCAGATGCCTCCTGAGGGATTTTTGAATTTTGCTGCCTCATGCATTTCATGGTCTGGTCTAACGGGAGGCTCAGATCATGTTAAGAAATAGCCCGTTGTTACCACCACCATCAAACCTCCTGTGTCCCGCGCGGACCTCTCCAGCAGTGATAAATGTTCAGGTTCGGAGCGTGACCAGGGTGCTGGGGGGCGGTGCCGCGCAGGAGGCTGCTGCCCGCTGTGCCCCGCGCGGCCCGGCGCTAGCAGCCGCCGGGGAGCTGCCGTGCGGACAGACGGCGGCCCCAGGACGTGGGCCGCAGTTCACAGAGATGCTCGCACACTGGCAGCAGCCGTGCCGCTATGTCCGAACTAAGGCCGAGCCGCGACCGGGAGGGACCCCACACCTGAGCCGGGTGCGAGGCAGGCGCCCTGCTTTCCTCGCCGGGATCCACGGGGCCCGGGAAGCCGGGAACAGCCTCGGGGCGGGGCCGCACAGCCGCCCGCTCCGCGCCCCGCAGCCGCGTGCGGC
>JAWLRI010000068.1:170711-182480 GCA_034781795.1 Crypturellus tataupa | reverse complement strand
AACAGGCTGCCCAGAGAGGTTGTGGAGTCTCCTTCTCTGGAGATCTTCAAGACCCGCTTGGACACAGTCCTGTGCCATGTGCTCTAGGTGACCCTGCGTGTGCATGGGTTGGACTAGATGGTCTCTAGAGGTCCCTGCCAACCTCAACCATTCTGTGATTCTATGTTTTTTTTGCCTTTTTTTTTTTTTTTGGTTGAGGGTGGTGTTTTGTTTTTAACTCAACTTGAGCTAGTGCTTTCATTATTCCTCTAACTCGGATAACAAAGTGATATTGCACATATTGGAGTCTGGCTTCCAGGTGAATTTATGACTTCCTCTACAAAGATCATGTATTTTTTCACATATTTAATTAGCAAAGAGTATCAGTGCCCATTGTCATTTGTACCTAGTAGTGCAGGTACAAACAACTGCAAAGTAGAGTTTCATAAACATATATGGCAAAAGGGTAAAGGACTCCTGTTGAATATTTCATGTAATTAATAGTTTAAATTAATTGATTGTTAAAACGGAGAAGCTAAAGTTGCTGCATTGTATTGGGGATTGCATATATCATGCTTTTTTTTTTTTTTTTTTTATTTTTGAGTAGATCTTAGTTGGTTAAATTTGGAAGCAGGAAGAAAGCTGGAACTTGTTAGCAACACAGGAAACGCCCTGAAAGAAAGGTTTTGATGTGTGTATTTGTGTGTAAATGTGAACCTGCAGCTGTATGGCTAGACTTACAATAGGGAACACTACTTAGATGAAAATAGTTTTCATCTTTAAATATAATATTGATATTTAATGACACTGCGTTGCCACGTGCTCATTTATTAAACATCTATGACTTGTCAAAAACTGGTGGTTAAAAGTCAAAGTAATAGCTATTGCACTTAAAACAGCTTAAGCCTTTGATGGAAAATGGGGAGTCCAGGTTAAACTGATTGAGCTTTGGTAAGGAGGGCTTTAAAATAGGCAAGATGGTAAAGGGAGAGTTACAGAGACCATGCCTTAGGAAAAGAGGGCTCAAGTGGGATTACCTCCAGCAACAGCCTGCAACTGAGGAGGTACCTGCAAGAGTAAGGAGAATCCTCCTGCACCCTTCCTGGAAAGTCGGCGTGCTCAGATGCCGCTCTGAAGTTCCTGTACACAAATGCAAGCGGCATGGGAATGAAGAGGAAGAACTGGAAATCTGTGTGCAGTCGCAGGGCCGTGATCTCATTGCAATTAGAGACGTGGTGGGATAGCTTGCGTGAGTGGAGTGCCGCCATGGATGGCTACACACTTTTTAGAAAGGGCAGCCCAAGAAGGCAAGGTGAAGGAGTCTCCCTTTATGTGAGAGCAACCGGAATGCTTGGAACTCTGCCTAGGGGCACATGATTAGCGGTTTGGAAGGTTATGGGTAAGGATTAAAGGGCAGGCTAACATGGGTGACACTGTTGTAGGTGCTTGCTGTAGAGGAAGGATAGGTAGACAAGGCCTTCTACAGGCAGTTGGAAGCAGCCTTACTGTCACTGGCCCTGCTTCTCGCTGGGGAGAGGGAGCTAGAGGTCGTTTAGGCAAACTGCAAATCCACAAGTTCATGGGGTGCTAATGAGACGTCACAACAACTGGCAGATACAGCATTGATGTGCTGATGGCAAGGAAAGCAACTTCTGAAGGTTTGATCCGAGCTCTCTGCATTACACTTGTCTGGTAAAGACATGCTACAAAAGCTACTATCCCTCCCAGAATATATGATTAACTGTAAGTACCTTCAGATATTTCATGAACTACAGTGAATAAATATATTCCAGTCTTCTAAATACAAAACGTTTTGTCAAGGCGGTATCCAGAATGTGGAATTATTATTAGATGAGGGAGAGCAGTACATGTCTACCTTGACTTCAGCAAGGCTTTTGTCACTGTCTCCCATAACATCCTCAAAGACAAACTGAGGATGTGGGGACTAGATGAGCGGACAGCGAGGTGGGTTGAGAACTGTCTGAAAGGCAGAGCTCAGAGGGCTGTGGTCAGCAGCGCAGAGTCTAGTTGGAGGCCTGTGGTAGCAATGTGCCCCAGAGTCCATACTGGTTCAAGAGTTGTTCAACTTCATCAGTGCCATACATGAAGGGACAGAGTGTGCCCTCAGCAAGTGTGCTGATGAACCAAACCAGGAGAAATGAGTGAAACACCAGTGGGCTGTGCTGACACTGAGGCATGTGTAGAGGCTGCAGAGATGGGCAGAGAGGAACCACACGAAGTTCAACCCAGGCAAGTGCAGGGTCCTGGCCCTAGGGAGGAATAGCCAGTAAAGGTTGGGTGTTGTCCTGCTGGAGAGCAGCTCTGTGGCAAAGGACCTGGGAGGCCTGTTGGTCTGCAGAGTGACCATGAGCCGGCACTGTGCCCTTGTGGCCAAGGCGGCAGATCGTCTCTTGGGTGTATTAGGAAGAGTGTTGGCAGCAGCTGGAGAAGGTGATCATGCCTCTCTACTGAGCCATGGTGAGGCCACATCTGGAGTGCTGTGTCCAGTTCTAGGTGGCCCAGTGCGAGAGGGACATAGAATCATAGAATGCTTAAGGTTGGAAGGAACCTCTAGAGGTCATCTAGTCCAACCCCCCTGCACACGCAGGGTCTGCTACAGCACGAGGCACAGAACTGCATCCAGTTGGGTTTTGAAGATCATGGAGCTAGAGGAGCCGAGTCCACGGTAGAGCTGTTAAGGGGCTGGAGTATCTCTTGTGAAGAAAGACTGAGAGAGCTGAGCCTGTTCAGCCTGGAGAAGAGAAGGCTGAGGGGGGAAGTATCTGTAAGTATCTGAAGGGAGAATGCCCAGAGGATGGGGCCAAACTCTTTTCAGTGGTGGCCAATGATAGGACAAGAGGCAATGGCTACAAACAGAAACCCAGGAAGTTCCGTCTAACATAAGGAAAAACGTCTTCACTGTGAGCACTGGAGCAGGTTCCCTAGAGGTTGTGAAGTCTCCTTTGGAGATGCTCAAAACGTGTCTGGACACAGTCCTCTGCAGCATGTTCTAGGTGGCTGTTCTTGAGCAGGGAAGTTGGAGGTCCCTTCCAACCTCAACCCTTTTGTGTTTTGTGAAATGTTGAATACCGTTTCTAAAGATTGTGCTTTTCCTGTTTTGGCTGTTTGCAAAGAAAGTGGGCTTTTTCTTTATTACCAGTTCCCCTTCAGATCCATATTTCTGATCATAGGATGTGGACAGTATGAAAAATAAATATGAGCAAAATATGACATTTATTTTCTGAAATTGCACAAAATGAAAGTTACTACCGGGAGGGAAGAGGGAGCAGGGGTGGGTGTGTGTGTGAACCAGAAGGACAAAACAAAATATTTTTGATGTGAATTTTGGAAGGGGACTGCTTTTGTGGTTTACACCAGAAATGCCTTTGTGTTGAGTGGATAGTTTAGTTATGCTCCAAGCTGTGTTTTACACTAAGTTAATTTCTCATTGAGGTCAAAAAGGGTGTGTGTGTGTGTGTGTGTGTGTGGTGTTTTTTCTGTTTTTCTTTTTTTTCCTCCCCTCCCCCCCCCCTTTCCTTAGTAAGGGCCAAGTTTCTGGATTTTTCTTTTTTTTTTTTTTTTGCCAGAGTTTGTAAGTTTGAAGAGGGAGGAATGCCACTGCCACAAACTATAATTTCGCTTTTGCCATGACAAATTTTTCAGTACTTCTCCTTACTTCCCCTTGTCAGAACTTCCCTGTCTGACAGAATGACTTTTAAAAGTTGAAGAAATGGTGGAAAGAAACTCTGCAGAAAACTCCTTCTTGGCCTTCATCATAGTAGGTGGCAGAAGTAGAATGGAGTGGGAACACTGCACTTTCTAGCTTGTACGTACTGGTATCGCAAATGAATGTTTTATTTTAGAATTCACTGATAAACCTAAAAATCTGGGAATGCAGAGCTGCTGCGCATAGGGTTTTCTTTGTTTATTCTGTGTTCAAACTATCATTGTGCCGCTCTGACAGTGTGATGTATTGCCAGATATTTTTTCTCTTTATCAACAAGCTTACATTGAATGACATTGGGTTTTATAGAGCTTTTTACATTTGATCAGATGAATTATGCATATTTGGAATGTCTGATCAGTGTTGGGGGAGGGAAGATTACTTAACATTCTATTTTTCTGTAACAATTAACTCTGAACTTGATCTCCAGAAGACACTGTGGATTGGAGGGTAGAAAACGGCTTTAAGTTACATTGTTCTGCCAGAGTTGAAAGCTTTGTAAAAGTCTTCACCGGAGGGATGCGCGGAAAGGATTTTAAGGAGTTTTTTTTCCGTGTGCAGTAATACGTCCCACCAGAGTTGGTATTGGATCACACTGGAAATGGGTGATCTGAGAGAGTTTGCTTATTGGTTGTGTTCTCCCACACACATTTCATAAAGAATCTGGAAAATTACCATATAAGAAATCTGGTGGCATGCTTCAACTGGTAGAAATCAGTTCTCTTTGTACTTATTTTTTCTTTTTTTTTCCCTACAGTTTTCGTAAAGTTTGGTATTGGGGAAAACAAATACTTTCCACCTTGGTGGGCTTCGTTTCAGTGAGCGAGGGCTCTTCAGTCTGTTGTTTCACCCAGGAGAAAATACTGATGGTGATTCTTGCCATTTCACTTTTGCCTGCAGGTTTTTGAGCAACATTGAGACTAAGGGCATTCTTGTTAATTTTACTCTTGGTGTTGCATCTATTCTCTTTATAAATCTGTGAACTGAATTCATTTGGTTTAAGCAGGGCTTGCAAGCACCTTATTAACTAATTTATTAAAGTGGGGCAGTATATACCATGTTGGCAAACCTTTGTGAAGATCTTGACAGCTTGTAAGATTTTTGTGTGTGTTTAAGGATAAAAGTTTCCACTGCTAGTTAAATTCTGGTTGTGATTTTTCTATTTTTCTTTCTTTCGACACTTGTCTGTGGAGGAAAAGTCTGCATTAGAGGTTTGTGGTGCTGGGCTGTTTAATTACTGAAAGCTACAGGACAACTTAAATTTTAATAATTATGGGCTTGCCAAGTATTTAATATTTTTGGTAAGAGCATGTAAGATCTTGTCTACAAAGGGGAGTTTCTGCAGAATAAAGCAAAGTGCAAATGTAAAACACTTTACACTTTGTATAGGCAAGTCCTTACTTTTTCCTCAAGAGCCGACTCTGGGGTGTTCCACACAGAAGAGTTCCACAAACTTGTCCTCAGTTTGAGCTCTGTTGTGGCCTTTCTGCGGGCGAGGAGAAGCAACTAGAGCATGTGTGTAGCTCGTGTGAGAAGTCCCCTTGATTACAGCAGGCTGCTTCGTGGAGAGCAGGCACATGCTGCACCCGCAGGAGCTGAGGCTGGCTGGGCTTGTCCTAAGTGTTCATTCAGAGTGTATTTTATCAAGGGCTTCCAGTGCTGCTGCATAACGCCTTATGATACAAAACGCTTAAAGGAAGAGGAAGAACATGGATGTTAGTGTTTTCTTACAGTTTACGCTACAGAGGAGTGTCTGAAGTCTGCTACATAAAGTAGCATAATCAAGTAATTAAAAGCAGAAGATTTGCATTTTATGAGAGAGAGAAAAAGACAGCTTCCCAAGAGTTGAGATGCTAAGCAGGGAGGGTAATATTTTTGCTTTGCCACATTCCTATGGGTGAGATTTCAGGAGAGATAGCTGAGCCAATCCAACAGCGTGTTGTGATTCAGAGGAGTAGTCTTCCTTCCTTCTGTATCTGCACTCTTTTTCTTCTGCCAGCTCTGCTCGTCTGACCCCTCAGTGCAGCTCTGTGAGCACGTATAAAACTCACCTTTCCTGCCAGGTTAGTGTGGTGAATGGGGTTGCTGCGTCTTTAGATACCACACCAGTGGAGCAGGACTATATTGGTGCCCTCTTTGGCCATTTTGTGAACACTCAGCCATTACGAATGTGAGTGAACATCTTTGTTTCTTTCCAGTAAAGTGGAAATAAGAATCACTACCCTTGTTTCTGAGTGTTAGGAACTGTAGCGTGTGTAAAGATGCTGAGGAACCAAGATGCTCTGTGGGACTAAAGATGCAGTATATGTGCCAAAGATGTACTTATCTTCTAGGTTCCGTGACTTAAATGTCTAAGTTTCTGCTCAGCTTCCAGGAATGTTAATATTAAAGCAAATTAGAAAACCTGGGATTTTATCTGCTTAGGTTACTGCTTTATACGTGTGTGTAAGTGTGCTCATGTGCCCTGGGAAGGAAAGCTATTCCAGGGTGTTTATGAGCCTGGTGTTCCTGCTTGTTTCCTGGTTTTGTGGTCACTTAGGCACTTAGGAGTTGCATTTTTTTTTTTCTCAACAATTTAGGCAGTTTCATTATCTGAAGAAAATAATATAAGTTGCTAAGATTTCCTTGTATGGCTCTAGCCTAACCATAAAAGCGTTAATGACTCATCGTAGATATATTTCAAGTTGTTATTGAAAACATACTACTCTAGTAATTGAAACCAGAAAATGCGTATCCTAATAAAGAAAATACTGAAATCATTTTGAAATGAAAGTAATATATTTTAAAATCATCTTAAAAACTCCGAAAGTATTTACTTAATAATAGATATGTTCATCTCTCTTTTTTTTTTTTAGGCCTATAAAATGGGTTGTATGTGATTTGTCTTTATTTGCCTTCTGGCAGAAGTGAGTGGCTGGGAGTCCCAGGCAGTGAAGGGCTATAGAAAGTGCACTGTCCTGTAATTTTTAAAGAGATATTAAGGAGAGGAGGAAAAAAGGAGTGGAGTGGGCAGGCCATTATTGGACATAGATATCTAAAAGAGTAACAGACTTGAATATTCACAGAAAATTACTAGTAAAGCACAAGGAGAAAAGAAAGACAATTTTTACTTTTTTGAAGGGAAGGTAAGTTGTGTGAATAAGTCACGTTCTGTGAAAAATGCCAGTAATTACTGCTGGAATGGATCTAGAATATAGAGGATCTGGAACTGAATTTGTTAAATAGAAAAAAAAGCTTTGAATGGCAGCGGCAGCAGCAGCAGCATCTTACTGTCACTCAGGGGAGTGCATCTGTCTTTCTTAAAGCAAATTTTAATCTCAGGCATAGTAGACTAATTGAAAATTTGGAAAATGGCTGTGATAATAGCAAAGTCACCTTTTATATGGTCTGGATATAACACTAGCTTTGACAAGATTGCTTTGTCTACTGCTAGATTTATCAAAGATCTCATTTATTGCAGTTGTTGGTCATGGATGTTTAAGTCATGGGGTCACGCTTCCTCCAATCCCTGAGTAACAGCTGTATTAAGAGAAACTCCTAGTCTAGAGAGGTGACTTCCAGTTATGTGTGTGTAAAAATACTTAATACCAACCAAACCGCAGTATTGTCAGTTTGCTTCACTGTAGTGCTCTTTTATTAGTAAAATTTTGATAACTTTGTTCGTATAGGTTGTATTAAATATACCTAACTTTTGTTTCACTATAGGTATTAAAGTTGGTATAAACTGGCACATGAGAGAAATGATGATGTGCCAGCATGGAGAAACTAGACGGAGCTCTCTTGCTCTGCCCTCCGTTCGCAGGCTCACTTTCATGTTATCTTTTCAAGGTACACATCCCCCAACAAACAGAGTGTAAATTATCTCAAAGACTATATCTATTTTGAGGGGTCTTCTCAGCATCTGTTGAATCATGTTATTTTTGAAGGTGCAGCAAAACTTTTTCTAATCTGAAGCTGCCTATATATGTGTGTGTTATGTGTGTTATTTATGTCAGCTCTGTTGTTTTGTTGTGTGTAGCTCTGTAGACAAGCAGATACGGAAATTAACCCATATGCTGTTTTAATTATGTCCAGAAAAGAACTGTGGTGCTAGATCAGCTTTTTGCTTTAATAAGCTGATGAGAGCTTTCTACTGAAAAAGAGAAAGACTCAAATATCACAGTGACTGCTTTGCAAGGTCTGAGTTGCATCTTACAACTGGCTCCATGCTAGTACAAGGACATAAGTAGTTTTATGTGGAATTGTTACATCCGTAGGATTGGAGGCAAGGTGAAACTTCATACCTTTATCTCCCTTTCTATTCCTTCAGTTTTATTGTAGTAGAATTTTTCTTGTGCTTTATAGTATTAAATTCTTTTACATGGGATTTTTTTTTCAGTCCTTAAGTCCTAATGCAGTGGAAATGAGTATTAATTTCTTTGTGAGTTGTAGTATCAGAACCATGATAAACAAGCAGAGAGTTATTTGCCTTTTCCATTTGCAGTAGTTCATTTGTTTAACTAATGGATTTTAATGACATTTAGTGAGCCTGGAGAGGTTGTTTAAATCATTAATGTTCAACCTCACTGGGTGGGCCTTGCAGCCTTTTCAGTAATGACACATGAAGGAAATGTGGCCCTTGGAAATGTGACTGAAGAGCTTGTCTGTCTTATCTGAGGTTTCTGAACAGAAATAATTTAAACTAAGTTTTGATTTAGCCAAGTCTGTCTTGGATAAAGGTAGTGGATGAGTATTGTGTCTTCTATCTCATGAGGAAGTGCTGACCATCTTAAAGAAATGTCTTTTACCAATGATTGATAATAATTCAACTGTCATGATGTTGTTTTGCCGCTTGCTAAATGAAATTCAGTCTCCTGTGAAGGAGAACATGAAAACAGCCTGCAGAGCAGGAAGAGACAGCTGATGGGAGTTTTAAAGTGTAATGAATTCAATATGCCAGGCAGTGTTTCTGAATCGGTGGCGGAATTGTATTGTGTGCAGGTACAGAATGAAATGTCAGTAGGCTCAGAGTTCCTTGCGTGGTGAAGACATTGCTACTCGGGCACTAGGAGATATCTGCTGCAGCACAAGGAAGACAGAAACCATGAACAGAAGTAGGCTGCTGAATGGCTTTGAAAATTCTGCTCAAAACTATTACAGATTTGATGCGCAGTCATGCATTTTGGTGTTGGTATAGCAAGTTCGTGGCCAATCTTGTCTTGACATTGAATGTAATTGTCCCTAGATTAGTTTCTTCTGCCTCTAACCCTGTCCAACTTTCTAGACCTTGGTGATGCCTCAATAGTACTCATAGATTTGTTATAAGTCATAAATAAGGCTCTCTGTGTGTTGTGTGTGGTTTTTAATAAATTGGGATGCTGCAGGAGGGGAACCCACATCTCCTGTGATGAACATACTGGCAAACCGCATGATGTCTGGGTAGTCAGAGATCTTGGTAAGTCAAGTAATGTCTATTTATCCCTATTTGTTAGATGCTATTTCATTCTTTTCTTGTCATTCTTCCCTCATTCATTCTTCATTCAATTTTTCATTTTTCATTTTTTGTGGGTCAGGAAAGGATATTTGTATTTGTAGCTGTGTAGAGGAAGCAGGTATAAACTGATGCAGAATGGCTGATTGTTTAGCCTAAAAAAGCTGTTTGAACTGCAGACTGTATAATGTAAGATGGATTCATTCTGCATTGTAGCTTTTTGGCTGTTGGAGTGAGTGGTGTTATACTGAGAGCTTTGAATTGCATCTGGAAATTAGGGCTGTGTATAAGACGATTAGGAAATTGGAAATGTTTTACTTCCGTCTTAATCTTTGTGCTGAGGAGGGTGCTGTCACAACATAGGTGCACAAAATAAACATAAAACTATTCGTTAATAAAAATTGATTAGAAAGAGCTAAGACAAGATTTTTAGCATAATTTTTGTCTTCCTTTCATTTTATATTAGTGAAACTTAAACTGAGACAGAAACTGCTACTTACCTCATCTTCAGTTTATGATTTTCCATACTGTGTGTCGGGCACCTTTTCTGCCAGCAGGAAAGTGGTGAGTTCGTTCTTGTCTAGTATTTTGACCCTTTCATAATTGATTTTTAAATAGAGGTTTGTTTTGCTTCTCAAGATTAACAAGGTGGGATGGAGAAAGATAAGGGCAAGGATGGGATGAAAGTGGGCATTAGGACAGTAGAAAGAAAAACATCTGTGATATTTTATTTCCATTCCTTTGTTCACTCCTGGCTGTGCACAAAGTCTCTGCAACATCCATGGGTTCCTAGAATTGCTGGCTTTAATTCTCATACTGGTTTTTCCTCAGGACTTATTTTAACCTTGTGACCTTATTTCCATGTAGCATGCCCTTCAAATAGTCGTCTTCTACTCGGAGCAGCACCAACTTTTTAGTTTCTCCTTTTTACTGAGGTGAGGATTGCTGCTGAAGGCAAGCAGCGAGGAGTGGTCTTACCCACCCCTCGTTATTCTTGTCCCACTGTGCCCACCTTCCTTCTTGCTCCCTCCTTAAAAGGCTGGGGGAAAGGAAAGGTAATTAATTGAATTCTGAAATAAAAAGTAATGGAGCAGTGTGCTGCTCTGGAAGCCTAAGATAAAACTTGAGGAAGAATATGACCCTAGTGAGAACAGAGTTAGTTGAAATGAGAAGAGATTTTTGAGAGCACAGTGAACCTTTCGATCCTTTGGAGAATTTGGCAGTGTCTTATGAATAAGAAGAGCTTGGTGGGGTGGGGGGTGGTTCAGAACGGAGTCTAAACAGATGGGATGAACTGGGTAAATTCAGTAGGGATGAAATTCAGTAGGGATGATATCTTTATAACTGAAGAAATGCAAAATAAATGGGAAGTGGTGTGAAGGTATAGCCTTATTTAGCATTTTCTCTAGAGGGACTCTGTGCAAAGAGGAAAAAATAAATTGATCTGCAGTTAACATATGGTCAGATGTTTCCCATGGGAGAAACAGCTGCGGATCTTAAAATTTTATAACTCTCCAACTGGAACTGGTGCTCTTTATCCTCAAAGTAGAGAGAGACAAATGAGTAACCTGGAGAGTTTTAATTTGCATCACTGTTGAATCATTCATGTTAGTTTAAAGGAGTCTCCAGATGTTTGACTATGCCTTACTTTGTCTGCATTGGGGCAAAATCCATTTCTTTAGCTCTTGAGGTCAGTAAGGAGTAGCCGAGGAGCATGAATTTATACTGATCCAAGTGCCATCATTTCTACAGTGTTTGGCACTTGAACAAGAGTCTGACCAAGAAGCCTTGCCCTTTTTTCCCTGTGGTGGCAGAACTTAGGGACACTGACCAAAATAACTAGCAGTAGGGTGAAATGGTAGCAAGCATAGCAGAAAACCAGGTGATTGAAAGATGGCACATGTATACCTATGAAATGGGGGAAGTCATATCTAAACGTGACTCTCTTTGGGGAAAAGCTCCAGTAAAGCATATTAGACACCCTTATGTCTTCTTGCAGTCTCCTCTTGAAGACATGATTTTCATTAGTGTCAGGTAAGTGGGGGGAATGTAGAGTAAGTTTAATAATAATTAAAATATCGAGTGAGCAACAAATGCAAACTGAGTTGTATTTTGTAAACTAGATGCTGACAACTTGAAATGTAACCAATTTAAAAGATTTTCCACTTATTTTATAGTCTTAATTTTTTTACATCAGTAACTTCTTGCTGCTTTAAGTATTCTTTGGTATTTCCTCTTGTTTGAAAATATAGTGAAGCTAGAGGAACTTGACTTTGATAGAAAAGAAAAATAGTGGAACTTTCTGTGTAAAGAACTAAATTCTTCCTGTGTCTATAGGCAATGGAAACTGCCACTGAATAAAGCTAAACCTTAGGGCTTAATCTTGGGGTGCTTATAAAACATGACGCTTCCTCCCCCTTTTCTCGGCCCTGGGGTACTGTGTCCAGTTCCGGGCTCCCCAGCACCAAAGGGATGTGGAGTTGCTGGAGAGAGTCCAGCGCAGGGCTACAAGGAGGATCAGGGACCTGGAACATCTGCCCTATGAGGAGAGGCTGGGGGAGCTGGGTCTGTTCAGCCTGGAGAAGAGAAGGCTGAC
>JAWLRI010000068.1:149996-170182 GCA_034781795.1 Crypturellus tataupa | reverse complement strand
CCCTGGAGATCTTCAAGACCCGCTTGGATGCAGCCCTGTGCCACGTGCTCTAGGTGACCCTGCGTGTGCAGGGGGTTGGACTGGATGACTCTAGAGGTCCCTGCCAACCTTAGGCATTCTGTGATTCTGTGATTATGAATGTGAACAGATGTTATGAATCACTGTGAAACAATGAATATCTCTGATGCTGATGCTAGTATCTGTTAACAACTATACTTGGAAAATATTTTCATGCAAGAAAGTTGCTGGATTTTAAGAGAGAATCACAAGTAGAGGCAAAATGTAGAGGAATATTTTCTTTCTTTGGTTTTGAGGGGGGATTCACTGATAAGTGCATTATGTATATATTGTAAGATTAGGAGTGACATAAACTATTCTTATGTGGCCATGCTCCCAACTTTTTGCATTAGGTACCATTTCCATTTTATAAACTTGATCTTGTTTAAGAAACTTTCTTGAAAAAAAAAATCTGATTATGCAAGTTCTTAAATCAAGGGACTTTCCACTCATCATTTTTGTGCTCTGAGGCAGTTGTGTGAATGCCCTGAGTATCTGGAAGATAAGTGTATGTGTTTTGTTTGTTTGTTTAGGGGGAGACAGGTCACCCCCAAACGATATTCAGAATGGGCTGGAATAGGGGATCCAGTTTTGTAAGCAGCTCATATGATCTTTGGCTGAATAAGCAGAGGAGCATCAAGGCATTTCACTACTTGCATGTGTTATTTATGAATAGCATCCCTTGACTAACAAGTCCATATGTGGTACCTGTGTTTAAAAAGTTGAATGTTGGTAGAGCTTTGAAGAGAACTTCTAGAATGAAAGCCAGGAGTTTTCAAAAGTTAACAAATTAAAAACGCCTTGTATTCAATTCACTTAGAGGAACGTTGAGTTGACCTCTGTTAAAAAACATGTGCTTGAAGAGTTCTGTTAGTAGAAGTCACCTTTTAAATCATCAGGCGGAGGCTCATGAGATCTAATAGCAAGAAATTAGACAATGTGCATGAGAAATAAAATTGTGTTTCCCGTTAAAAATGAAATGAAGATTGCCTTGGAACCTATGCAAGAAATTTTTGTCAAAGCTGGTTATATCTCTAGGATATCTGAACTAAAACCAGGTATACTTGATGCAGAAGCTGCTTTTATAGTCTTTTCGTGCAGGACAACTTAGTAGTGGTGTCTGTTAATAAAAAATGTCAGGAATAAATTGTAAAAGGGAACAAAACCCAACGAGGTGGGTGTAGGGGAACGTGCAGGTTTGCCCTGGCATTACCTGGCTCCCTAACCCTGCCTCTGAACCCGCGCTCGCTGCCGCCGCTGGTGGCTTTGCCATCGCCGCACCTGCGCCGTGCGGCCCCGGTCCTGCAGCTCCGAGCACAACGGCGCTGAAGCAGGGAGGGGACTGAAGCCCCAGGCCGTTCGCCCCACTGCTCTCATCTCGGGGCGGTTACGCTGCTCGCTGTGCCCGGCGTAGCCAGCTCTTACGGCCAGGCGAGGTGCAGTGCCCTCGGGTTCTGAACCCGGCCGGCTGGTTATGTGACTGCACGTGGCAGAATTGCTTCAAGTTTCAGTGCTTCTTTTTCTGTGAAATAGAAGCAATACCTTCCAAATTTAAAACTTGATACAAAGTGGTAATACTACAATAACAAATAAGATTTATCTGTATCTTTCCATACACATAAACATTTTTTCCATCTTCATGTTTTCCCTTTTGTGACAGGTTTTTTGGTTAAAAGCATTTTTCCCTAGCAAGGGAAAAAAACTTGAAAAACTTGCTGGAAATGTTTGTTTTCTCATACTGTAGGATGAACTGTGTACATGCACACACACAGTTATTGAAGAGAAAGAGAACTATGAGTAACTTTTTGAGGAAGCTAAGGTTGCAAGCATTCCAGAAAGGTATTTGGGAAGAGTAGTATCTACACAACAATTTTTCCTGGAATAGTTGGAGGGATTTGCTATCTCCTGGTTATTGTGGCATTGAGCATTGTGACACTTTGTGAGCCCCACAAATGGATGGGAGAGAACCCAGCTTGAGAGGGAGGCTGAGATTCTTGGGTGAGGGTGCGATACGTGTTGTTAGCTCCTTGCTGAGGAGATTTGGAGCTTCCTAGGTTGCTGGCCAGAAAAACTCCAGAGAGAAAAGCTCCCTATTTTTACTTGGAAATACTTTCTCTCCCTTCGTGTGAATTTTGTGGATCAATACTTTCTCTATAAATAAACCTGTCGTACTGCCATGATCCTCTTTCACTGTGACATAAGAGTTTGTTGCAAATAAGTCGTGCATACAGTTCTGCTCGTAAATGCGGTAAAATTTTTGAAGAGGTGCCAAAGCAGTCAACATAAGAAGTATTTCTGAAACAACCTGAAAAAAACAATTTTGTGTTTTGTGTGTGAGAGCAAGGAAGGACAGACAAATAGATATAAAAATAAGTCTATTAGCACAGTCCACTGACAAATCTGTTAACAATGGGGATAGCCACCAACTGGCATAAATTAAGTTTCAAACTTTGTTTGTTAGAACTGCAGTTTATTTTTCATCAGCCTAAAAACTCAAAGTAGATTGATTCTTTTTCTAAAGTGCATCCATACTACTTTCTGTTCAACTTCATTATATTCTATGTGGTGTGTGGTTGTTTTTGTTATTTTTCAAACAGAAATGGAAATTTTGGTCGAATGCAGGCAGCGGATTACATAATACATAACTCCGCCGCCCCCCACCCCCGAGTTCTGTATGTTGCTGTTGAAGGCATCATATAGCATTGCACTTTGCACTACACTACAGAATGATGGATATACTTATAAAGTAAATAAAACAAAGCATGAAGATATATTTACATAGTGAAAGTGTAATAAATTGGACACATTCAGCACAAGAGAAGTTGGGGTAAAAACTACTAGCACAATAGTAAGTTCATGATTAAAAAATGAGGGACAGTTTTTTTTTTTTTTTTTTTTTTTTTTTTTTTTTTTTTTTTTTTTTTTTTTAAGAAGATCCTTAAATAGTATGGATGTCAATAAAAGAGGGCAAGTGTGAAGGTGGTTTGGGGGCAGAATTTTGAAAATGGGCTCAAAGTCAGCTTCAGTTTTAGATCTTATCCTGGCAAGCGTTGGGATGGTGTTTTTTCGATCATGATTTGTTTACAAAGTGTACAACTGCAGTAGCTGAAATCTTAAAATGGGTGTCTGACTTTAGTGAAGTTGTTGAGGAAGTAAAAAATGCAGTATGCGTAGAGACAAGATGCCAGCATTACTGGTATATTACATCAAAACAAACTCCTTTATCTCAGCTCTGTTTCGAGAGACGAGAAGGTGCAAACTGTTGAGCGTGGCCAGTCCTCGCTGTGAGCAGCGCTCTGGCTGCGTGTCGGGAAGCCTCCAGGATGTGCAGATGGGCTGCACACAGCTGTCGAGTGGATTCCTTTCTTGTTGGGCCCCTCTCTTCAGTCTAAAGGCAGTTTTTGTTACTCCTTTGGGAACGTTGGTGGAGAGGTGTCTGCAATGGATGAATTGTTTAAATATATGGCAAATTTTTCTTATCCATAAGCAAAAAATGGTCAGTGTAGTTCTCAGTGATGATATGATTATGCTCTTGCTCTCGCTTTTACTTATATATTTAAGAATACTAAAGCATTTCTATGCTAGATGGGCAGTGCTTAGTGCACTGCACGTCAGGACGCAGTGTCCAGACAGCTGTTTGCAAGTAGAATTTAAAGCCAAACTTTAAATGATTGTTCTTTGCACCCCGGATTGAGAGCAGTCCAGACCGGAGAAAGGTGAAGGTAACGCCCTTCTTGCCAACACCCTTGGTAGCATCCTGCGCCCTTTCTTGTCTGGTCGTACAGCGCGGTATTTTAGAATGTCTTACTGACATCTGAAAAATGTCGGTTTGTGATGAGAGAGTGATAGCTACAGTATAATTCAGGATATTGCCTGCTTACAAAAATTATGAAGTCACAGATCCTCGCTGAGGTTACCACTAAAGGCAGGAGGAAGGATAGTTGAGAAAGCAGGTTAATGGATGTGCCGATGCTTCCTTCTCTTTATCTAGTGATTGTTGCTTATGAGAGAGAACTTCAGGAGTTGGACTCAGCAGCCCTACTGTATCCAGGTTGTGCTTCAGAGAATAAATTTTTTTATCTTTGTCAGTACTGTGGTTTTGCAGTAATTAAGCTGCTATAGGTGCAGATCTAAAATGAAGTGTTGTGTTTCCATTGCAGTTGGATTGAAAAGTGTACATCTAAGCATGATGATAAGCTCAGACAACGCAGGGGGCTACACATGATGAGGGACAGGAAGGAAATTTTTCTAAACACTGATGCCTTGCTTGAGACTTTGCTGAGAAAACCTGCATTGGAGGGCTGCTAGGCTTTTGTTAAAAGCAACGCTGCAGTGTTGCTTGGGTTTTGTAAAGGTATTGGGTGTTTATTGGAAAAATGTGTTGGATTCAAGTAGTTGTTCATAACCTGTTGAAGTGGCCTTGGAAATCCCCAAATGCTGAACTAACTCTAGTTAAAATTCTGAAAAGGTTCAAGTTGGCTCCAAAAGGCGATTCTTTCATAGCTGGGACGCTTGGTGAGGGGGCGGGCTGTTACATCCTGAGCTGATTTCTTGGTTGCCCAGAATCTGTTCCTGCGCTTGAAAAGTCTACTGCGTAATAAAACCGAAGACAAGATGAGGTGCAACCACAAATAGTAGCCCCACAATTTTCTATATTTACTGCCTCTCTACATATAGTCTTTCTAGCTTAGAGAAATATACAAGGAGTTGTGCATTAGAGATACGAGTAGTTTTTCCTCTAGTTCTTACTAGACTTTGTTTTGATCATAGCAAAAATGGGGAAAAGATCTCTGCTTATTTGCATAAAATAATCAACTTGGACAGTTTCCTTTGAATAGAAGCCCAAAGAATGATTTTGATGAATTTTTAAGGCACAAGGAATTCCTAAAGATGATTAAACTTTGTTAAGAGATAAAACTAGCTTTCGTTTCATGTGAAAGTTGGCATTTAGAGGTGTTCATTTATAATCCATGATAAATAAGGAGATGAAATTAAAGTTCTAAGCATTTTGCCCTGTATTGGTGAACATACCTATTAGTAAGCAACAATTCAAAGAAATTGAATCTAAAGTTCTGAGCATTTTACATATAAAAAAGAGAAGTGGAAGAATACTTTGAGACATTTTGTGGTAGTGTAGTTTGAAATGATGACGAATTGAGTTATAGGGCTGTCTCCAAGTTCTTGAATTACAGTATTGCTCTTAAGAGCTGTTTTGATGACCTATCTTTAAAGAAACAAGGCATATTGGCAGTCTTACTTCAACATAAAATGTTATGAGGTAGAATTTTTCTTTCCCTAGTTTATAGTCTGTCAACTTAAAAGTCAGAGAGACTGTATTTTAAGAAAGCAGCTCTCTCCTGGAAGTACAAAAGTAACACCCGTATTCAGGCTGGTAGATGATGTAAATTCTGTGTGTTGTAAATTCTCCTACTTCAGTCATCTGTTGAAGCAGCAGTTCAGTTCTAATGTGCAAAAACTTTCTGTTAGTGCTGTAATGCTTGTCAAACTCTGAATGAGCTATATTCCGTCTCATGTTTTATAAGCCACGAGCTTGCCCTGGTTAGATAGGAGTTTATTGACATGCATATAACAAGTTTAGCCAGTTTGTGCTGCCAAATTAAACATTGTCTCCCAATTCTATAATGTAAACCTTTAAACAATGATAAAAGCTTTTAGGCCATCCGAGTTCTCAAGTTACTTTTATCTTGATGTTCCTGGCGTGCAGTTTTTATAGAAATTCTAAGTTGATGGCACAAGATAGTGAAATTTGTATTGGGAGTTTCAAATCCGGGAGAGGTTCCAGTGCGTGTTGTGCCGTTGTGTACCGCTGCGCACCCTGTGCCCAGGACGTTTCTGAAGTTCATTACAAAACGCTTCTCGTGAGCTGTCTTGAACTCTGCTTTTTTCAGTTGAGGGGGAGGAAGTGCAACAACTTCAAGGTCCTTCTCCTTGCTGAGGGTAAAGTAGAAATACAACACCAAGATTGTTTTTTCTTTCTTTTTTAATCTATAATTCACTATGAGCTTATGCCATGCTTCATTATGAATCGATGCCAAAATTAGCTCTCCATTGATTTGGTTTGTTTTTCCTCAATTTTTCTCACTTAAAATATAAACTGCTGGGATTTGCTGGGGTTTAGTGTTTCCTTCTTAAAATACTGCCCAGGGAGTAGTGTGATTTCTGTAAACAGAAATAACTTAAATAGACTGCATTTAATGTTCTGTCTTTATTTAAAATAAAACTTTGTGGTAATTTAGTGTGCTGTGAAGTATGCTCTGGTAAATCCTGATATAAAATAAGAAGCACTATATGCATGTTATGTGTCAAAACTTACCAAATTGCTGTTAGTGTGGTTTTTTTTTAATCAACTCAATTTCCAAGTATTGTGCTATATAGAGCACAACATATAGCACTGTTTATAGCTGTACATATATATATATATATATATATATATATATATATATCACAATACTTGGAAATATATATATTTATATCATTTTTTTTCTCTCCTCTGAGAAGCGCCTGGTGCTGAGGTTTTGCATCCACTGTTGAGTGTCAGTGATCTTTTATATCATATGAGTTCAAAGTTACTGCTGCAGTGGGTACTCTGGGGGTTTTGACTCAATAATGACCTGAATTAAGGAAACTCCTCCTCTCTCAAGAGCAATAGAACAGACATACCTAGAAAAACAATAGGTGAGCACTGGCCACAATTTAAAAAAAAAAAAAAAGCCCCGAAGTAGGTAGTACAAAGCTTAGAAGCTTCTTCTCTTCATGGACCTCGCAGAGAGCAACGTGTAAACTCTCGTCTCAGTGTCGAGCACTAAGTTTGTGTTCGTTGTGAACTCATACGTACAATGGTACGTGAAGTCACCTACTGTTAATTGGCTGGAAAGATGTGGGCTGAATCAGAATGGTTCTTCTCAAATGTCCTTTTTTTAGAGTTTTGTACTAAAATTAGAACAATTCTGAAATAGTAATCTAGAACGGGGGGGAAGAGATCACCAGGGTTGTAGCTCACTGTTTGCTAGAGGAATATCAACAGAAATGATAGTTTGACTGATAAATATGAAATGTAAGTCACAGCTGGCCTGGAGCAGCAGTGTGTTTTGCACCGTTGTCTGATTCAGAACAAGTCAAAGCAGCCTGCTACCTTGAGCAAATAACATACTACAGAGCTTTTAATCTGTCATTTGTACAGCCACACAGTGCACCCCGAATGTTTTTTACGTACTCCGTAGCCTGCATGATATGCAGAAAAAGAAAGCTGTTCTTAATGGTTGACTTTGCAGTTTAGTAAATACTCTTATAGGCTTCAGAAAAACAAAAAATTGAAGGTGTTCAGCAACCTCTTGCTGTTACGTGCTGTAATGATCTCACAAAGAACCACAGGCCCCGTTTGAGGTAGTCAGCATTGGAACATGGCCCTCCTGGGCTGTGGGCTTCCTCTGCGCCAGCGCAGTGGACACGCTGCAATTACATAATTCAAGATTTGGCACAACTTATGCACATAAGAGAAACAGATTTGCATTGTGCAGTCCAGCCTTCAAACTTGCCATTTTCTAAGCTTTCCAACTTTATGATTTTGGTGTCATGTGTGAAAGTCTTTTTGTTTGATCTGATGCTGTTGCCTAAATCAATGTTTTTAAATACCTATTTCAGTACCTAAGGAATACAAGTGTTATGCACCTGTGGAGGAAAGAGTGTTTATAATCTGTAAGAGACTATCTGTAGCATGTCAAATACGCTTTTCTGCACAGAAAATAATGTTAAACCATTCATTCTGTGTCTTACCTGCTTCAAATGCTGGAAGATGTTCGCAGATTATTGATTTGTAAGTACTATTTTAAGTTTGATTCCATTTCCACAAATGTGAATCGTGCCATGGAAACAAACTCACTCTCTCTAACTGAAAACCTATATTCTTCCAGATGCACCACATTCCTCTAAGGAATGCCAATTGTTTAAGATGTTAAACCTATCATTTCTGTCTCAGTTAATGAGAAGGAAATGGCCTCAGAGTTTGAAATGTCCTTTAGGATCATCTTTTTCTCCTTCTTTACAGTTTGCTCACTGGTTATTTGATAACTGTTTATTTGATAACTATTTATGGTCTTCATGTGAGCGCCCCCCCCCTTTTTTTTTTTTCTTTGTGGTGATCCTTGATTTGTTTGACATCATAGAAAATAGATATGAAAGGGATTTTTCAAATGACATTTAGTGTTTTCCCCAACATCAAGGATTGGGCTCATCTAAATGATTTTTGTTGTGAAACTGCTTATTAACAATGTTAGAGGAAAGATAATCTTCAAAGTTTGCACACATTTTCTGTGCCTGAAACAGCAGCATGTGAGATTTGTAGCTTGTCTTGTTTTTTGCTGTGTGTTTTTCACCCCAGCTGTATCATGTAAATGTAATGCGTTTGCTAGTCTAAGCCCTGTGTCCTCAGCCTGCCACTGCGTGCTGGAGCACTGCTGCGCTGCTGAGGTTCTTCTTGCAGATGTCTGTTTGATCTATTTGAAATAAATATTTCACTGTTTTTCTTGTGGTCTGGCTGTCTTCCAGCAGTTTGCTGTCCTTAATGCAAAGTAGTTTTTTTCTTGCTGTCTAAACTAAGTTTTCCCAGCTACAGGGTAGGCCTATGTAACTTGTCTGTGCAAAGTCCTATTTGCAGTTGCTCCCCTCAGGGTGACAATCTTAAGGAAAAAAAAAAAAAAGTAACGAGCTAATGCAGTTAGGTCAGCCTTATTATACATAAGTTCACTCTCACACGTTACGGCTTTTGGAACTCTTATCTCTGATTGTGTCTGGACTCTGTCCTGGTGCAGATCTGAATCGTGGTGCGCCCAAGGGCACCTAGTCCGTGCTCCCAGAGGCCTTGCTGCTCCCAGGCGGAGCGGAAGGATCGCTTTGTTCTGAAACAGCGGTGCCGTTTGTAAAACAAAGTAACTGGTTTATTTTCTTATATCAGATGAGCTGTTTCCAACTGATTGTAATTTCTACTGAAGCTCTAAGAAAATCCGTTCTTCCTTTTTAGTGGAATGGAAGGGAACGCGTGACTTGAAGTGGCAGATGCTCCCTGCTGCTTGTGTTGCAGGCTTCTGTGCAAGGGAGAAGGGCTTCTCCACGCTCCTTCCGCAGCACCGGTGCAGCAAACACTGGCAAGGGCATTGTGGAACACACGTTTTCACCTTTTCCTGTGATGGTGGGGACAGTGTCTGCCTTGTCACCTTACTCAGTGCATACTGGTGCTCCTGAAGTGTATGGCATTTTGAAGGGGACCAGGGTTTTTGTTAAGTGTCTTCTATTTAGTTCACATCTCCCACTTCAAAGTTGTTTTTCCAGATGCCTGTTCTTTGTTAATATCTCTGACAACTTTCTGATATTGTGGATTTACATCTACTTCATCCAAATGTACTCAAACAAGGAAGATGATGTTTTTTAATGCTGCATTTATTACTTATTCCAGAATTTTATGGTTAAATTTTAGGAAGTAGTAGTAGCTACACAGATACGTAGGCACAATGTACATGGCAGTAATGTATGTGCCGATTAGGGAATGTGTTTTCTTTGTCCAACAATTATGTGTTGCATATTAGTTTAAAAAAAAAATTAGAAAGTGCTTTGTACACAGCTTTCAGCCGTGCATGGCTTGTGGGTAGCTCAGGGCGATACCAAATCCCCGTCAGCTGTGTCTTATGCTTTTGCAACCCACAGAATCGGCAGCTAATACTGCATTTCTAGGTTTCTGACCACATTACCTACTACTCTCACTGTAGCTGAGGTTAAGATGCAGACCTTTATTTTTGTCAGTGTTTCTTACAGTAACTTGTACAGGTTTAGTTTCATAACCTTAATTATATGTGGAATGTGGGGAATGCTCTAGTATTTTTCTTTATAAGAAGACTGTGAACTCTTAATTACTTAGTTAAGTATTAAAACATTCCTTGTGCTTTGGGACTTTGCTTAACTGAGCTACATTGTTTGTAGAAGATAAATATAACTACCAAAAAAAATCTGCTGATTACTTGCATATTTCATTTGTATCACTGTATTTTGTTTGGTTTTGTGTGAATGGCTATTATTAATGTTGCATTTAATTTGTTTCTTTCTGTTATCTTTTAGGAGCAGCATTTAAAATGTTAAAGGCAGTTCTAAAAAAGAACCGCGAGGGTGGAAAAGGAAATAAGAAAGAACCAGGTATGAATATTGATTAAAATATTGTATTATAATGTAGATGATGAGTTGTACGCTATATATTCAGTTGTTAAGTTTATTGTGTTATTTAGGGCAGAGGGTGACTCAAACTGTAAATTCTGGTCTCAGGGAGGTCTGCATGGCTTGGGTCCTCGCTGTGTTTTGACGGGACTGTTGACATACATTCACGCACAGAGGGGGCAGAGGAACGTGCGTCCAGTAGACGCATTCCTGAGCTCCTCCCAGGAAGGGGGACAGATGGAGGCAGCTTGCGCTCCCTTCTCAGGGGTGCTGGCGGCAGCTGTATGTATCGTTCTGGCAGTCCATGGCCAGACAGTCAGAACCCTGAACTAAAGAAATATACTTACAATTACTTATTCTACTCTATTAGAAAAAAATGTTTGTATGTAATATGAGGGATAAAATTTGTTTATGGAAAAATGCTTATTGAAAAGAAACTTAAAAACCTTTATATTGGGTATCTACTTCTATCAAGTTCTGTGTTTTTCTTTTAACTATACAGATTTTTGAAGATAAAAGTATTAACAGAAAATAAAGCTTTTTTTCTACTGTTAAACATAGGCTTTAGTAAGGCATTATTTATTGTCTCGGGAAAAGGGTAATTGAGAATTAATATTCCCGTTTTCATGGTCAAAGGAGTATCAAATAAGGACCACTTTCCCTTTGACAAGGAGTACTAGTCATAGAGGTGCAGGGATTCACGGCTGCTCTGAGCAGGCTGCGCAGAAGCTCTGGCTAGTGGACCTGAGTGATTGGTGCCTTTTTCCTTACAGTGCAGTCCTTTAACTTTACACTATTAATGTGGATTGACTTTTAAAGTTTTTCTTGCGAGTTAGATCTCAAATGGTCTATATATAGTACAGTATGGTCTCTGGAAACATTTATTTTGCTGAGAGTAAAGCATTCTTTCAACAAGCAAATCAAATGCATATCCTGCTATGCAACTTTTTAACGTGGTCAGTACCGTTCTGAGCCCTCCAGGGAGCATGTTGAGGTTGTGTTTTGCAGAGGGCAGTTCGTGTTCCTCTGGCAGGTGATGTGTTCTTCAGAATATCCGTGCCATCTTCTAAAGCTTACAGGTAACCAGTATAGCTTCCTTCAGAATGATTGGAGGATCAGAGAGCTATTCTGAAAAGAAGAACGTTAACACTAGATCAGAGATGCCCAGAAGTGATCTGGGAGCAAGACAGAAAGCATTGGCCTAACTGTGTGTGCTGTGTGTTGACTTGAAGCAACCAGCTGGAGCTGTTTAAACACAATGGCTTAAAGATTCCAGTGGTGAGACTTTAATTGGTGCATTTCTCTAAATAAAAAAATAAATAAATAAAACAGATGGAAATTGGTTTAGGCTCAAAATGAAAATAAGGTGGTTTGGAATGTGAGCTTGACCAGGTTTGATAAAATCTGAAGCTTGAAGTCTTTTTCTTTTAGGTGGGGAAAAAATGGGGTGTGAGTGTTTTTTTTTTTTTTTTTTTTTTTTATGATCCTAACACTTCTATCTGGGTTAATGTAGGCAAAAGGAGGAGTGTTCTTCTATCTGTAGAAGTCAAATGCTGCTATACTCTGAAAACTGTATTTATTTTGTTTCTGCAAAGTGCTTGGGTTTCATGTATGAATTGAATGTCATGGAAACAAAGTGTTGGGGAAATACTGTAGGGTGAATAGTAGAGCAAGGAGGAGCGCAGGAGTCGCCGCTGCTCAGCTGCCCTCTATCGAAGGGGTGAAGTTGCTTCCTCTTCAGCTGCCGCCTCAGGACTGCCGGGGTGCCCGTGCTCGCGGCGGTGCCGCGGAGGGAGGTTGCTCTTGCCGGGGTCGCAGCCGGGTCTTTGTTCCCAGGGGGCAGCCGGTGGCCGCTGTGGTGCGGACGGCAGCAGAGGAGCGACGCCGCCGCGGGGCCCTCGCGCGTGGCGCCCGCGGCAGCCAGCGGGGCGGCGCTCGGGCTGCAGTGGCCCCTTCTGTGCCTTGGTTTTACTCGTCTGCAGTGAAACTCCTGGCAGTCTCTGTGGGCCTAAGGCTGAGTGTGAGGAATCCCGTTTTGCTGAACGGAACTTCCTGTTTATGCATTAGCTGTATCCCGCTGGATTTGCGTGTTAGCCCTGCAGAACCTGGGCAGATAGGAACAAGGGGAATATATCTGAATTGCAGGTACAGCTGTTAATGTTTTCACAGACTGTACAATACTAAGGAACAATTAAAATTTATCAGTGCAAAAAATTGCTATTGTGCATTCTAATGTTAAGATTTGCTGCCTTGTTCTGAAGTGAGGGCTGAAGCTGAAGACAAATATACCATTTTCAAAATCTAGCCGTTAATTACACTTATATTTTATGCTAAAAACATTTTCTAAAAATTTCACATTCAGTGGTATCCTGAAACAGGAGACTGAAAAACTTGGAGATCGTGTTTTGGGAAAGAGACCATCTGGCATGCTGCCTTGCAGACTGTTCATGATATTTATACTAACATGATATCCTGTCCTAATCAGATGAGTAAATGGAATGTCACTTTTGGATGGAAAAGTGACAGCTTGTATGCTCCTATGGGAGTAGTCTTAGCAATATATAGTAATTTTTGGATCCTGTAGTTTCTTCAGTAATAGTTTGTTCTCACACACATCTTCTACGAGTCCCATGATACAACTTTCACTAATAGTTGTGACTTCTGTATAGACAATTGTGTCCCCCTTTTCCCCCAACCTCCCTTTTAGCTCTTGGGAATTTTTCTCCTCTATTTCTTTATTCTTCTCATAGTTTGTTGCACATTCTGTTTTCAGTTTCTTTCCTTGAGTTTTTTCAAAAGCTAAATCAACCTCTATAGCTATATGATGTTTTCACCATTGTAAGATTCTCTACTGTGGCCTCTTTGAAATGAGTTCTTCCTTTTAAAGTGTAGCACAAAAACTTCCTATCTTAGTGTTAGAATTCAAGAAATCAAGGTAAAAAAGCCTGTTTTAATGTTAGTTCTAGAGTTACCTGCACACATTCATCGTGTCCATGGCCACAATGAATTACTAGCATCAAGAATATATTTAATATGCTTCAGAATGTAAGCTAAAATACTTATGTAATTATGAATATTTTAGCACAAGCTCTATATAGCCATGCCTGCTTAGAAGTGCTCCAGAGGTACAGATTGGTATTAGTATTTCCTTTTGGTTTTCTATGTTGCTGGTAATGAGTGGAGTGCACTCTTGCATATTTGTTTTTTTAAATGTCTTAATGGCAGCAAACGCCTATATCAGGGTATCTGCATTTTTTCATTAAATAAATCACTGGATATAAAGTATTTGTAATGAATTTCAACTTAAAAAGAAAAGAAAATCTTATGTTAGATTTCTACTGAATGCTCTCCATGATTTCAGTTAGCTTTTTTAGTAACATGAGCATTGTTGTTCTGTTGACCCATTATCAGGCCTGAAGGAACATGAATAATAGAAGTACTGTGCTTAGTTTGCAGTGTTGTTCCTGCACTAAATCCCATCAGAAATTTAACATAAAATGTAGTACACTGCATACATGGAAACTGTATTGATTTCTGTAGAAATTAATTTGGTAAGTAGCTGGATTTTTCTGTTTTCCAATTTAAAGGCTGCTTTGACTTTCAGAGAGTGCTTAAATAACAACGGGCAAATTACTATGTCAACAAAAATATATAGTTAAAAATAATATGAGAGTGCTGTAAAAGTAGGGATATGGGGGAAGTAATGAGATGAGTGTTTGTTTTCTGGATGATAAAATAAAAAGCACTGAAATGTTTATGAGTATGCGTGGTAAGTACTGTGGCTCTCTGCTTGCCCCAATTTTTTTTTTTAACTGGGGGGAAGAAGGCAGGGAGTTCCATATCTATTAAATCTTTCTTGAATGTGTTTCAGTCTTTCTGTAGATCAGACTTGCACTTTTTACATTGCTGTTTTGTGACTTGGTCTCTATTTGTTTTTTTTCTTCACTATGTGTCATTATAGAGGTATGTCTGACCTAAATATGACCGTAAAGGTTTTTGGGTGATAAGAATAGAATGGATACTTTTTTCTGCAGTCTGTTTATTGTAGACTGGTACACTCTTTTGTTTGTATGTCTAATCCCTTCATAAATATGTACAAATGGCATGAAAACCTTGAATTTGGAAAATTTTGGGAGCTCATTTCTATGAGGTCAGATGTAATTAAGAAGCTGCAATTATACTTAACTGTATGAGCAGTCAAAAATCAAGAGTACAAGTTACATTATTTTTGACTAGTAAAATAGCTTTCAATGAGTGTGTAAGTGTAATCGTAATCTCAGCTTCTTAAATGTACTGTCATGTTTTTTTTTCTTTTCTCTTATTCCAGTTTATCGTTAGACAGTCAGAAGGCCTAATTATTTATTAAAATTCTTACATAATCACTTCTTTCAGATTAAATATTTTTGGAGTTATTTGCCTGTAGTGATGAAGTTTTGCATCTCGGCTGAACTTTTTTAGTTCAGTAGTTAGTCTAGTTGCATTTCTTGCATTATCTCTCATTGATATTTAATTAAACACACTTTTAACTGAACTGAGAGCCGTGACAGCTTCAGCCACCCTTTTGGTAAATTCAAAGATCTGGAGTCCTTAAAATAAGCTTGTAATTTAAAGCTAAGTATGCAAATTCAATTGGTATTTTCTAGCCAAGCTGTCCCTGATGTTAGGCTTTGAATTTTAAGTGCAAAGGGACTTTCTGGCACATGAACTATACCTCCACCAGCTTGAACGCTGACCTTGTGCTGGAATACTATCAAGCCTCACTGTGACTTCTGGTTGTTACTCTAGAAATATCTTGCAACAGAAGATGCATTGTTTCATGCTTAAAATATGAAGCTGTTTTTGGCTATTCTGCTTTGCTTTGCACATTTTGGGTATCTGTTCATAGTTATTTAAGAGTTTAAACTCCCTTTTCTGCTGAGCTGTAAGCATTTTATGTTAGTAAATAACTGTGTTTCCCAGAAGCTGGCTCCAATGGCATCTCCTATGGATGTATAAAAGTATAAAAGAGGGGAGAAAGAACACACAAACAACCTGCTTGGGGCGCCCGCCCCCCCCCCCCCCCAAAAAAAAAAAAAAAAAAAAAAAAGGAAAAAAAAAAAGGAGAAAATAACACCCTGCCCGTGAAACACTTAAAAACACTTAAATGGAAGTTGCTGCAGTGGTCCCAGTAACCTTTATCACTCTAATTTCTTTAAAACTTGGTTGTTCTCTGGATTAGCACTGTATAAGAACAGTAGTATTTGTGTACTGAAAAAGAAATGTAGAGTTCAGAAATAAATGCCAGGGAGTGAGGAGATAAATTCAAGTACAAGCGACATTGGCAAGTACTGTCCATTTGGACCTTGAAACTTTTATTCTAAACTTCACAGCTTGTATGGAATGAAGAATTAGATGTGCTTTGTTTAATAATAATATACATACTGTAATGTCTTTCATTTCTGTTATCTTCCCTGTATAACAGGAGGATTAGATAAAATGCTTAATCTTAAACTTCAAGTTCTGTGTTAAGAATATTAATCTCCCCTACGTTACTACTTTCATCAGCCATTCTCCTTTTTCTATTTAAGAAGTTTGTTAATCTGATTTTTGTACCTGTAGGTATCATTGGGTTTTGACTTCTTTATTCAAAGTTCTTAACTCAAAAGCTTGTTTTTTATTATTATTATTATTTGTTTCCCTGGCTACTTTGATCACTGCCTAGGATCTCTGATTCCTTGCAATTGATGTTTATGAAACTTTGTTGTCCAGAGGCTCCTTGGCAGTGGAAATTGTACAGTTCAGAGGATTTAAAGGATAAAATGTGGCATTGCACAGCAGCTTTTTGTTTGTTTGTTTGACTTTTTTAATAAAAAGATGTCACATTTTTCTCCTATTCCATACTGATGTTTGTCTGCTTACATTGGCATAGAGACCAAGAAATTCAATGCATATTTACAATAAAAAAGGCATTTTTTTCTGAAAATATAGTAGCTAAAATGTTTTGAATGACTAACCTTTGAGTTACTAACAAGTAATCTTGGTATTCTTTGTGCATCAGTGTGTGGCAGCTGATTACATTAGGGCTTTATTACAACAAATTGTCCTTTCACAGCTGTTACTCATGTATTTTGCTTGTAATGGCCGATTGCTGTGTGGAAAGCATGAAACAAGCTTGCTCCTTTGGGGTCTGTTTTGTGTAGATCCAAACCTTTTAGGGGAATTTCACCTTAAGCTGGTTGTGATGGGTAGATTTGATCATTGGTCCAATTTATACATAATGGAAAGCATGTGATTGAATAAGTGGATGGATTCAGAGGCCTGAGAAGGGCAGGTACAAGCAGGTACCCAGCCGCTTGCGTTCGCACCGACCCGTCCGTCGGCGGTGGGAGGTGGTGTCGGGTGCAGGCGCGGAGCCTCCCTCCGCGCCTGCTGTTGCAGCCACAGCGCGGTCAGTGCAGGAGTGGTGCCCTGCTGCCTCCCAAGATCTCTCCTCTTGCCGTGTGCTGTGGCTCCTGCTGTGATAGATCCTTGCCTCTGCTGTAAACTTGTTTACTCCTGCGGCTGGTACTTCCAAGAACTGGGGAGACCAGAAGGCAGAGGATGCATAGGGAAGAGAGAAGGCAAGGAAATGAGCTGCCAAGCTTCCCACCAGCCTCCAGAGACTTCCTGGGCTCCATGTAGCTGTCAGTTAATCAGCAGCAGTTTGCTTCCCTTTGAACCTCCCTTTGAATCTGTGTAAGATTTTAGCTTCCAAATGCTAAAGGTTTTGTTTACTGTCTGTTGTCTAAACCACCCTGTGTGGTTTGTGGTATCCAAGTTGAAGCTATTTCTTTGACAATGTCCAGGAGTCACAGTGCACAAGTTGGTTTCTGTCTGTTTCTGGTGTGTGTGTATAATATTATACATTATTATCACTTATAGATTATATATATACTTTTTTTTTTCCTGAGCCTGCAAATGTGGCCTTGGCCCTTCTCAGGTATCATAGTCTTCAGTCAACATTTCTTTCAGGGAAGTGTTGGAGTACAGTTTGAGCTTTCTTGGGATGGTTTAAGCTCAATAGCTCCCCAACTGCGCTGGAGAAATGAAGTCTTCCCAGGCCAACATCAGAATATTTAGATTTTCTTGAGGTACAAAGTTTAGCACTAGTGAAAGAGCTATTGTATCTTAATGGCATGGTTTTGTGACTGGCAGTGAACAAAAACTTGTTGTTAAGTTAGGAGAACTACTGATTGAAAAGAAGAATTTCCATGACATTCATTTGAGGAGCTGGTGTTTTGAATGGTACTGCTCTCAAGATGCAGGTTCTGAAAGGTCGATCTTGCACTTCTCCCCACAGTCTGTGGTGGTGAAATATCAGAATGCTGCAGTAAAACCTGCCAAGACAGTGTGGCCTGTAGGCAGACGTAAATATTTTTCAAGTTACTGTCTGAGGTAAACTAGTCATCGAATTTGCTGACACTAGTAGGCTTATTCCAGCAGTGAGTTTAGCCCCATGATAATTTCATAGGCTCTTTTATGAAATCATGTTTCAGGTTATAATAGACAACGATAAGTGAGAAGTTGCTCAGTAATGCAGGAGGACATTTGCTGCCTTCATAGGAGAACGGAAACAAGCTGGAGAGTCCTTGGTGGACTTAATAACCAGGAAGGGGGAGGAAGTAACGTTTGTTTGTGGTTCTCTTGTCTCTTGACCCTCCTAGAACATTCCTGCTGGAATGCTCCCAGTGTCCAAACTGCACCCCTGGCAATGCAACTAGAAAAAAACCTTAGCAACAATGTCAATATTTTCTAATTGTAGTTAGCAATTACACCATACTGGTTTTTTGAGGTTTGCCTGTGTCCAAATTAAAAAAGTGGAACATAAGAACTGTTATTTTGTGTGGTCTTCAGCTAATTCATGAAGCAAATTCGTGTGTGCTATATTGCATTAAAAAAGAATGTACCTAATCTTAAATTTCTGTTTGAAAGCAGCAGTTGTAAAAGTTTAATTGAAATAATTGCTGACTTTGATCTTTGAGTATGAACAGTATTTCTAAAAGAACACAAAAAAAGCTCCTTAGCCACTGGGTTTCCATGGAAAATAAATGGGAACACTGATCTAGTTATCTTGGTATTTTTCAAAATCTCAGATATGTAATTATAATCTCTAAAAATGGTTAGACTTTATAATTTTATACTTTAACTGCATAGGTTTTAAGTACAGTGTTTCTGCTAGCTTAGTGAACAGTGAAGCTGCTCTTGTATTTTCCAGGATTTTAAACCAAATATTCCTCCCTTTCTCAAGAGGCTAGGTAGTTTATTTGTTGTTGTGTTGTTTGTTCTGGTAGTCTGGACGTGCAATTTATGCAGTTAAGACTGACTGTTGACAGCAGTAGAATACTTGTTAAACATTGAAGGCTGTTAATGTTGATGGAATGAACAAGAAATGCAGATCTTGTACTGCCCTGTTTAACAAAAGTATTCATTTGTTGTGTGTAAATATACCCCAATATAAAGAATTTCTATTTGAAAAAGAAATTGCTGTGTTGCACTGTTTTTCTTTCAGTTGCGCTTTGGGTTCAGCAATATTTCTGGTTGCAGTACAGATCATATTCTCCAGGTCACTGCCTCCCATCCCATACTCAATGAGCACTATCCTAAATTGAATATTTAAAAAGATGTAGTTTGTTGTCAGCCTTTGTTTTTCAGCTCTGTTACTGTCACCTGTCTACAGAGACTCAGCACTCTTAACATGTATTTTTGCTATCTCTGAATTATTACTGAGAGTGGTGTATTTTTTTCTGTGTATTTCAAAAACATATTTTTCATTTAGCTGAAACTGCATTTCCGGCATCATTAGGATATGTCTCTCAATTTTTATTATTGTGCCCTTATGTTGTGAACCAGTAGCTTGCTTTTCCCTTAGATTAAAAAAAAAAAAAAAATTGCTGTCAAATTGCATAACCGCATATAACCGTATTTATTTTAAGCAGGAAAAATAAGCAGGCCAAGCACAGACTGGACATCCATGAATGTAACTTTCTGTAAGCCTCCTTTTAATTAAGTACAAGAGATCACCGCCCAAATTTGTTTCTTAGCTAGTTCGATGGACAACAAACAAAAAATCCCTGTCAGATGGCTTTGACACTGAAGATACTGCAGTATCTGAAATAGGTTTTCACTTATAGAAATACTTTTTGTCTGTAACAAAAGTACCTTGGAACACGTTTTGCCTCTGCTAGCTTTCCTAGGCGATACTACTCTCTAATTTTGTGTATCTAAAATTGTTTCGGTGGTTACCTGCATTCTGCAGTGAATGGCATGTAGAAAGAAAGATCAGGCTAACTTGTTGATGGAAAAATATATTCTTCTGTTTTGAGTATTTGTATTTCAGTGTAATTTCCTGTTTTTTTTTTTTTTTTTTTTTTTTTTTTTTCCGTTTTTTTATAAAAAATAACTGATGACAAAATTTTATTTTTAGCAGGTGACTCCTGCTCAGAAAATGCCTTGCAGGTTGTTGCAACATCCGGCCCCACTGTCGATTTTCCCATTGGCAATGAGCCCGTCTCCGAGGATATGTATAGAATGAACTTGGCCAAAGGAGTCTCCATGTCTTTGCCATCTTCACCTTTGCTGCCACGGCAGTGTTACTTGATGCAGTCAAGATCAAACAAAAAATCCCCAGGTAAAATGAAATCAATAACTAAAATCTTTGTAATACCTTGACAGTATTTTCACACTATTTATATGAAAGCAATTAAATGATGTTAATATTTTGCATAAAAACAAGAACAGTGAATGCTCTTTGCATGCTCCCAAGAAGAAAATATAATTGGTATTTAAATGGAATATACTGCCTCGTATGGCTAAGATTTCATAGAATCATAGAATGCCTAAGGTTGGAAGGGACCTCTAGAGGTCATCTAGTCCAACCCCCTGCACATGCAGGG
>JAWLRI010000068.1:102626-147737 GCA_034781795.1 Crypturellus tataupa | reverse complement strand
CTAGGTGGCCCTGCGTGTGCAGGGGGGTTGGACTAGATGACCTCTAGAGGTCCCTGCCAACCTTAGGCATTCTGTGAAAGTTGTGAAATTTTATTCAAGCAATGTATAAGTCTAAAAAAGTAGGTTTTTTTCCATCTTTGTCAGATATATTATTGTATTATAGGTATTATATTACTAATTCTGAAAGATGACTTTATCTTCTAGATTACTTTAGTTGTCACTTTATCTAAACTCGCTTACTGAAAATGTCACAGTGGAAAGAACAGGATTTTTTTAAATGACTTCCCCTTTGGATGTTCTATACCTGGAAGCAGTTTTCTTCTCCAGATGACTTCTCAGGGAATAGAGGGCTTTGGCCACGATGGGTTAGCTGCAGGTGTCACGTGAGGAGTGTATCCTGCTAGTTTTGTCCCTTTAGGTTAGGGAGATTCTGTGCCATCATAGACATATTTATTCCTTGAATAATGTAATTATTAGTTCTCAGGTTTGGGAGGACCTCGCTGAGTAAAGCACAGAGGGACCTTTATGTTTAGCAGGTTACAGGTTCAAAACAGATGAATTTCTGTCATCCATCTACTTCAGCAGGGGCTCGAAGACTCGGCTCTGAACTGAGCAGCGCGCGATGCGGCCTCCTGTGTCAGGAGGGCAGCGTGTTGGCATGGGGCCTCTTCTGTCCCCGCGGTGGCGGTGCACGGGCGTGATGACAGCTGTGCTCACGGAGGCGGTGACATCCGCCTTCTTGCCAGTCCTCTGCAGCCGCTCAGCCCCCAGAGCCCGGAGCCCGAGGACGGGGAGGCGGTGGGAGAGCGAGCGGAGCTGCTGGCCTCGCTGCCGCGTGGGAAGCTGCTCGGTCCTGTGTGCGCAGTCTGCTGTGAGTGACCCCGTGCTCGTTGTTTGCGGAGGAGGGGAGCTCTCCTTTGTGAGAGAGCTTGGAACAATACCAGTACTTTGCCTGGCCCCAGTTCAACCCTTGACTGTAACTATAAAAGGAGGGAAGAGACAAACTATATCTTAAGCTACTAAAGAGCCAGAAATTAAGAGCAGAACTAAAACTACTGGTTTATTTGGAGTCAAAAGCTTCCTTAATAGCTCAGTAAGGAGGTGAACAGAAGAGCAGAAGCAAAGAGGACAAAAAGTTTTTGTCAGCTGGAGGACTCTATCTGGAAAGGGGAATGGTAAATAAAAAATAGTTTCTTCTTACTAGAAAGCTAGAATGAACACTGCCTAGATTGTTAATTTATGTAAGTGTAACCAAACAAGTATCGAAGATCTGAAGGGATCATAGTTAATCATATTGTGTGGTTTAGGAGGGGCAGTTACAAGAATGGAAGTATTGGTTAATAAAGACGATTCCAGAAAGTGATGGTGGTTCTTTAAAGTGTGAAAGAGAGATACTGCCTTTGTCTTTGATGGGGAAGCATCTTTTTAGGTTGCATTGTTGACACCATGGTGCTTGCACAGAGAAGAGGCAGCTCTGCTTTCAAAAGCACAAGTGGATGCAGAAGATGACTATTGGATTATTCTTCCTTAAAGATCTTTTAAAACTTCTGTATACTTTAGCAGCTTACCTAATACTTGAAACTAGACTAGGTAAAAAGGACCGTTTTCACCTAAAATTTGCTTGAGAATACTTGGAAACAGTCCTTTTTACCTATAATAGGCTATCAATGTGTCTGAATCTGAGCATGTGTCTAATTAGATAAACTCAGGTTGGAAGGGACTTCCAGAGGTTTCTGCTCCAAACTGCTGCTCTCAGGATGGAGGCTCCCTGGGTAACCTATTCCAGTGCTTGAATCTTGGTTTAAATATTATTAGTAATCTCATAGTTGTCACCCTATCCAGACGGTAACATCCTAGATTAGATACAAGAATATTTTTGGAAGATATTTTCAAAAGCTTAGCTACAGTTGAGGTAAATGATGTCTTTTCTCTTGTCTTGACCGCAAATCCAGCTGTTTACTACAGAAGGCAGTTAGGTTGTCCAGCATGGTTTAGGCTCGATAAACCTGTGCTGCCCGTTGCTAGTCCACATCTTCCTGTGCCCGAGCTGAGGTGTGCTGCGGGACGGCTCGCTGCAGGGTTTTCCCAAGGTCAGCGTCGGGCTCGCCTGAGGTGTAAGCTCCAGCTACAGGTGTCCTGAGGGCAGCACTGGAAGCAGCTTCTAAATGAGCTGGTGCCGAAAATACAGTGAATGGTCTGGCCAACTCCACGACTGCAAAGGAGTGAATGTTGAAAAGGAATCTCGAAGGATTTTCAGTTCTGATCCAGTTTACGTGACTGCCACATTGTTTTGACTCTTAAAATAGTTCTCTTTGTTCAACTTTGATGCGTCTAAATATAATTCTGCTTGCACTTGAGAGATTTAGGCTATTGTCGTCTTACAGAATGTGGCTTTGTTTCCAAGGAATGTATTTTTAGTCGCTTCCACCCAGGCGTGTAGCCCGTTTTTTTTCATTGTGATACCGTGTTGAGAGGCCGCCCTCTGGCGGTAGTGGGCGGGTAAGCTGTATTTTATAAATTCATAGTAATTTCAGTGTCTAGGGTGAAATAGATATGTGCATATATATTTTAAATAATGGTCATCAAACTTTCCACTCTTACGTGGAGATCAGAAAGAAAAGATAGTGCTGAGACATTTCATTCCTGAGCCTATTATAGAACCAGGTCATCTACCTGGCACATGGTTTAGGTAGTTCTGTGATCTAGCAGGCTGGTTTTTCTAGTATCATGCAGTGTAATGGGGTAATGTGTTACCTTGGGAGCTTAAGGCTAAACTGTGAAGTTGCAACTTTCCTTTAAATTAAATTAAACATGAAAATGGACAAGAAATCAGTGTTTTCCAGGGATTTAGCACAGTACCTGAGATTGCTGCCAAAATAAAGGATGGGACGTGTTTTATGAATAAAAGTGTCACAGCCTGACTACTCTATTGAATATTTTCATAAACAAAATATGGAATGTCACAGAGGACTCGGTGTGCACTTAAATTTTGATCCATCTACAAGAATACTGTAGACAGGAAAAACACCATGACAAAGGCTGGGGATGCAGTTAGCATCAGTCCTGCGGTCGCCCCCCAAGGTGCTTCCTGAACTGGATTTGCCTTGTTATTGATAGAGATCTGCTGACCAGAAAAAGGAGGAAAAACTGAAAACCCAAAGGGCAGTCCAAAGTTATATGCGGACAGGGAGGAGGAGGAAAGAATTGAAGCAGCCTGTTGGAATTCTTCCTATGGAGTGTGGGATCTGTGCTCACCATACTGCGAAAGTGCAGAGCCATCGCTGCTCTTCCAAACATTGCAAACACTTTCAGTGTTAAATTCTGAGAAAGGCAGGTGAATGTGTATCCCTGTGTTAACTGGAGTGAAAGGAGGAAAGTTAGATCTGAAGGACTAGGGTGTCCAACTTAGAAGTTGCTTATTATTCTGAAAACTCTACCTTTAGTTCTATTTTGTAAGCTACAGGAAATAGAGATATTTGACTTAAGGGAAATATACTGAAAGAAGCTTTAGCATTGTCATGACTGGCAAATATTGACTCCAGAAAGAGTGTCTGCAGAATAGGTGCAATTACAGTAGAACTTGTATTTTTAGAAGAGAAACTGTACTTTACTACTTTAGGGAAGTAGAACTTTTCTACTACTCACATGAAAATGAGTATGTTGGAAAAGTCTTAAAAAATGGATCCAACTTTTTTTGTCATCTTTATCAATGATGCTTAGAATAGCAAAAATAGTATGATAAAACTTTATCTCCTGGGATATTTTCCGTATTTTACAGAAGTGTTACTTAAACATCACTGCAGGAGCAAATTGATTTCTTTAAGGGTGTATTCCCTGATCCTTAGTAGTGATCTGCATTCATCAGAGTTTCTCATAAACCTTTTGAGTATTCGTGAGGCATATAGAGGTTTTGAACTTTTTTTTTCTTTTTTTTTTTCCTTTTTTTTTAGTTAATTGATGACAGTTGAAAAGCATTTACTTTTTGGAGTTGCCTAAATAAAACATCCCAAAATAAAATTATTTTGTTGTTGTTTTTCTTCTCCCAGGATATATAATATATAGTACTTCAGAGGATAGATATAATTTAATGCTTGAACTCAACTTCATTTTTTTTAGCTTCTCTCTTGGTAAAAACATTATGTGATTATGTAACTGTAAGTCAAGCTTCTGTAGAGTTGCACAGAAAACATCCTTGGGAAGTATCCAGAGTTCTGGTTGCTTGATGTTATGTGTAAAACAGAGTAATGTACAAACAAGATGCAAAACCAGAATACTGCAAGTGGAATTTTTTTCCCTGACACATTGTCACTGTGGCTTAGAGTAGGTATTTAAAAATCACATGGCTACAGTATGTTGGATGTGTTTTCAAGTAAGAAAAACTCCTCTTCCAATCCTGTGATGATCAATATGATAGTATTGATCATATCGATTCTATTGTAGCTATACATACATTGTAGTATAACAATATATGTATAACAATACATGTATAATAGTATAATGATATAACCATAATATAACATGAGATCATATCTAAATATGATTTTTTTTATCAACAAGAATTGGGTAAATCCATAGAAATGCCTCCTTTTTACTTTTTTACGCTGTGTTTTTTTAGGACTGTTTCTAGGAGCTTCAAGCTATCCCTTAGGTTCCTCTTGCTTAGCAACTGGAATGACCTACTCTCTTTAAGCTCACTAAATGAGGGACTTTACTGCACATACTACAAGGAATTAGCATTACCCTAATGAAAATTAAGGTAACTTAGCTTGTGTAATTGCATAAGCTACCCTGTTCACAAGTTTTCCTTGTCTTAACATTGCAAATATATGTAGTTGTAAAATTCTGTTGCCCACTTCTCTTGTGGCCGCGCGCAGTTGCGCTGTGGAGCTGCAGCGTGGGGCGGCGTGCGGTGCCGCAGCCTGCTGGTTAGTACTGTCAGGTGCTGGAGCAGTATCACAATTTCAGCCTCCAATTTGTGTTGTAGTACAAACCGGGCCTGATTTAATAAAACCAGATCCTTTTTCTGGTAAAACGTTAGAGGACAGCGGTGTCCTCACTGTTAGGTACTTTTGGCCATAAACATCACTTCATTTAATGTTTCCTACATTTGTTAGTAAAATATATTCAGCAAAGAAACAGCATGGTAAACAGCTTAAAAATAAGCTATAATCTCAGTTTTATGCTTTATATAAAATTAATTTTTAGTAAGTGTATGTACATTCACAAATTCTTCTTGATGCTACAGGGTAGTATTTCAACTTAATATGTACATGGACTAGTTAGATACTTTTATGAAATGGTTCTTCTACTTTATGTAGACCTCTGAGGATATATACTACATTTGAAACTTGCAATCCACCTGGAAAAAAATTAGTTGCACTCAGTTATTTCCTACTGCAGGTCCAATCAGGAAGCTCAAATATGTGGAAAGTCCTAGGGTGCCAGGTGAGGCAGTTTCACCACTGAGAAAAGGGTCAGAGCAAGGAGAAACGAATCCAAATGGTAAGTATGCCTTTTCAGTGACATTATTTGGTAGAATAGTTGTTCATTTTAAACAGAATGATATAAGGAAGCCTTCATAATAATAAATAAACAAAATTTGATTCTTTATTTGTAAGAATATTGTGTATGCTTAACATTTTTGGCAAGCATCTCCTCTTTACCACAGTACACTTACTTGATCTTTATAACTGGCTTAATTCTTGGACCTTTGTATGTGCTGCAGGCAAAATTGTCTTGCTCAGAGCATGATGGAGGAGGCCCCTCTCTCTGGTGACCTGAGGGAGGGGAGAGGCAGGCAGGAGGACTAGCTCAGGACTGGGGGGTGCAGGGGACTTGCAGGGGAAAGGAGGCTGCCTTGCTCCGGAGCCATAGCAGCAGCTAGAGCCAGGGCTGAGTCGGGGTGTTAAGGCAGCAGGATGGGTGAGAAGTAAGGGGCAAGTGGGCAGAGAGAGTGGGGACCCACGTGCTTGACACCTTGCCCAGAGTGCCCAGCTGGGGAAGCAGCACTCGGCTGCTCCTGCCGCTCTGCTCTCCGCAGAATCCTGGTGACAACTGGCATAACCAGCAGTTCCCTAGCTGGAAATGTCTGGTGCGAGCTGTTTCTCACAGTCATTAGCTCTTGTTTTTTGACAAACTCAGTATTTACACCTGAGAAGATTATTATATTCTTTTCTAATAGACAACAAACCTGAAAACCTGAAAAGGTTAAATGAGAGAAATTTTGTTAGAAATAGGTCTTTTTCCTAAAGAGGTAATTGAAAATAGCTAGCAAATTCGACATTTTTAATGTCTGATTTTTATTGGGGAGTTCCTCTTTGAGCTCACTATTTCAGTATGTCCGTTGAACACTAAAAGATATTTTAAAACAACCCTGTACTGATTCAATTACTTATTTGTGTAACCAGAAAAGCTAGGAACTTTAAAACTGATGCCATGTCCTTTGCATAGTGGGCACAACAGAAAATGTATGGTGTTAGTTGTATTGCCATGAAGTTGCAAAATATCTTCTAATTTTTATAACTTCTACAGAAAATTTTCTGAAAAATTACTTCAGTAGTATTTCAGTCTGACACTGAGTGTTGACAATCCAGTGATGAATTGATTGGTAACTGGTTGCACTTGCTATTTCTTTTTTTAAATGCCTGAGTTTTTTCTCCCTGAAATTTGTGCAAGATATAAAAAGCATTCCAAGACCTGCCAACCCTTTAAAGCCTAAAGGACAAAAAAGTTAAATGGTATGAGCTGCCCTGATAGATGATATATTACTAGCAGAAGAGTTGGTGTTCAAATATGATTGTAATTTTTCTATTTGTAACAGTTTCCAATGATTAGACTATAATTGTCAACTTTCTTTCCCCCTCCTCTCCAAAGCAAAGCCGGACAAGGACTCAAGCTGTTCTCCTGCCGCACAAGAACTGATGACAAGATTGGGTTTTTTACTGGGAGAAGGGATCCCAACCTCTGCACATCTAGAAGAGAAAAATAAAGCCATGGTAGGATAATAGAAGATAATGTATTTAGTATTTATCCTGTTTCTGAGAGCACCACTATTGTTACCTATGTTTGCTAGTTGCAGTTGTTTTATATTTAGCAAAATGTTATCTATATTAATCAAAATATCATAACAGAATTAGAAGCAAATGATTTTTTTTCTTTTAAATTTGGATAATCTTGCCTTCTCAGAGGAAATAATAAAAAAAAGTAGAGCAACTTTTGAAGAATAGTCGTCATCATCAGTATTGAAACAAAAATCTAATTTACTGCAAGTGTGAACAAATTCTAGGATTCCGTCCCCCATATTTCTGTATATAACAGGAGCAACCTTTTCCATTCTCCCAAGCAGTAAAAAATGTGAGTAGTTTGTTAAAATAGGAAACTTTTTCAGAAGTTCACTGCTTTACTTTTAATTCCAGTCCTGTTAACTCTTAGTACATCAGTTTGAGTTTTGATGAGTGGTGTATGAAGACTGTACTCAAACAAGTACTTTTAAGACAGAGAATTAATAATGAATTTTTTTTGGTGAATTCTTTAATAGAGGAGAAATTTGCCTCACTATAGATTTTGCAGTGAAATTTAAATTTCCCTTTCTTTTTATTTTTCCAGAAGACACTTTTAAGAGTGATTTTTAAACATATCATTAAGGCTCCCACATCAAAATAAAGCTTCTATTTTTTTAAGTTTTTGCTTGGGAATGGGTTCTTTGCTTTGTTCTTACTCTGCTTAGTGGTGTTTCTGATACACAGGACAGTAGATGTGTATTTCCTGCCATGCAATAACATATTTTACTTCACATTGCAGTGTGCAGTAGTCATTCAAGGAGTCAGTCCCTGCTCTACCCTCACAAGCAGCACTACTTCACCTAGCACTGACAGTCCCTGCTCGACTCTCAATAGCACTGACAAAACAGCAGCCCACAAAGGTAGCCCCTGTGGAACCATTAGCAGCCCTAGCTCCACCCTGGAGAGCAAGGACAGTGGAATTATAGGTAAGCACCTTAATTGGTAATGCAATTAATAGAATTTACCTATTCTGAATACTGCAAACCTGAGTGCCTGCTTCATATTTTCCTGTTGGATGCAGTGATCTGGCAGTTCAGATACTCTAGATTTGAAAGACTAAAATGCTCTGCCTGTAACAGTTGCTTTTTAGATGTGCCTTTTTCATTTTTGTCTTCCAGGATAGCGCTAATGTCTCTGTGTTTTTTCTGTAAAGTTACTAAGTTTTTCATTTTTTGTTTCTTTTTGTTCCTTACTTTCTTCACTTCTGTCTCTTCTGTCTTGCACTGTCTATATTTCTACAGTTACAGAGAATAGCTAGGATTGAAAGGGACCCCTGGAGAACATCTAGTCCAACCACTCTGCTCAAGCAGCACCAGCTAAAACAGGCTGTGTCCAGTCAGGTTTTAAGCATCTCCAGCAACTGAACCTCCACAGCCACTCAGGGAAACCTGTACCAGTTTACAACATATTTCCTAATGGTGAAGTGTGAAACCAGCTTCATTTTCAATTGAAGAAAAAAATATCTATAATAATGCTACTTCCTGCAAAGATATTCTAAATTAAAATGTTTAAAAAATGCAAGCTTCTCAGGAATTGGGATCAAAATGAGGCTAAAATGATTCAACAAGGAATAGGTGAAACTATGAGCTTCTACTGAATGGAAAACTGAGCTGAGGCTCTATGTGCGTCCTCAAATAGGAATCATTTAGCTTTGAGAGGTATCTACCATAACAACCAGCTGTTAAGTGACTCCTTTTACCTAAATATTTCAGTAAGACCATTTGGTATCAAAGAAGAGCTCTACGTTTTTGCTCCCTTGTTTGTGCTGCCATTTATGCTCTCAGCCCTCATGGATCCTTGTCCCTGCTTGCTGTATTCTTGAGCATCCAAGTGGCTGCTTTAATATTATTTGCTAGAAGACCACCAGCATAAGATACAAAAAGCTTATTTTTCACATTATGATAAGCTATTGCAAGAAGATTTCTCTGTTAAAGTTGATTCTTTAACAGCTGTTAAGCTTGCTACTTAAAAAGGGGGCAAAGCACAAAATGCCCCATAACCTGAAGCTGTCTCACTCTAGATAAACTTTCAGTTCTGTTTAAGCCTAGCAGATGGGCTAAACTCTGACAGGCTATAAAGGGAAGCAATTCTGAATCTTAAGTTATTAAATATTACAAAATAAACTTAAGATGTCATTGGTTTGACTGTGAATATGGTACTTTGTAATTAAAACTTTTGCTGATAGAAGGAATTTTATTCCTATCTCTCTGTTTGCAGTTATGGATACTTTCTTTGTGACCATTGGTGTAGGACCTGCCAGGAATTAGTGATATATTTTTTTTCATAACAGAGTTGATAATGATTTATTCTGACTGTACAGATGTTCTGGTGCTTTCTAGGAAATTGAAGGAATTAGTCATAACTTACTGCATAATACTGTTTTCACTGATCAGATACACTACAAGAGGTGATCATAATGGTTCGTAAGTCTCATTAAGTAATGATATAACAAGTGCCTCAGTTTTAGAAATTATATTGTGATGTTGTTCCATAGTAAATGGATAGTTGACATTGTTCATGGTCAATTTTCATTTATTTATTTATGCAGATAGAGCATAACATTGGAACTGCAACTCACGAACATATGATTACTTATGAACTTAAAATAACTTACGATTGATTGTAGAGCCTGGAAGATAGGGGTGATTTTTGTCTTCTGATGCAGTAGTTTAGATCCATTTGCTGAATGTCATAGGCATTTGAGAGCTGTGCAGTTAGAACAAAGCAAGGTTATCGGATGAGACATGGTTACGCAGGCATTGTACCCTCGTAACGGCATCTGTGATCAGCAAGTGATCTGTAGACTGAGTATTGAGCTTCCTCCTAGAGCATTTTTATTAAAATTTGGAAATTTTGTTATGACTTCCCTAAATGGTGAGTGTTTCCTTTCTATAAAGAGATGAGTAACTTTTGGCTTGGAAGACTTAGTTGTTTGGAGGTGTAAATCAATATATTGTTCCTTTGTTTACAGTGGTATTGTGCAGAAAAAAAGTGACTTTGCAGGGGAAAAAAAAGGAGAGGAGGAGTCTGTATAATGTTTTGTACATAATTTGTGTTTTTATCAGCGAGTCCAGGGTCAATTTGAGTATAAAAATAGGCATTGCTTCTCTGATAGGTGAAGAGAAAAAGGGGATACTCTTCCTTTGGTAACTGTCTACATGCAGCATTATTGGGCTTCTCTGGGAGGTCATGCCAGACAGGTGGAAGAATGTGTGCATATTTTGTATATGAAGTTTGAAGTCACAGAAGATGCATTTCCTATGCATCTTCTCCTAAAATCTTGGAGTAAGTATGTTTACAATAACAGTAATACATCATTCATCTGAGTCCATAGAAGCAGTTGCTGTTTCCAGTTCCTCCTCTCCTTCCAGGACAGGGCAATAGTTTTAACCTTTAAAGCAAAAAAAGTTCTCCTGAGTCATTCCTTTCTCTCAGTGGCTAAAGGCAGATTCTGATGCAAAGCATGGGTGGTCCACATCTGTGAGCTTAAGATATTCTGTGAGTATGTACACATTCTGAATGAGAACAGAACTAGCTTTGGGCTTTTTTGAAATAATTATCATTGTATCCTTCACTATATAACCTTATAAGGAGTAATATTATATATCATATATAATATTATTATAAAATATTTTAAGGAGTAATAAGAAAGATTATTGAATCTGGTGAGAAAAGTTACTTAATGAAAGAAAAAAAGGACATTTCAAAAATAGAAAGAAGAAAACAAGCAGGAAGAAATGAAGGATGGAGGAGCAGTGAAGAGTGAGGTATCCAGAGGGCAGGGGTGGGAAAAAATATAGCCAATGTTGGAGTGAGGATATAGAGGTGTGTAGTTGCTGTAGTTGAGTACACTTGGTACTTGATCATGACACCTGGGTGAAAAGGATCTGCCTTGTTCTGCTGAGCTGCAGCTCCTGTCTTTAAATGAGGGAAGAATGTAATTCTCTGGGAATCGCTTTAGAAAGCATTAGTTTCAGGTCTAAACTTGATCCATGCACAGTGTGTTAGAGAAGATAAAAAGGAGTGTGAGATTAAACTAACTTAACATGCTGCAAAAATGCAGTTGCTTAAATCCTTATAGGCTGTGCCATCCTCTGGAAAGGGATGCTACTAAAAAGGGAAATATGGGGCACCACTCTGATGAATTAGTCTTTTTTTCCTTTTCTCTTTTTTTAATATACAAATGTCTTATTATGTGTTTAAATTTGCTAGTCACAGTAAATGTGCATTTTAAATTGCATGTAGCAAGGTTGTGTTTCTGTAGTATCTTTGACAGAGTTCATCCAACCATGAAAATAGCTTGTTTTCTTGCTACTTACATTGGCTTCCATTTTATTACTTTTCATGATATGTTTTCTGGACAAGCAGACTCTTTGAGAGATCTCTCTCTATTCTTTCTTTCTTTCTTTTCTCCTTTTCTTTCTTTCTCTCTCTTTCTCTCTCTCTCTATCTCTCTTTTTTTCTTCTCTCTTCTCCCCTCTCCCTGATTGGTTCAGCCTCCCATTAGTCCTCTGCTGCTTCACTGTTGAATTCTGTGTTTCCATCGAGTTTGACATAATAGAAGTGGAGGCAGATTTTCATCTTCATCAGGGAGCTAAATAAGAGAAAAGCCTGGGCTGTTGGCCAAAATGTAAGCATTTGTGGACACCTGCCACAGTTTTGGTAAGGAAGCCTTGCTCAAGCGGCAAACTTTCCCGATGCTACGTTTAAATCCTGGAGGAATGCTAGTTTTAAAGTACTGCAGGAAGAGCCAGATTTTTCTTGACAGAACTATAAAAAGGCAGTAAATTTATCTACGGAAGTCAGCCTGTGCCGCGTGCAGAGGTTAATGGAATGCCTGAAAAGCTTTTTCCTTTACTGCCTCTAAAATATATGTCCTGTTAGGCGCATTTCTCAGAATACCAGGTCTTGCCTTTACATATAAGCTCTTAAATGTCTTCCCATGTGACACGGAGCTGGAAATGGCCAGGCTGCACAAGTGCCTCTGCTTCGGCAGGCTGAAGCTGCAGGCAGTTAGTGTGAGAGGAGCCGTCAGCGCGTCCTTGCCCTGAGCAGCCTGAGGGTGCCGAGGTGCAGGCAGTGCTGGCACCCTCTGTTGAGGTCTGGTGTGGGGAGAGGTCTGCTTTGTAGTGATTTAGTCAGTCCAATGTGCAATTAAAATAAGTGGTACTTTCAAGGACTCAATTATTTTGTTAAAATTTAAGGTAAGCATTGAAGTTGTTGTAAGTAGAGCTTAGAGTAGCGTACAACAAGCAGTGTGCACCTGCAAAGTGTATTTACTCTAGAACGTAACAGCATCTTACCAAACGCCAGTACCGGAGGGCTCTAGGGCCTATGGGTTCTTTGCCCTCTCGGATGCTGTGGGAGACTGTTGACCACGACTGTGAGGAGCCAAATGTTCCCCCCTGGCGAGGCAGCGCCCTGGGCGAGCGTTGCCTGGGCCCGTCGCCCCACAGCAGCGCCTCGGTAGCGCGCGCGCTCCCTGCCGCGTTCTCCAGGGTAGCTCCAGCCGCGCACGGCTGCGTTTGTGACGCCTGCTCTTGCACAACTGAAGCTGATAGTGCAGCTCCCTGCCAGGAAGCTCCACAAAGTATTGAGAAATTAATTGCAAGGGCTTTGTGTTTGGTTTATGACAGAAGCAAATAAACTTTTATTTGAATATTTAATTTACTGTGTTCCATAGTAAACATACTTTCAAAACTTAAATCAGTGTGATTAATGTACTCTAAAATTTTATTCCTCTGCTATACGGGGGCTGATGAAACGTGGAGCTAATCTTGTAACGCTGTTCATGGCAGTGAAATGCAGTAAGTACTTAGGAAAGGAAAGTAAACGTGATGTTCACATACCCTCGTACCCTTTTTACTTAAAGTATAATTTGAAAGATCATTGGAAGATTTTATTTAAGTCTTAGGGATGTCAATTCTGAATCTTCATATCATCACCTCATAACGTGGCTACTTTTATCATAAGTAGATTCTTTTTGTCTTCAGGAGAGAATTGTTAACTGAACAAAAACTGATTGGCAAGGACCTGGATGCACCTGGATGGTGCATTTTTTGCTGTATGTTTGTAAGTCAGAAAGCTATGTTTTGTGTAAAGGAAGTTGTAAAGCTGACTGTGCTCATTCTAATGAAAAGATACATGAAAGAATCAGAACTCTACCTGTGTTAAAATGGTATTATGTGTTTAACTTGCTTTGAGAGAACAGCTATTATTACTCATAGTTTGAGAAGTTAATTGTTACCCCTCTCTGTCACTTTCCGCTGGGGAACAGTGGGGTGGGAGAAGCTGACCTGCTGTCTGCCATCGAGGGCTTGGAAGCAATGATACTGACCTACTTGATAGTGCCAGGTTACTCGGAGGCCCTTCCGCTTCCTACTGCCTGCAAAATAAAACTGAGAGCTATTCACACGTGGTGCAATTTTTGTTAAGCGTGTAGCAACCTTTAGAAAAACAAGCACTGAACATAATAACTAGGGATTTTATAGAGTTTAATACAGTTTTCTGGTGGTCTGTTTTAATCTAACAAGTAATATGTCATAGGAAAACCTATAGACATCTTGAAATAACTATCAAAAAGAACGGGTAAAAGTTGGTGAAACGGAGCGTAGACACACGCTTGCCTCGTGGGGGGAGCAAGCTGCCTGTCCCAGTGCCATGGGTGTGTGGAGTCATGAGCGTCTTGTGCCCTGCATAGCCCCTTAAATGCTGCCTTAACCAACATTACGAGTTTTCCTTAGTCTTGAGTTTCATTGCAGAAATAAAATGTTTGCTAATCAGAAGGTTCTTGTTGCTAAACGATGAAGGACAGAAGTAAAATCTGCTGCTTAAATCAAGGTTGCCTTCCTATGATGAATAGCTTTATTTTCAGAAGATATTAGAGAAATTGGTGAATTCATTTGATATATGGGTTTTTTATTTCCGCTTTGTATTCCCAAATAAAGCACTTGAGCACATATACACATTAACTCCCACCCTTTAGTACTTTGGTTTTCCCCTTCCGCTTACCATTTCTCCTTCCCAACAACCTCCAAGTGTTTTTAGTTTGTACTTGATCAGGGCTGAGGCTGCTCTGTCGGGTTTTGTGCCGGGTTAAGCTCTGAAGAATGCTCTAGAATGAACTCTCCTTTTTCAGCAACCATAACAAGTTCATCAGAAAATGATGATCGCAGTGGATCCAGTTTGGAGTGGAGTAAGGATGGGAGTCTCAGAGCAGGAGCACAGCAGGGAGCTGTTCATGATCGAAGAACAGATAATTGTTCACCCGTTGCAGAGGAGGAAACAGCTGGATCTGCTGAGAATTTGCCAAAAGAAGTGCCTACAGGAGAGGGCCCGATTCCCTACGTGCAGAGCTCTAGCTCTTTAATAATGCCTCGGCCAAACTCTGTCGCAGGTAAGCTTCGAGATGGGAAAAAGCTTCTTAACGATAGTGATGTTCTTGCTGAAGCTTTCTTTTAAACTTACATGTCAGCCAATACTTTGTGATTGTTGCTTTTGTGTATGTTTGCATTTGCTAGCTGAGTCTCCACTACTTCATACTCTGTTTTCTGTTGAACAAGCGAAACTTTTTTTTTTTTATAAGTAGTTAATGAAGTATTTTTCAGATGAAGGAATTTGGATTTAATACCAATCTGAAAATTGCTTTGGCTAATGTGAATAGCCATAGTGTTTTGGTGAAAATTATATATATGTGATATAATTCGACAGGTCTGCTTTTTAGATTTTTAACTTTACTTTGTATCTATTATTCTGGCTGAGAATAGGAAGAAAAGAAAAATGTTACCTATTATTTTGCAGCATTCAAGGAAAAAAGTAAATACTTTTCTCATGATCAGTCTAACAGTAACTAATGTCTGAACCTGTTCCTAATGCTTCTGACCTCTTGTGATAGGGTTGTTCTCATAGTAAAAAAAGAAAGAAACTATATTAACATGAGTACTGGTTGGCACGTGAGGGAATTGAGGCAGACATGAATTCCTTCTTAGTGGAGGAAAATCTAACAAAGTCTTAGTGAACTTGATTAGAAAGCATTTTGTAAAGGTTACAATGTGAATGGCTTGAACTGCTGTTGTAGGTGGCTTTGAAAGTGATGCGCACAACCTCCCTACTCCTGCTGCTCCTAGCGTGACATCCTGCTGCAGGAGATCGCTGCATTTCAGTTGTCTGAAACGCTCTGAAACAACTACTGTTGCAGATAGTTCTCAGCGAGAACTTTGTGTTTTAGAACTGTGTTTATTCACAGAAACAGGTGAAGCCTTACTTAATGTCCTAGATGCGGTAGCCGTTGTACATACAATGTCTAGACTTCCAGCAACTCCAAATGAAACCAAGGCATACTGAAATTTCAGTAAATAATTTGCGAAGTGTAAGCTTTTTTTTGTTTCTCTCCACAAATTTTAGTCTAATTTTAAATTCTGATTGTAATATTTTACATTAAATACATAATAACAGAAAAGAAGCACATCTGACTAATGAGCAATATCTTTCCACTGCGTGTCTCAAGGAGACAATAGTATTTTAATAAAAAGTGTCTGTTCACAACAGTCTGTCTTGATAGAAGGGAACTGCCAAAATTATCAAAAAAAAAAAGGGGAGGGAGATAGATCAGCTAAAAACTTATTTGTAAAATCCATGCTGAAATCAAAAGTATAGTAACTAATAATGTTCTTTGTTACTTATTCTGAGAGAAGAATAAAATTTAGTTCTTTAATACTCTAGCAACAAGTTCAACCAAACTGGAAGATCTGAGTTATTTGGATGGACAGAGAAATACTCCTTTACGCACTTCAATTCGCTTACCTTGGCACAATACCGCCGGGGGAAGAGGGCAACAGGAAATTAAAGGTATTCATATACACACCTGCCGTGGCACACTGACACCGGTCTGTGGAAGTTTTGGATATTCTGACATCCTTTTAAATATCCCCATTCCACAAAATACAGTATGCTATTAACACGTTAACCTTGGAAGATATGCTCCTAAGAGATTGGTCAACATATCTGAAAATGAGATGCTCGCTCGTGCTCTTTTTCCTGCATAAATGCTGTGCCTTAGAAAGTGCATGAATGGCTTCATATAATAAACCAATATCTTTTTATATAACTAATGTATGTATGAGCAGTGCAGTGCACTTCCTGTGAATATCCAAGGTGAACTTTGTGTACTTGCAGTGCTTAGAAAGTGTCCTGAAGGTGTCCTTGGTTGCCAGGTTTTATCATCTGTGACATTTAGGTGCATGTTCTGCAACTTCAGAAATACTACACTATGTTAATCTTTGGAGTTTTCATCCAAATGCTGGTTTAGGGAGAAAAGTAACAGAATACTAATAGAGTTGTTTGAGAAAAGTTTTCGATACTGCAACTTACCAACTAAAATTCAGTCGTAAGCCAATAAAAATCTTCAGATGATACTAGTGATTTATATCAGAGTGTAATTTACCTAGGAGTGATGGAGGTGATCTGTACTGAGCAGTTTGGTTTTTACTGTTTTTAGGGGAAAAACTGTAAGAGGAGGTCTGCTTATTAACATGATTAGCAAGCTACTGAGTGAATGAACGTCTCGAACGTGCTATTGCATGTCTAGTTTCTTCTAGTAAACTTTTGCTCTGATGCTACTTCTCAGGACGTTTCATTCCATATAAGCCACAAGACATTTTGCTGAAGCCGCTATTGTTTGAAGTGCCAAGCATAACCACAGACTCGGTGTTTGTCGGAAGAGAGTGGCTGTTTGAAGTGATTGAAGAAAAGCTGAAGAGTACAGACCAGGCGGAGAACCGGGGAGCAGTTATCACTGGAAACGTGGGATTTGGGAAGACTGCTGTTATTTCACGGTTGGTAGCACTTAGCTGCCATGGAAGTCGCATGAGACAAATAGCTTCAAATAGTCCTAATTCATCCCCAAAAAGTAGGTATTATTATTTTGGTGAATTATTATTTGTGTTATTATTCTGATATCAAGGGTCAGAATATTTGCTTTCCAGATCTAAGTTAGTAGAATCTTACAGACTCCTCCATAAAAATTTTCATCCCAGAAGGAAAGAAAAATGTTGAAATTGTGCACTCTGTCAAATACCTTCTACAAAATATAGTGTGGTGACTCAGCCCCTCAAAAAAGCAAAGTAAAATCTCTCACTGTAAAATCTCTTACTTGTGTCATGCAGTGCTTCCCCTAAACTATGTGGGTGATGTGACTATCAGCTTGTTCTCTGATCAGTTTACTTGGAAGGAGAGAAATGACAGGGTGTTCCCTACTGTATACCACACATTTTCCAAAGAATTTAGGTAAAGGCAAGAATAAAGCTATGGAGAAACGGATTCTGTCATCTTAACCCCTTCATTAAGATGCATAGGATTCTGTCACTTGCCAATCCAGGGCCTCCATTAACTGGAAGCAGAGTGTGACTGTCACGATTGATGTGTCTAGTATTGACATTTCAAACATGCCGTTTGTGACCTGAACAAAAAAACTGTTAGTAGTAATAACCTATTTATATTTCCAGCAGTTTAGTTATGTAATATCCATCAGTTCAAGAGAGTCATAGAATATGTAGTTTTCATAGGAAAGCTTCATGTCACATAGTTTTGCTTTCAGTAATTTTATGCATCTGATCTAGAATCAAATGAACTACTCTGAAACTGTAAAGTTGCAAATATGTTCTTGTGTTTGTCAGACTAGCTAGAGCATTTTTTAATATTGTTGCTCAGTTTTAATTTTTATTCTAACAGTAAAGATATTTCATGATCTTTTCCTATAAAACATAGTTTTTTGTCAGCAAACCTGGTCTTTTTTATATTTATCCCCTTTTAAACTTAGGTGGCGACTCCTGTCAGGAGATTCCCCTAAGTCAGTTACCCCAATCTGCTCCTTCAGGTGGAATCAACACAACAAAGACCCCAAATTGTCTTGGAAGTCCTGAACACCAAAATCAAATGGGGGATTCTGTGAGACGTCTTGCTTCAAAGGTTAATTTTCTACTAATTACTATAATTAATTCTGACATATTTTAAGTATATCAGAAAATCTAGAACCTGAACAATAGTCTGCTTTGCATGGGGAAAATAGGTAATAACCTTGCATACATATAAAAGGTGTGCAGTTTCATGGGTGGTAAGGTTTTTTTACTGTCTTTCAAGTTATATCTTGTATTTTGCTAGACCGTAGAAAGGTGTGTGTTTGAGGGGAGAAGGTGTTTTTACTTTCACTGATGACTTTTTTTTGCTTCTTTGGGAAGCTGATTATGATGGCTCTGTTTCTATAGATTAAATTATCCTTTTTGATCTATATGAATATAAAAAGGTTGGGATTTTTGCTTGCAAAAAGACCTTACTTTCTTGAAACAAAATATAGAAAACAATAATAATTAAAAAATATGTGTAATGCATCCATATTGAATGAAGATTGAGTAGATGGAAGTTTTCTAAAACTTAGCCGTTACCCTCTATATCTACGTGGCAGGAACTAAAGGCACTGCATTTTTCTCCTGCATCTGATACTTTGACTTATTTTCTTCTTTCCATGACCTGCGAGGTTGAAGCTTATTTTACTACCCTTTTTCTGTGCATTTGCATCTCTGATAAAGGCCCTCTGTCTCAAGTTATGGAGTTGGCTAATCATTCTAACACATACGTTGGAATTGAAGGAAACTCAGTAACACTTGATTGTAATTAGGCTTACTAGCAACCATCTTAATATTTATTGGGTATATGTCTCACTTTTTAATTCTCCAGGTTGTTGCTTATCACTACTGCCAAGCTGACAACACATATACATGTCTTGTCCCAGAATTTGTGCACAGTATTGCAGCTCTCCTTTGTCGTTCAAGTCAATTAACAGCGTACAGAGATCTTCTAATAAAAGAGCCTCACCTACAAAACATGCTTAGCCTGAGGTCCTGTGTCCAAGATCCAGCAGCAGCATTTACAAGAGGAGTCCTGGAACCACTCTCAAACCTCCGGAAAGGTGGGTAAAGAAAAACAATTTGGAAATAACGTAAAATGCTAGTAAAGGCCAAAATATCCAGATAAATATTTTAATTCTTCTAAGAGAAGCAAAGCAGAATGCATCTGCAGAAGGAATTCTTGTTGTTGTTGTTAGTGACCATTCATTTTTTAATAGAATTCTATAAAATGTACTAAAAATTATGGAAACTTTGCTATTACTTCTTTTGCTAGAAAGCTGAAGGATAACTCTGTGTCTTGAAGTTAAGGTTGACACGTTTTGAACTGAAGTATTTTTTCCAGTTGTTTGTGATTTTTGTCACACTTTTTTATTTGAAATTTTCTGTGCCTGAACACCTGCCAAATGAGCATCTTTCTTACATGATTTTAAAAACTGAAATGGTACAGACCTTTGCCAAGAAAACCTGTAAGAAAGAATGTGGTTTTGTATTTTAGAAAACTAGCAAGCTCTTCCTTGAAAATCACAAACTTATGATTTGTTAATTTGAGCAGGTACCTGATAGTTGCCAAGGTGGTAGAGGGAGCAGAGTGGTGTAAATGTGAACCCAGCCCATGGCATCATTCTTAGGATCTGTTTTCAGTTCTCAAATTTTGCTTACTGTCAGGAAATGTGTGTGAAACGCTTTTTGCAGATCTGATGCTTACTCCTGGGATTTTTTTTTCCTCAAAATTGCAGATGTAAACCAATGGCTTTGATTTTTACAAATTATATACTTTTCTTTGGTGAGTTTGATAATGTTTATATAGATGCCTCATAATTAAAAGTAGTCTCATCTTATAGCTTAAACCAAATACCTATGCCTTCTCTCCATATCTGTGCATCTCTTATCACACTAATAGTCACGTTTAATCTCTTAATTCTTTCTAAATTAGTTGTGAAATGGATCCATAATAATAGTGATCAAAAACATTGTGATTGCTTACCTTTTAGCACTCTATAGCAGTGTTGTTTTATAATTGTGAGATCTAGAAAACGGAGCAATTAACTGCTCTGGCTTTTGGAACAGGATTATTAAGTATAGAGAGTAGACTAAGTAATAGTAGTACTATTTTTCAGTTGTTTAAATGTTTAACTTCTTGGATACTAGCAAAATATGATAAAATAAATTACTATGCATATACATGTTTTTCTTCCTGATTATCAAAATTTGGGGATAAAAATATGTCATTTTATAGGAAAATCTGTAATAATCTTTTCTCCTGTATTTCATTTTTTCAGAGCAGAAAATTCCTGAAGAAGAATACATAATTTTGGTAGATGGTTTAAATGATGCTGAATTTCATAAACCTGATTATGGTGATACACTTTCGTCGTTCATCACAAACATAATTTTAAAATTTCCTGCCTGGTTGAAGCTTATTGTGACTGTAAGAACTAACTTTCAGGTAAAAACCCTTTTAAACTTTTTTTTTTCCCCTTCAAAGACAAAGTGATCTTTTATATTGCTGCGGCTAAGTAATTATGAAAATATCCTTGAGAGGACTTGTCATGAATTTTTTTTTTTTCCCCATATACTTTGTTCTTGCATTTTTGTTACACAGAGAATAAATAGGATTTTATCACTTTCTGGAGTGTGCTAGGGCAATTCATAATACAAGAAGTGACAAAATGATAGTGTGTTTCATTGGTTTTCAAGAGAGAAATGTGCAAATAAATGAGTGGAGACATTTTAGTAGTGGTCTTGCCTTCAACCTTCACTTGTTGGGCTATCTATCTGCTATTGTTATGCTTTGCATTTCCGCATTGTAGGAAGGGATAATTATGGAGATTGGTGAAACTGATTCCTGGCCTCAGTGCTGCTGGTTTTGTCTCTTTCTCTTTTTGTCCAGTTCCCCTTTCTGAAACAATCCAACCTGAAAACTTCTGGGTAAGAATTACATGGCTAACAGACACTTCCAGAGTGAGGGAGAGTGGCCATACAGAGCTGCCATTTTTCTGCCCTGGACAGCAAAATCCCGAGCGCCGTTGTGGTTTTGTTTCCAGCACGTGTTGAGCTGTTTTAAAATACGCACACTTCAGTTTAGAAACTGACTGTGTTAGTCTTTCCTTGCACCTCTGAGAACCATTTCTGTACTGGCAGCAGCTGAGCTGCCGTCCTGCCCTGCGCTGCCCGGGCCCGCGTGGCGCTCGCAGCCGTGCTGGAGCAGGCCCAGCCGTAGTGCCCGTTTGCTGCCGCCGCTCAGGGCAGGTAGCGCAGGTGGGCGGGGGGCTCCAGACCTGCCCTCTCTGCGCCTCGGGTTGGCGAGCTGCAGGCCGGTGCTGTGGACGCGCGTTAGCTGTGCTCGGTGGAGCTGTGCAAGGCCTTGGGGAGTTCATTCCGCATCTCCCTCGAGCTGCTGGTGCTGAGCATGTGGCTGGATCAGAACCCAGCGTGGAGTTGGGAGATAAACTTTTAACATGATTCGTGTATCGGGGATTCCCTTTCCTCGCTGCATGTGGTCAAAATATCCAACCTAGCCTGGAAGTTCAGCTTTTTAAACACATACAGAGTTTGTTTTTGCATTTTAAGGTGTTGAGAAGCTTGTTAAAACTCTCCTGACACCACTTTGTAAGAGGTTTCTCAGATCTTCATTTGTTTATCATAGAAACATACTCAGATAGTACTGAGAGCATATCCATTGAAGTAGATTACTGCCATAGTTATTACCTGCCTTAAACTGAACAGACCTGTGTATGTGTTGCTGGTTCATTTCTGGTACATTGCTACTAGAAGATACAAGGATGAGGATAAATTTCTTAATGAAGAAAGTTATTTTCTTCCTTGCTTTTCCTTATTCCTCTCTTTAAAATGTCCAATTCTGGATGCTGTCTTCTACTGCCTTAAATTTGAAGGGATTATTTGTATAGCTCATCCCCTTTAATTCCCTTGCAGAGTTGGTTAGTAAAGTATTTGAGACCTGCCTATTAAAAAGATGTAATGTAGAAATACTGTTTCATTTGCTACCGGGGGATATTTGCAAAGCTGCAGTAGAGATGGCAAATATTTTCATCCATCTAGTGCCAATTACAGACACAAAATATAGTAAAGACAGCTTGTGGTGCTTTGGGTGCTGAGATATTATAATCTGTATGTGTTCTTTTTTATTTTTCTCATTCTCATCCCAGGAAGTAACACGTTCACTGCCATTTATTAGAGTATCCCTGGACAATTTTCCAGACAACAAAGAGATCCATAGTGACTTGAATGCTTATATTCAGTACAGGATTAACAACAGTCAAGAAATTATAAACAATATATCTTTAAATGGAAAAGCGGATGCGGCCATTATTGGGAAAGTGAGTAACCACCTGATCATGAGAAGCCTGGGATCTTATCTCTATCTGAAGTTGACGCTGGATCTTTTCCAAAAAGGTCACTTGGTGATCAAAAGCGCGAGCTACAAGGTAGTTCCTGTGTCTTTATCAGAACTGTATTTACTTCAGTGCAACATGAAGTTCATGACAAATTCAGCTTTTGAGCGAGCCCTGCCTATATTAAATGTGGCACTGGCATCTCTGCATCCCATGACAGATGACCAGATTTTCCAAGCTATTAACGCAGGCCAAATAAACGGTGAACAGCAATGGGAAGACTTCAGCCAGAGGATGGAGGCTCTTTCATGTTTTCTGATTAAAAGGCGTGACAAAACACGTATGTTCTGCCATCCTTCCTTCAGGGAATGGCTTGTTTGGAGAGCAGACGGTGAAAACACTGACTTCCTGTGTGAGCCAAGGTAAATAAAATGTGTCATACTCAAATAACTAATTGTATTTTATGTAATTGGCCTCAAGAATTGGTGAGAGGACAGTGTGATACTAAAATACAAGTCACACTTTTTTTTTTCCAAATGGAAGCCTGTGCATCTATAGAGGTGGACTTGATGGGACTGTGAAAGGTTACAATAAATGACAGACTTGACAGAATTTACAAATTTGCCTTTGACATCCCTGCCTTTTTGGGGAAGTTAGTGTTATGTTGCTATGAATATGGCAAAATTCTTGACTTTTTTTGCTCATGTATTTACAGGGTGGGAATAGGAAGAAGAATGAATCTTCTAGGCTCTTTTAGAAATAAGAATCTTTAAATATTTCTTTCTATATTAATGCTCTTGAACCCAAAGGAGGTGAGAAGGAACTAACTGAAACAATATCACCTGGAGTTATTATAGAAAGAAATATTTAGTTTCAGTTAGTTCCTTCTCGCCTCCTTTGGGCTCAAGAGCATGAATTAGTTCAACTAGAGACAATAGAGAAAACAAAAGTAATAAAATCCTTTTCATTCAAGCCGTCATTGCACATGCACATCCTGGCAGCCTTTGTTTTTCATTTTTTTGAATATAGGGTTTAGATTTATTTTTGCAAAATAATAAATAATGTTGAGTTGGGTCTGTCGTAATTCTAAAAGTGCTATAGAGTGGATTTAGCAAACAATTCAGGTAATGCAGTCACTTCTCTGAGGGTAGGATATCAGCGTACAGATGTTCTGGCTCCTTCCTTGTGTCAGTGTTTCTGGCCGTCACTGGGCTTGTCGTGTGTATAAAGCTGAGTGTGTTCTCTAATGGAAAGCAGAGAAAGAAACTTTAAGCTGTTAATTAGAAAAACTTTGTTTGGATATTTCTGGGTATGGGATGAGAAGTCTCCTCCAACCTAGAATGGTCTAATTAGTGTATGGTTAATTGTCCAATAGAATATACTCTAATTAACAGTTGGTGTCTGGTAACCTTGTTTTCTTAAACTAATTTTGATTCCATTTTCCTTAAAAATTGGCAGCAGAATAATGCAGGTTTAGATTACTAATTATACAATTTAGCTCAAATTTTGAAATAAATGACTTTTTCCAATTTTAGAAAAGACTGGGTTTTCTTTTGGAAAGCTGCTGTTTCTGGCTGTGAGATAAAATAAGCATTAAATAAAATAAGTCGATGTTTAGAGTGGTATCCGATCTGACAGGGGTCTCCTGTGAAATGACGGTAAAAATATCAGAAATACCATTTCTTTTTGCATTATTTCGTTCTGAAAAAACATTTTCTTTAGATGTAAAGGTTTAAAAATATAGAAGAGGCAACAACATAAGCAGCTGTTGTTTCCTCACTAATAAACTAATGACAAAAACAGTAAATATTTCCAGATCATTTGGAAAGTTTGCAGCAGTCATGCTTTAAATGTTGTAGATATCATTTCATTTTGTGTCTGCTATTTACAAAGTACTGATCTGTTTTGCTTCAGTGAAATTTTGTGATTCAAGTGGAGACCTGAACACCTTTTTAACAAGCAGCTGTTTAAGTGGCTTAGGTCTCTGTTGGCTCCTCTCAATAAGTGAGCTCAGCGTACCTAGCGTAGTTACTTTCTCTGCTGGTGACTTCACTGCTGAAGGTTTGCGTAGCATTAGAAAGTTTGCCTGGGATATGATACGTGGACGTACATAGTAAGATGTCCAGGTAGAGGTATGTTTCAGTAGTCTAACAAAGAAATTGGGGTTAATCTGCGTGTCAAACATACAAACATGACAGGATATTTTCTGGAAGTGTAATTATACATGCAGTTCTCTCTGTCTTGTTCCTTTTTACTAGGAATGGTCATGCTCTACTGGCTTTCATGTTTTCTCGACAGGAGGGAAAGTTAAACCGCCAGCAAACTATGGAGCTTGGTCATCATATACTTAAAGCTCACATTTTTAAGGTAAACCTCGCAGCTTAATAGGAGTTTTATGCTCTCTGTACATGAAGGTGTGTTAGAGATCTTCATCGGAGTTGTTTTAATAATTTATCAGAAGCTTTTGCAGAACACCTGAAATTATAACCAGCACTAACAACCAAATTATAACTTGTCTTTGTGCTGATAAGATGTAGATGTAAGTATTATTTGTAGCTTTACAGAGAGGTTTCCTGTTATATTGTTTCTGATAGGGATTCAGTAAAAAGACTGGAATATCTTCCAGTCATCTTCAAGCCTTGTGGATTGGGTATAGTACTGATGGACTGTCTGCAGCCCTTGCTTCTCTGAGAAACATCTATACACCCAATGTGAAGGTAAGAAAACAAGCATGCCTGTGCAGTCAGTGCTCTGTCTCCCACTCTTGCTACAAACCTGTTACTGAATTACTTGCACCAAAATCTGCCAACTATTAAATTCAAAATAAGTGTATTTTAAAATAACATTGAAGTCAGAGATGTTCTGCAATTATTATGCATTAGAGGAGGAAGTACTGTATTGTTGTCTACAAGTATACAATGCTCTGTAAGAAAATCAGTAGATTTCCTGCTTCTGCATTTCTGAAAAGACATTTGGAGCTTGTTATTACTCAAGAGGTATAAAATATGTTTTTATAGATTACTTTTTTGAGAGAATATAAATGGTTCAGCGGGTGAATTCATTGTGTTGGTATTGCTGTCTCCTTGGGCTTTTTACATTGTATTGAATCACTTTTTCTTTAGACAATCTTGTCCTCCACTGCTATTTGATCTATTTTGGGGGGCTATTTTCAAAACATAATGGTGAAGATTTAGATGCTCAGATTAACTTAACTAAGCAAACATCAAATTAGTAATATCTAGTCCAAGAGCACCCCAGAAAAGTCAAGGAAAGAGTTTGTGTTTCCCTTTAGATGGCCTGAAAGGTCTGAAAGCTTAGGCAGATGCATGTGTACCTCACTCTAGGGTAAATTGTAAGGTTTAAATATAAAGAGTTTGCATAAATATGTAGTTAAATCTGACTGTCCCCGGGTACTCCTTTCTGCTTTTAATTTAGACTTCTCAGGAGTAGATTGAGGCACAGGATCTGTAAAATGAGCATGATCACTGATAGTGCTTTTTTCATATAAGACCAGTTGAGAGCTGTTAAGTTATTTCAAATCCTTAAATACCGGAATCATCATTAGAATATGTTAAAAATAACCTCTCTAATACATGTAGAGAGCCTACTGAATGTTCGGTACCTGTGCTTGATGTTCAGAGTACAGTACTATTATATGTCAAAAATAGAAAATTTTCTGTATAGAAAGATAATCCTTCTGATAAATTAAGTTTTCTTGGCATAGATAATTTTACTTTCTTAATCTTTGTGATTTGCATTTATTTCACTCTGAAACACAGCACTTAGTTAACACTACCCAATCAGTGTAAATGTTTCAAAACATCTGCTTTTACTCAGAAACCATGTAAATTGGCTAACCATTTGGTAACCATTATTAATTGGCTTTTATTTATGTAGAACCTCTTAAAGGTTCTTGAAATGTATCACAGTAATTTAGATTATGCAAATTAGAAAACTTCTTCTGGTTTATAATTGGAATGGGATTATTTTGAGGGTTGTTTTGAGGGTTAACATAGTTCCTGAGGCCTGAGTACCAAAGTTAGTTTATTCATCAGTAGATGCTAACTTTAGCAAAAAGAAAGTGATATAGCAGATGCAAAAATGACAAGATTTAATTGCACAATAAAGCAAGGAACACTGAAGCTACAAAACCTTTAAGTAAACAGTGGACAGAAATAATTTATTAAAAATCGTTTACTGACAAGTTTAAACACTTCTTTCTTGATAACCTCTTTACCAGATATTTTAAATCGGTAAGGACATAAAACGCAGTATTTGAAAACAAAATAAAAAATCTGTAACTGATTCCTGCATAGAAAAAATTACTCACTTTTTTTAAGCGCTGCTGTTTTAGACTAATTGTTAAAGTCCAGTTGCATTTTCCTTGACATTTGTGACAAAAAGAACATAGATGAGTGTGTTAACAAATTTCAGGAAATCAAAAATACCACCTGACTTGCTGAGCAGATTTCAATCTCGTTTTCTTGTATGCAGAAATACCAAGGGAATAGTAAAAGGGAAATATGGTGAGATTAAAAGCATTATAAAATAAAAATGGTAGGATTCCTGGATTTGGGAAATGGAGATCTGGAAGTTGCAACTTTAGCCAACTGCTAAGCCTTTAACCAGAAATTTGCTTACATGCATGCACACTGAGTTTTATTTTTAAACATATATATACATATATATGTGTGTGTGTGTGTATAAAATCGTGTGTGTGTGTGTATAAAATCGTGTGTGTGTAGCCTGGTTTTCTGTTAACGGAGTCTGTTAAATCTGCAGAGTAGTAGTAAATAACGTAGATGACAAATCATGCTATTGTAACGGATTTTGAAATTGCATAGGGTAGTGAGTTTGGTAGAGTTTGAGCTTCTGTTAGTAATACACAGTTTAGTAGAACAGTAATTTTCTAGCAGATGACTTGTAAACTTTCATATATGTAATAAAGTCAGTGTCCGCCCAGTGTCCAGTGTCTGCATTGAAATTGGAGTAGCACAGAAGGACTTTAATCAAGGCATTTAAGTTGGTTCATAAATTAAGACAAATATAAAAAAAAAATGCTGTGTTTACATCCAATTTTTAGGTGAGTCGTCTGCTGATCTTGGCAGGAGCAAATGTGAATTACAGGACAGAAGTACTAAATAATGCTCCAGTTCTGTGTGTTCAGTCACACCTTGGACATGAAGAAATGGTCACTCTTCTACTAGAATTTGGAGCTGCTATTGATGGAACTTCAGAAAGTGGAATGACCCCCCTTAGCTACGCAGCAGCTGCAGGTCACATGAACATAGTTTCGCTGCTGTGCAAAAAGGGTGCAAAGGTAAGCTGAGACACAAAGCTTGCAGTGTCTGCAGACAAAAAAAACCGTGGCTGCCTAAGGAAGTGCTTGTTGCTTACATAACTAGCACAGAGCCCTCGGGAGGTAAGAAGTTTAGAACACATATGCAGGGTCCATGACAAGTTGTCTTTCAGGTCACATGCATGCTTGATTTTTGTGTGCATAACTAGTTCCTGTAAAGATAATGGGTCTATGTTTCTGCTAGATGTCGAAATCTTTGCACTAATATTGCTTAGAAAGCCCAGCGTGAAGTCCCAATATTTGCCATCAAAATGTAGCCGGAGATGCTGCAGGTGTTGTCATGGTGGTTGGCAAGAGCATTCGAGAGGCTGACTTTACCTAGCGCCCCGTTCAGAAGGGGACTGCAGCAGCCCTTAGTAAATGTCGTTTTCAGAAGTGGTACCATTGCATTCCATGGGCTTGAGTGAGACCCACCGGCCTGTAATTCTGTAGATTTTTCTTTTTGCACTTTTTGAATATAGAAATGTCATTTGCTTTCTTGCAGTCCTCAGGACCCCTCCCCCTTGTCATGAGATTTCTACAGTTCTCTAGACTTTTTTTGAAATTATTTTTAACTATAAACATTTTTCTTAATGCAGGCTGACTGCATAGACAAGAAAGGCCAATGTGCTTTGATCCATAGTGCACTTAGAGGGCATCGTGATATTCTTGAGTACTTGCTCAATGCTGTTTGGATAACTCCTTCCCAAGAAAAAAATTCACTGAGAAAATGCCAGGTGCTGCAGCAAGCACTGACAGCAGCTTCCAGTATGGGACACTCTCAGGTAGGTTGGGACATCGCATATTTCCAAATCTGTTTGAATTCATCAGAATTGTACAACAGGGTTTGTAGTTATCTATGGAAGAGGTATGGGCAGCTAGTTTATCATGTGATTAGGTTAATTTATCATATGATCCAAGAGTATCAAACAAATTCAGTTTGATTCTAAACTATGATTAATGTGAACTAGGGCAAAAATTCCTTCACTCTGGTAAAAGTTCTGATTTGCCATCCACTGATGAATGCGGAAGGACCACCTCATTAGTATCTGCAAAACAGATCACATTAATCATAAATACCTCTTCATTTACGCAGAAATTTCTTTCTCTTTCTTCTTTTTAGAGCAAAAATCAGCTAGAATTTTTAGCTAGAAATAAAAGCCTGTGTATTTCATTAATTTACATTATATTCTAGCATCTTTCTGTTTTTTGCAATCTCAGCAAGTCTGTGGCCCATTAGAAAACTGCTTAGTGTTTAGAAGAGGGTCTAATTTAAAGTTCTTGTGTTAGCTGGTGGTTAGAAAGAACATAGCATTTTTTAAGGTAAAAATAAAAACACAGAAATTCCATTAGTCTTAACTCAAAAAATGACCAAGGCTGTTCCGTAAAGTAGAAGCCCTGAATAACAGTTAAGATATAAACAGCATAAAGGTGGAAAAAAAGTATGAATCCCCATTTCAGAAGATGTATTATAATATAAACTGTTTTTATTAACATTCACTTGTCTTTTGAAGTTATTTCCCAAATCATACTGATCTTGCTTTGGTAGATTAAGGACAAAATCAATTGGGCTGTGTGTCAAACATTATATCTGTGATATGTTTTATTTATTTATTTACTTTACAGGTGGTTTGTTACCTCTTGGCAATTGAAAAGGGACGTGAAATTGATATCAATGAGACTGATGTACTCTGGGGAGAGACAGGTATTTTCTGTTTTGACCTTTGAATTATATTTTCTATGATACAAACAAAGAGGGATGTACCAGACTTAAACTGCATGTGGATCAATTTTATCATTATAAGCAATGTTAGTATTTTTTACTTTGTTAAACCTTTTTTCCTCTTGTTTGAAGGAGAGGATATGTGATTGCCTAGTTTGTTCGAGCTAGGCACTGGGTCAGAACATACTTATGTGCATGGCAAGTGCCAGAGTTTTTTGTTCATTTTCAAGCTACGCAGTAAACTACACAGCATACAGTTGTGTTTTATTGTAGGAATAGCATCTTAATTTCATTTTAAAATTTTGAGATTTGCATGATCAGGCAGGAAAAGTGTTTTTGTCTGTGTTTTTCTTTTTTATTTTTCTTTCTTTCTTTCTTTTATTCTTTTTCCCTTTTTGGAGTAGCCTTTTCATGTAAGCAAATGAGCAGCAAATGTTCTATCCATATACAAAACTATGCCTGCTCCTCATTGCAAATAGAAAAATCCAATAACTCACACCTTCCGCCTCGCCTTCCCCTCCCCACAAACAAAACCAAAACAACAAAACTCTTGGAGGTGCCTGAACCTTGTTAGCTGCTCTGCAGCACTCTGCACCTTTCCGTTGTGCCCTGCTTGCTTCCCTCTTCTCCCTGCACTAGAGCCTGATCGTGAGAGCGCTAGAGCCTGAGCCTGAGATCAGATTTGTATCTTGAGAAGATGAAAGCTCAAGCGCTCTGTGTGCTCCGGGCAAAGAAAGCCTCACTGAAAGTCTCCTTCCAGAAGCGGATGAGGAAGGCTGGCATCATTGGTGGAGGAGAGTAATAGGGAAAGGATGGGTAGAACCTAAAATACTAACTGCAAAGGAAGTGTAAGGTAAAGTTAAAAGATTTTGAAATAAAAGGGTGAAGATTTGTAGAGGACTTGTTACAAGGATGTTTCCATCAGATGCTGCTGAGTCAAGGCGCAAGCTTCGAATTCCAGAAGGGTTATTATAAAGAAAGAAATCCTCTGAAGGGTATTAATGCAGTGGGCATGCATGTTGAGGCTAGTCACTGCACTGCATGCCTAATGGGAATTTTTATTATAAACCACTGTTTGATAGGCTGTACTGCATCTACTTGGAATACATTAAAAGCAAATCCTCCTCTCCAAGCAAGTGTGGATACATGCAAGATAAAATTCCAGAGTTAAAGGTCACACATATAGCAGCTGTTCTTGAACTCTGAAAAGGGTTTTAGTATTTGATTACATACCAAGCTTAATGACTTTGTTATGCTTGTTGGATTCTACAAGACCAATTAGTCTTTTTTCCAACTAATTTTCCAGCTGACTTTCCAGACTCTGTGTGTCTTGTTTAAGACGTAAGAACATCCTTTTTTCCTCCTAATTAGAATTTCTCTCTAATACTGTTGGCTACAGATCAAAAATCTGTCAGTTTGCTGTTTTTTCTTCAGCTTAATGGACTGCTCTTGTATTTTCTGTTCTGCATCTCTTGTGTCCGTCTAAGTTGGTGTATTCTGAGTATATTAGGTAGATGGATCAGAGGTGATCCTTTCAGTAGAACAGTAGAATTTCTTGTCCCCGAATAAATAAGTACAGGGTAGTCATAATGTTGCTATAATGTTATTTGCACTGTGAACTAAAAACCTGGACCTGACAGAATGATAAATGTGAAGTTTTGGGGAAAAAAAGGTTTTTTTGCCTTTACTGTTGATACTGTTGATATAGGCAGCTATAGCAGTTATTTCCAGTGTTCATATATAAAAAGTGACTATAACTATAACATAGCGAGGTATCACTCAGAGTGTGCGAGTTCCATATTGTTGGAGGAAATAATGGATTTACTGCTTCCTGCGGAGTTTGTGTTTTAATTTACTTCCAGCATTTATTGCAAGGTTTTTTTTGTTTTTTTTTAAAGCTACTTTATCACCACTGAAATTTCTAAAAAGAAATTATGAGTGATAAGAAATTCAGTAGTTGGCCCACTTAGTGGGGGCAGGGGGTGGGGAAAGTATTAGGTGTTTGTACTAGCTTTATATAGAAAATGGAGAGGTGAATTCTTTCCAGTTCTTGCAGAAGGTAACTCAGGAACACAATTTTCAGAAATGTTTGCAGCACAGGGTGAAGCCGATTAAAAGAATTCAATGAAAATAAGTCTGTTCTAATTTTAAGATCCACAAGAATGCAATATGAGAAGAGAAAAATCACAATGGGCAAAATACAGGAAAATATCTTATTTTTCAAACTTCAAATAATATTGTAGTGAAAAGGAGAATAATAAACTGTAGGGAAAAAATGAGAAGTTGTTTAAATGCATAACCTTGGAGCCAAAGTTTTCTTTCAGAGTCATGATACTAAGTTGGGTTACAAAGTGTTAGTGCCCAGTATTTGGAAGTTACCGGCTTTAGCAACATTTTGTCAGCATAGGTTTTTCTTATGAGTAGCTAAAATAAATGTCAGATCAGTGGTTTTATTATTACACAGTCTGGGCACACGCACTATTGTATCATTTTGGACTGTTCAGTAATGATTTTAGCCACTACTGAAAAGGTGTCTTCTACAGTGGTGTATCTGTCCAAAGTTGAAAGATTACTACATTTGAGGTAGCGAGCAAGACAACACACACTACGCATTTCAGAAGACGGTTTCAAGGTGGCATAGAAAGTTGAGGTTTGTATGTGCTGAAAAATGCACCGTGTTCCCATGCAGCCTAGGGCAAGGATGAGCCTCTAGGAAAAGGAACTATTCGTTGCTGACCGTCTGTGACAGTTCCAACTAGTGCAGAATGAAGCCAGGTTGTCTGAGGAGCAGACGGCCAGTGGAGATTCGGGTGTCTGCTGTTTGGTGGTACGTCGCCGCCCGGCGCGGAGGCAGTGGTACCCTCCAAAACTTGAGCTAAAGCACCTTGTTGGATCCCAGAAGCACTGTGAGCTTTGCCTTGGGGAAGGGCTTCATGAAAAGAGACAAAATTTTCTTGTTGTAAAATAAATGATTAAAGAAAAGGAACTATATCAAAGTTGGCTGGTTTATCCAACATTTCCGTAAATACTCCTTTTAACCTACAACCTATGCACGTGTTGTAGTTGTTATCTTTGAGAATTGCTTTTTATTTTACCATACAGTATCTTTGACTTATTGCCTTAACCTGCTTCTGACTTACACATTTAGAGCTGAAAATAGTTATGAAAATCCTACAGAGTAGCTGAGTTGAAGAAATCGGGGATGTTGCATGTGTGGAATATGTTAAAACAGCTGAGGTGTTGATGAAAATGCTTTCTTTAGCCCTTACAGCTGCTGCAGGAAGAGGAAAAGTGGAAATCTGTGAATTACTGCTTGAAAATGGAGCTGTTGTGACAAGAGCCAACAGGAGGGGGATTCCTCCGCTTTTCTGTGCAGTTCGGCAGGGTCACTGGCAGGTCTGACACATCTTCATAGTTTAAACAATTCCTGTGGGAAACGGTCTTTGAAATAACATAGACTTCCTCCCATCCCTAGTGACATAATAAATTAATGTAAATTTTCTAATACTCATTTGCATGAACTTTAAAGGGGGTGTTCAGAAGCTCACTGCTTAAGATATTTTCATTAACGCAGAGGATTTGTGAGAACACTGGCTACATGAGAACTTTGGTTGTAAGATACTTTAAAAAATAATACACTGAATCCGTAATACTTTATTTCCCAGATCAGGAACAGAGAAAATTACAGATTCATTGTACTGCTTTTGTGGTAAAGGAGAGAGAATCTTAGGGTTCGAGGCCCTTCTTAAGCCTGCCAATTTTTATTGGTTTAAGCGCAGCATGAGAAGTGGTCTCAAGAGTGGAGCAACTAAGCGCTGAATTGCTAACAGTTAAGACATGAGCTGAGCAGGACTTTCAATGATTGCTTATAAATGATGGCTTAGTCCACTTCTGCAAAAGTCTGTGCTAAATTAGAGCAAAATCTAAACCTGCTCTATTTGTTTCTAATTGCTGTTTCCTATTTCAGATAGCTAAACTTCTGTTGGAGCATGGCTCTGATGTGAATTCAAGTGACAAGCAAGGCAGGACTCCGCTTATGGTGGCCTCTTGTGAAGGACATTTGAGCACTGTGGAATATCTGTTTTCTGAAGGTAGCAAATAAATGTTTCAAAGCTGAATAGATGTTTCATAGACTGCATCTATTTGAGTTAAATAATTTTACATACTAAACAAGATGTCTTCATAATAAAGTTCATTTTCATTTTATAGGTGCAGCTATTTCATCCCTGGACAAAGAAGGACTGACAGCTTTGAGCTGGGCCTGTCTAAAAGGACACAGGGAAGTGGTTCAGTATTTAGTTGAAAAAGGTGCTACAGTTGATCAGATGGACAAAAATGGACGAACACCCTTAGACCTGGCAGCTTATTATGGAGATGCTGATATTGTAAGTAAAGCTAACTGTGAAAAATAATCGGGGGGGGGGGAACATATCTCCTCTTTATAATATTAAAAAAAAAAAGAAGAAACCAAATGACAAAGGAAATGTGGTCATTTGCCAAGATTTTGGCTGCAGTACAAGTGCTTACTATGAAGAGCAGTTACTAGATAAGGTTTTAGTACTGAGGTAGGGGTGGTAGAAGGGCAGCACTACATCGTTGTGCTTTACAGCGTGCAGTTATACTTGATATTGTGTTTTTTAAATCTCTGTAAGAAATAACACTAGCTGTGTTGCAACGCAATATTGTGTTGTAACACATCAACCTTGTGTTTTGAACTGGAAAATGAAACAAAAAAAAAAAAACAACAACAACAACGCCCCCCAAAAAATATGGGACATGAAAGGACAATACCTGCCTTGGTAAACCCTCAAGCCCGTTAAGGGAACTGGGCAGGTCCCATTTGGGTACCTCAATGGTATGGAGACCTCACGTGAGAAGGACAGAAAAAGAGTAATAGGACGAAAAAGGATGAAATGAGAATGCTGCCTTAGGCCACATTGCCTGTCATTCATAGGTGTCTTCTGTGCTTTGTGTGACAGTGACACTGCTTAGAAAATCCATTATACTTTTCATCTTGAAGATTTTGTATGGAAAAGCATTTCTCATTGTTACTTGTGCAGTGTTTATGTATGTGGAAATAAAAGACTGAGAAGCAGATTCATTTTTCTTTGTTCCTTGGGTGATTTCAGAAATGGGACAACAGGTCAAGTCCTTTTTCAGTCTTGTACCTTTCTTGCACACCACCTCTATTACCAATGTATAAGAATTTTTAGGGGAAATGCATTTGAATTTGAAATGGAGAATACCTGAGGTCAAAACTTTAACTCTATAAAGTATTTTATAAGTAGACTCTCCTACATCTTAAAAATGTCTTTTAATTATGAACTTAATTCAAGCAAGATTGAGTGGCATCTTAAAACAAAACATCTTGCTGGTCTGGCTCTCCAACCATGGACGCTTAAGGCTCATCTTGTTTCTATTCACAGGTGCAGTATTTGGTAGAGCAGGGAGCCGTGATTGAGCACGTTGACCACAGTGGCATGCGGCCGCTGGACAGAGCTATTGGATGTCGGAATACGTCAGTAGTGGTTATGTTACTGAGAAAAGGGGCTAAATTAGGTTAGTAACACCTCTCCTCTACTCAAAGGAGAGAACTGAATGTCTGTTCTGCTAGGACAACTGTTAGCTTTTATGTAGATGAAATAACTCTTGAATTGCACAGTAGATTTTCCGAGTAATATGGTTTACAGGTGCCTGTTGAAGAGAAATTAAACTCTTCCCTCCTTTTAAAGTCAAACATTGCAGACTCTCCTCAGAAGTGAGGAAATGCAAGGAAGTTTACTCTGCTCCTTTCTTTAATGTATGTTGATCAGGAATCTATCATGATACCCTCGCACCAGAATAATGATTATTCTGGTACTCCTTATTTTTGACATTATTAATGATGTTAGATGAATTTAACTTAAATTTACCTTCACCAGTATATTACAGAATCCAGCATTTTTCCAAAGATTAGCAACATGTCCAGCTCACATATCATCAGTAGGCAGGTAGATGTGGCAACTATGTGTGATGACTGTTGAATCTGTAGCACCTTTAAACCATAATTTAGATTGTTTAATTTTGCAGGTATTAGAAATAAGCAGAGCCCCTTACCTAGGACTATACTTTGCCATGGACTTTCATAATGTCCTATACAGACATCAGAGGAAAAATGAGTCAGACCATTTAATACCTAGTTGCCCTCTATGAGTAGAGAGGGCAGGGGGAACAAGGCAGTATAGATCTGTAGATTAAAATTGTTCCTTACATGTAGAATATCCATTGAAGCAGTATTATGCTTTCTAGTGCAGTTAGATATCGCAAACAAGCTCTTCTCGCTCATGAGTAAATCTTAAAATTTAACTTGCAGGAAATGCGGCATGGGCAATGGCAACCTCAAAACCTGATATTCTCATCATTCTGCTGCAGAAATTGATGGAAGAAGGAAACTTACTGTACAAAGTAGGTAGATCTGTTTTCTAATAGGAAAATGCTATACTTGCATTTAGCTTCTTTACATCCCCAGTTCTTTTGTGTAGCTGCACATCATCTCCTGCTTGGAGTGATACCTGGAAACTTCAGGAACTCTGAGGAAAAAAAATGAGCAAAAAATTCCTAAAATAAATAAATAAACAGCTTTCCAACTCTGGAGCTTATTGATAGCAGCACAAGTTTTACACCATTCCATTAAGAACATGCTCTGCTAATACCATTTAGATATTAGAGGCTTAATAATTCAAATAATTGAAAATATAAATTATACATGAAGAATAATTGTGTGGGTCACAGTGGTCTGTATTAATGTAAAAACTTCGATGATACTTCACCAGAATAGTAACGAGCCTACAAAGTAAACTCCAATTAACTCAAAAGTTCTCATTTTGTCTGTGTGTCAGTTTAATACATGTGTGCACGTACAGACATGTGTGCAGAGTCTGTCTGTATGGTCTTTACTTGAGGAGCACCTGCCAGCAGATGTTGGATATAAATGTGCTTTTTTTTGTATCAGCGAAAGTTGCAAGCATTTCTGAAAAGTCCCTTATTTCCTCAATTTGTAGAAAGGTAAGATGAAGGAAGCAGCTCAGCGCTATCAGTATGCTTTGAGGAAGTTCCCCCGAGAAGGCTTTGGAGAAGAAATGAAAGTTTTCAACGATCTGAAAGTTTCATTATACCTAAATTTGTCCCGATGTCGACGAAAAACAAATGTAAGATCTTATTAACCTGTTGCTTCTTTGGTAGTGGGAATCTTAGACTTGTTTTCTACTGTTTCGCAGAGAGCTTGGGTGGCTTGTTGCTATCACTGTGTCCTGTGACTCCTGATCCTCCTGCGGGGCTCCAAGGATAGAAGAGGGATACTCCAAAGCGCTAGCTAGCATCAGGGGAAACTTGCATAAGGGCAAAGGATCTGATAGTTTCCATGTTCCAGTTCATCCTCATGGGTCACTGCATGCATCTTTCTTACAAACATTGCTACTTAAACATTTTTTTTGCCTTTTATTAGAGTTCTTTGACTATACCCAATTGAGCTTTGTTCTGTCAGTGCATGAGGACAGTTCATGGCATAAAGACCTGTTGGCAAGGGGGAATAATTATGACTGCTTCTATGTAATTGAATTTTTTGGGAGAATTGGGCTGTAGTTTGCTTTCTGTACTTTCAAGTAAAAATATCCCTCTACCACCTTTGGTTAAACGAACATCACCATAGCCTACCAGCAGAACCGTCTTTGATGTGTTTCATATATTTGGATTAATTGGGATAGGGGTAGTTTATATCTTCACCAGTGCTATCAGTGAACCTGGGTGAGTGTTTAAAATAAAACCCTCTGATTTTCTGAATATCCCCTACATTACCCCTTCTGAAATGTTTCTGCGGCATAGGTAGGCAACAGCCATCCCCCATTCCTTCTTTTCATGACTGCTTCATTCCCTCGTCATCCAAATGAGTTATTCTTGCTACCTGTTACACTTTGAACAGCATTTGAGCATTTGACCAGGAGTTTACCTGGACTGTTTTACTGCTGCCCTGCTCTGTGTGCAGTGCTAATTCTTGCCTGTCTGCCAGGGCTGCTCTCCTGATGCCTTCTGAGATCCCACTGTGTCTTTCAGATGCTGAAAGCCACTGTACAGTGCGTGTCTGTGCCCATGTATGTGTGGGTGTCACTGGCCTCTCGTGAGCTCCCACTTAGGTTTTGCTAAATGCATCACCCCTCCTCCGAACTGACAGTTCAGCACGTGAACAGCTCCAGTCTCACGTGATGTCCTAGGCCCTTCGTCCTTCCTTGAGGTGCTTTTTGACACCTTGCATGAGCATCAAACCAAGCTCTGGACAATTCTAACTAATGTTTTGTTCTGTTTCTTCTGCACTTTCAGATTTTCAACTGGTCTTTTTCCAAAATACATTCTAAATAGAGCTTTGTCATTTGAGGTTACCCCGGGTCCTGTTGAACATGTGTTCTCTTCTAGCATTTTAACGACTTTGGCTTGAAAATGACTAGATCTTACCCTCGTTAACACTTCTTTTTAGCTACTTCAGATTCAGCTCCCTTTAGGAGGTCTGTTCTCAGTCCTTCTGAAAAATGCTTGGTTTTCCTAACTAATACACATGACTTTCTAGACTGGATAAACTTTTGCTTAACACTTCTAAAACAGTAGCATCAATAGAGAACATGAAGGGTTTTTTTAATGACACTATATAATGAATATATTTGTTTCAACTGTCAGGACTTTGGTCTAGCTGAAGAGTTTGCTACCAAAGCATTGGATCTGAAACCAAAGTCTTATGAAGCCTATTATGCTAGAGCAAGAGCCAAGAGAAACAGCAGGTACCGTTTGTTTCTGTGTACTTCATAATACTGATGATAATGCTTTCCTTTTCCTTTAGATAATCAAATTTTATACCTGAAGTTACTAAGAAAAGGTGGTTTTCCCTATGCAGTTACCATCTGCATTAGGTCTCCATATGAGTCAAAACCAACCAGGCATAAACCAAAAGCCATATTGAATACTCTGTTAGGTAATTATTAGGGATTCAGAAAGTGACAAATTGATACGTTAGTGTATATAGGAGTATGTTACATGTAAGAGCCACTAGTGCCTATGGAGGGCTGCCTATGGATTGGATTTCAGCAAGGTGCCTGTTGTGAAGATAATAGTAAAGGGCTCCTGAGATCATAGAATCACAGAATGCTTAAGGTCGGAAGGGACCTCTAGAGGTCATCTAGTCCAACCCCCTGCACACGCAGGGCCACCCAGAGCACATGGCACAGGGCAGCATCCAAACGGGTCTTGAAGATCTCCAGGGAAGGAGACTCCACAACCTCTCTGGGCAGCCTGTTCCAGTGCTCTGTCACCCTCACTGTAAGAAAGTTTTTCCTTAAGTTCCTGGGGACCTTTTGATGTTTAAATTTGTGGCCATTTCCTCTTGTTCTGTCACTATGATGAGATGAGGCTTTTGTTTGCAGTCCTAGCAGCCCACCCAGGCTGGCTTCTGGGAGAGTCTCTTAGGTCACACAGGCAAGTTCCAGGACCAGTTCTGTGCTTCCATTGTATACAAGAGCTTCCTAGGTTGGAGGGCATGATTTGTTTCTTCTCACAACATTTTCAGGAAAGGAAAGATAAGAGAACAGTGTCTTGAGTGTAGCAGCAATGGATATGCAGCAGGTAATACTGACTCAATTCACCCTAAGTTTTTAATTGGTAACTTTTTTGTTTTAACAGAAAACTCCATGCAGCCCTTGCTGACTTATGTGAAGCCACGAAGCTGTGTCCTACCAACCAAGAGATAAAGCGTCTCCTGGCTCGAGTGGAGGAGGAGTGCAAGCAGCTCCAGAGAGCGCAGCAGCAGAGGCGCCAGTCTCCGCAGCCGGGACAGCCGAGTAACAGCTCTGAAAACGAGGACGAGGCCGTTATGCAAGGTGTGAACAGTAATTTTAATCTTCAAGAGAGAACAGAAGAATTGCCACACTGTGGTGAATCCGTTTCCGTTCCACAAAGGCTGGAACGTCCTTCGGCTGCCTCATGCTTCAGCAGGACCCTTCAGGAAAGTGCTCAACAGAAAACCAGGCCTGTGTCTCCGCCAGGCAGAGTGGGCAGCAAGTACCTGAGAGAGCCAGGCTTGATCCTGCAGCCAACAAAGCAGGCACAGATTGTAAAAACTAATCAGCACCTGAGCGCTATTCAGCCTGTGTCAAAACCAGGAAGCAGTCAGTGTAATACAAAGTCATCTTGTCAGTTTCTTCCCCAAAGTCCTTTGCCAGTACGACATTCTGGAAACCTTAATGGCAACAAAATCCAGTATTTGGATGATTCGGGCACGTTATCATCTGGGAGTGTTGCCACTGGTCCTAGTGCTGGTCAGTACAACGAGCCGTGCAAGTCCAGCCAATGTCCCCACTCGCAGCACAGTGAGAGTCTCTCTTCTCACCCTTCCAGGAAGTCTAAAGGTGCTGACAGGTTAACAGCTCCTGCTCCAGTGGGTTTTGGTGAAGCAAGACAGCAAATTCCTGTAACCAGCACTGTGTCTTTTAGTTCTCCATCCAGCAGTATGGTTCTTGCCAGTTCAACTAGCAGCTTAAGTTCAGCAGGTAGTTTTACAGATAGCATGAAGGGGCTGGGGCCAGACATTCAAACCAAGGAGAATAAAGTCAATCAAGTTCAGGGTCCTGCTGCTGAACACAGACCTCGCAACACCCCATTTATGGGAATCATGGATAAAACTGCAAGGTTTCAGCAGCAGAATAACCAATCCAGTCGCACTTGGCATTCTCAGGCAACAACAGAAGGATTAATGAATGCTGGTTCTGGGGGCATTCAGCTCTCAAATTTGGAGCATTACCCAGTCAAACATCACCAGACTAAACCATTCTCCACTGGTGTTGCCTCAGGTGACAGCATCAGGAACGGCGTGCAAGCTAAAGGCCTTGAGGAGGGCAGGGGCCCACTGTCCGCCCCCTGTCCGGACAGCAGAGCAGCTAAACAAGCTCCCCGCCTGCACGCAGAGCCCCTGGCGAAGCAGCAGTCTCACGTGGGCAGGGAGGGCCATCTGAGTCACGTGACAGCTGCGAAACCAAAGCGATCGTTCATCGAATCCAATGTGTAAATACCAATTTGAACAATACATGTCTGTAAAACCTAGCTCAACATCAGAGTGTTACTTCTGCCTAAAATACTGATTGGCCTTTTCTGCGTTTGAGGATGCAGTCTGTGTTGGCCAGGATTTAATGGGACACAACCACTTCAAGCTGTTCACACCATCCCAGGAGAGTCACAGTAACTGGAATAGCAAATCTGTGTAGAGTTGGCTAGGATCATCAGCCACCAAACCGGGACCTCACGTGGGGAAAAGTCCTGCAACTTTACACTTACACAGAGTTTTAATCTTGGCTTTTGGTTGTATTACGTCTCATCACTTACATAATAATTGTGCCTCTATAATGCTTAAGTGCTTGGCTCTCAAAACAGTATTAAGAAAACTATCTGCTGCATAACATTCAGATCTGTATATGTATGTTTTTTAGGCAAAGATAGTATTTTATCACTTTTTTAATGGAATCTAATTTGGATTGCATGATGTACATTTAAGAACCTTAAATAATTTGTGAATGAGTAAACTACAGGCAGCCATGTTTTGACATGTAAATAACCTTTTAGTAACTATAAGAAAAAAAAAAAGTAAAATAAGCAGTGACATTTGCATGTGCATCGAAAGGCTTTGACCATATTGGTTATTGCACTGAGTAACACATATTATGGCATGTTAACAGTAACCGCACTTTATATAGTTTATCTACTCACCTTTGGGTGCTACTTTAAAGGAAAATATTTTGGCTTTTTTCATGGGGAAAAAGGTACAGGAATGGAATGCTTATAAAGTGTTTGTGTAGGAATTGATGGAGTGAGGATGAAAGCCTGAGGGAACAGTCTGGGCAGTTGTTTTTTAGGATGAAGTTGTGAAGTATTTTTCAGAGTAAAAAAGGTTTTATATTTGCAAGACTGTTCAGAAAATAACCTGATGTAGTGACATTCCTATGAGTGAAATTAGGTTGGGGTGATCAGCTCAACATATTGTCACTTTTCTAGTCTTGTTTGTGTACAGTGTTGTGTATACATTGTAAACTGCTTTATATCCATTCTTACAAGTTCTGTGTCAAGTTTGCATCATTACGCTTTAGCTTATTTATTTTTTACTGTTTCTTTGATATTTTGCAGTAGTCTTATTATTCTTGTCCTATAGTTCTGTTTTTGCACAACTACTGTATTTTCCCATACAAAATAAAGGCTAGGATATAGTTGTGGAATAAACACTCTGACAGTTACAGGAAAAATACTCTCTGTATTTAGTAACATGGGAAAAAAAGGACTTTGTTGTATTTTAAATGGGAATAGGATTACACACTTCAATATTTCTTAACTTCTGAAGGATTCTTTGCAAAATCAAGACTTAAGGATAATAAGCAAAAATTCTAAGATTTTAATTTAAAAACTAATTGTGAATTTGAGCACTTGATTTCTTTTTTCAAATGAAAATAGTGTGCAGTTAACTACAGAAAAAAAGTTGTTCAGTATTTTTTGAGGCACTCAACTTTTTTTTTTTTAATGTAAACATTTAAGTGACAGTCAGAGGTTAGAACACAAACTTAGTTTTTTATTTCCAGTTGTTTCCAGTGCAGTTATTTTGTTCAGCTACATCCACCTTCATTTCCATTAATTGTAATAAACAATGTTAAAGCTAAGTGCTGTCCTTACGTTTCTGTTGGGTCTCCAGCCAGCGGCTGATGGCCACTTTGAGAGACCGGTTGGGTGTGAGCAGAAGGGAGGGGAGGGGGAGGTTTGTCATGGGACTGGAGCGTCTCTTGTTCAGCCAGTTTTCCAATGCCTCCTTTTCATAGGAATAGCCATCTGCAAAGAAAACCATCATAAAAAGTTAAATTTACAAACACTTGGGCACTCTTGCACTTAGTTACCTCCCCTGCCCTAACAAGAGCCTGTCTCTTCCTTTTCTATGTTATCTATACCATCTACAAAAACTGGTGGCAGATCATGCGTCATCTTAAGTATTTTTCAAAATACTTCAAAAAAAATCAAGTTACATCCTTAATTATACTCCAGTAAAATTTTATACACTAGTATTAAAATCAAATTTGGTTCAATTTCTGAACCTAGTCCACAAGCTAGCTAGTACAAGCAAAAAAATAAATAAAAAAAAAACCCACTGTAAATTTCATTGATGACACTAATAATAAATCTTGCTTAAGGTAAAATTCTCGTACATGGTAACAACTCTGGCTAAAGCATCAGACCAAAGAGCCAGCTACGGCTGTGGCTGTTTTGAGAAAGCATTTTGGGCTGCAGTGCCCAATTTCTCACAGGAAGTACCTGGTGTGGAGGGGTAGACCCAAAGAGTTGCGTTGGGTCTTTCAGAAAATTTCTCTCTGGGTGCCTTTTCTTTGCTGATGTAGCAGTAGTGGGGGAGGGTAATTTTACTTCCAGAGCAGGTGCTGAGGTGCCCATGCCAGCAATGGCCATTGCCCAAAGGAGCAAAAAGCTATTGGCCTTTTCCCAAAGGAGTGGCAGGAGTGTAAACCTGGAGCCCTGCAGACCTGGAAAGGCACTTGGCGCTGTCAGCACACACGGTGCTCCTGCGCCTCAGGAGCCACCTCGGGCGCAGGACGGAGGCGGCTGTGGGAGCCCTGTCCCTGCCGGGCGGCCAGACGCAGCGGGTGCCGCGTGGGGCTGCGGAGCGACCTGCTGCACAGGCCGGGCAAAAGCTGGTGCGGGGGCCCACCCTCCCCTGGACAAACAGCGGCCGGTTGGCTTGGTGCTCATCTCCCCGGCCCCGCAAGGCACAGCCAAGCTCTGCAACGTTCCTTCAGTAAAACGTTTTAGCTATATAACAGCTTCCTGACTTTTTCAGTCCTCTCAGTTTGAGCCTGTTGGTTTAAATTGAGCTCATACAGTGCAAACTTTTAAATGCCCTATATGTGCTGCAACAGGCCTGCTTTGTTTGTTACCTTTGTGTGCATTTCCTGTATACACTGGCCAAGGCAAGTCTGCAATTAAGATTGTAACTACCTCTGTGCAGTGGCACAAAAAGAAAACCATATTAAAAAAGCCACCAGCAGAGAGCACATTAAGAAACTTGCACGATATAGTATTTCTCATTATCGGCTACAATGATTTGACAAGTTAAATATCTACAACCAATTTTGGTACAGAACTGTTTAGAACTATTTATACTTTTAGAACGTCTAAAATATGTCCATTATTAGTAGTCTTTTTATCTTTAAACCATTTGTTTTAATAAAAGTTGCTCAAACACATACCAGCTGCAATAACAGGCTCTTTCATTAGCTCCCTTGTTATCGGACATAAGAATTCATCTGGGATAGCAACAGAAACAGATTCCATTTTCATCCTTAGTTCTTCAATTTTGCGGATAACTTTACTGCGCAGACCTAGAGACTCTGAAAAGTTATTGGTGCATTAAGTGAAAAACACGGAGATGGCAGCTAAAAAGAAACTTTTCTTGCATTACCCGGTAGTGCAAAGCTCTCACTCCATCCCCCACCCGCTACAGAAAAGGCCAGACACCCTTACGGTCACACTGCAAACACCTAACTAACTGCCATGCGCTCCTGCTACCTGTGATAGCGCTGCGGAGTAGTGACAAACAGCAGAAGGTGGCATGTGACGCAAGTGCGGCACTGCGTGAGGCTAAGCCTGTCAGATCAGTGTTTTATTTATTAGATGCATAAAAGAAACATACGCAGCTGCAAAACTATATGGAAGCGGGACAGAGTAAGATCTAGCATGTTTTCCCCTTAGAATGAGGCAAAAACCACCTTCTACCAAACTGCACTTTGCCTGGGTGCTGTTACAGGCACCCGTTTAGCCCAGGAAGGGCACAGAGGGCTGAAATTCATCACAAACCAGAACAGTGGGACAGCATTTCTAATGCTACTTAACTTGCCCAAAAGTCCATTTCTTTAAGACTTAGATTTAAAAACACAAAACACAGCAAGAGACTGAATACAACTACCAGGCTGGACTGCCTTCTTCCTGCATTCACAGGAGACTCTCGTACTCTACCAGTCTCACCAAATGCCGTTCCTGTAAAGATCCTGTACAGGATTTCCCTTGGGTTTTGTCATATAAGGTAATTTACAGTACAATACACAACACCTGTTATAGTGCATGGCTGTCTTATGACATACAATGGAATTTTGATAAAAAAATAAAAATCTTTGTATTTTTTTTTAAAGGATTATGCTGCAGTTTAATGCCACTCTAAGGTAAAAACTATAAAAACACATGGTTGCACTATGCTGCTTTGAGCACTTTCAGACTTAGTTCAAAGGCCCTCAAGTCTGCAAATGAGTCAAGAAACATCGGCCACCTTTAAGACACTCACCAAAACAGTTGCAAGGCATTTGTGCACTCTGCCTGCATCTAAACACTTCACTGCTGCATGCACCTAGCTCATAAAAGACATCCTAAACTTCATGGCTCAGGCAACGGTTGTGTAAACCTCCTACACGGAAAGGGAAGTAACTTATTCTACAAGAAAACAATGCATGGACTGTCCTCTCCACAGAAAAATACTCCAGGTATACAGAGAGAGAGAGATGCACACATTCATACCCTACCAATCAAATTATAATATTCTACTTAGCCATCATTAATGCGCAGCTAGAAAGGGAAAAAGCAAATATAAAAAAAAAAAAAAAAAAAAAAAAAGAGAAAAACCTACCAAAGA
>JAWLRI010000068.1:90423-102164 GCA_034781795.1 Crypturellus tataupa | reverse complement strand
GCCCTGGTGAGGCCACATCTGGAGCACTGTGTCCAGTTCTGGGCCCCACAGTACAAGAGGGATGTGGAGCTGCTGGATAGAGTCCAGCGCAGGGCCAGAAGGAGGATTAGGGGCCTGGAACATCTGCCCTATTGGAAGAGACTTGGAGTTCTTTTGCAAGATCATATGAAACTTGTATTTTTAGATCTAAGAAAACAGGTTATCAAGAAAAAACATGCAAGCATGCGGACATGATAGATTCTTAAAATGTAAACTGAGTTAAGCAACATTTAAAGCATACAGGTTTAGACACAATTTTCCTATTTTTTTAACTCATGTGTGAGCCATGACAGAGAGAGACTAATTCCTTTGATGTATCTACTCCAATAAATCAAGCCATTATTAGATTCAAGGTAGCTGAACACATAATATTACAAACATACCGCTTTTACAGCCAGGGAAAACTATATAGTACTCTATTTACCAAAGTTTGAATCATTACAAGTATATCAAATCTGACATAAATGTCAGGTTAAGGTATGAGAAAATAAAACAACAAAAAAAGAGATCACCTAACAAAGGATTATTGGTAGAAGTCTATTTCATATCTCCAGATATAAGAAAAACTCCAAAAAAGTGTATTTTGGAGTCACATCAGTTTTTTGATCTGGTATGGTAACTAAATTCTCATTCTTATTCTCATTCTCATCACAAGATTTCATGTGCACTCTAAAAGTTACAAATTGTTTGGATTTCTATATGCTTACCAATTTTTAATTCATTCATCAGACTTTCTTTTGTAAGATTCAGAAGTTCCTTGCCATCTATGTTATTCATTTTGAAAATCCCAACAAGATCTGTTAAGCCCTGCGCATGAAGCCAGGCCAAAACATCTTCCTCTGACCAATTCTCAACAACCATCTTAGATTCATTTTGTATAATTCGTCCTTTGGAGAAAAAAAGAAACATGATAAAAATCAGGAAAAAAAAAAAAAAACAAAAAAACAATGAAACAAAAGCACCTCTAAGAACAATGTCAATAACAACTTTTCCAAGTTCTGTCACAACTAAACACTCTGCAAGGTCTAATAAAAGAGGTCCTTACTAGATCTTCATTCAGTGGGGCCAGTAATTTGGGTTTGTCCTCTACCTGTATAATTTCAAAGTTCATAAGAATTTAATCTAAATTTAATCTTAATAGGTGATGTCTCATAGGTGATCCTACTATTCTATCTGAATTAAACTAAAATATTGAAAAGTCTCAGCAAGCACTGAAAGTCTTGTACTTCTTTAGAAAAGCACACTGAACTCTACACTTACTCTTGCGGTTTAAACAAAGATCTGTGTATCATCTTTGTTCCATATACTTTATGTGTCAATGTATAGTGTAACATTAATTACCCTATTATTTCATCTAAACAGCAAACAGAATTCCTTGGTCACAATTATGCCTGCAATTAGTATATTTTTGTTTAATCCATTGCTGGCGTAACTTGTCAATAAAATCCTTACTATTCTAGGAATAACATTCATCTCTTAAATGATGTCCAGGAACAAGAAAAGGAGACTATCAATAAAGCATATTTAGCATATCAGTAAAAATAAAATATTTCTAATATATCTTTTAATTAAAAAGAAAACATCTATCTAGGGCACAAACAAGATCAATTTGGATATTGTGCCATGTAATCGTAAGTTTACAGACTAAGTTCAGGTAAAAAAGAAAAGGGGTTTTTTTTGCATTTTCAGAAAGCATATAATAATACTGTGCCTAAAATATTAGGAAGAAGTTACCAATACTTCATATACGAACCTGAACAGGGTTGTTTATGGCCAAATTGCCATATATTCACAGTTTTATCCATTGAACCTGTGGCAAGTAAGAGAACACATGGTGCAAAAGCACAAGTTGTAACATATCTAGAAATAAGAACAAATGTGTGAAATAAAACATTTAAAGAATTTACTTGGTTAGTATTAAAACAGAAGAATTGTAATGAATTCATACCTGGTATGTTGGGATAATGTATGAAGGATATTGCCAGTGCTCTGAGAAAGAAGTATTTGCATTTTTAAATTAAAAAAAAAAAAATCACAAACACACACCAAATACATATACGCACACTATGCTTAGACTATATAATATATATTTATATGATATATACTATATACATATACCCTCTGTATACTTCCTTACAAAAATGTGTAAGAATGAATCATCATTTTGGAAGGTGAGAGAAGTCACTCTCAGAGAAGTTACACTAATAAAGATGGTTACCAAGAGTCAAAAATGTAACTCAAACTTCCTGCTTGAAGTACTCTATCAAAGTCACTGGAATTTGGCTATCCTTCAACAATAAACTAGCATGGAACTTCAATCATAATAACTTTAGAAATATTAACTGAATTTATTATATTTTTCCAAAGTTCTGTATCAGCTGTCTGCTTATGCAGATAGAAACATTTCTAACTCAAATTTAAGTCAAAAATGACATAGAAAAATGAGTTACTGAAATTCAGATAGACCTCAGGTTATAATATTTAAGAAACAGGGCAATAATAGATCAAAGATTACAATCTGTGGTTCACTTATTTGACCACTAGATGATACTAGATACAAAAGCAAACTCCATCATTTCTGTATAGTTTTAACCTATGATCTGCAAGATTTCTTGCTTTTGAAAGATAAAATTTCTTTGACAGGGTCAGACAGAATAAAAAGATTAAGAGGAAAGTTATTCTAAAGTTTAAGAGGAAAGTTATTCCAAAGATTAAGGGGAATGTTATTCCAGAATTTTACTAATTTATCAGTGAGCACTCCCTTTTTTTTTCTGAACTGTCCATCATAAAAGTGTACTACTTCAGAGTGAAACTTTCTTCCCTTCCATGCAAGGTTATTGTCCCCATCTGTCCTCACCTATAACAACATGAGACTGGAATCTTATTCCAGTATGGGTCAGGGAAAGAAAAAAAAAAAAAAAAGTTAAAAGAATGATCAAATAACATCAAATATTAGTAATATTAGCAATTAAGAATATATTTTTTTTCTGGGTGGGAGGTCCATAAATCTACAGGGTTAACTCCATACCAGCCTAAACATCAAACTACTAATAAAACTGGTCAAAAATTGGGAAGGCATACATTTAAGTATATTGGTAGAAAACAACACACAATCCTAATTTTTATATATATAAAAACCAGTAGAGTATCTGTAGGTCAAGCTGACAAAGTTTAAAGATTTTTTCACTCTTAATTTTCAGCAAAGTTAGTATTTTAAGTACTACAAAATGCTAAGGTAAATACCATGCACATGTGAACCACAAAGGATATAGTATTATAGTACTGCAGAAAATGCCATATGTTTTAAAGAAAAGACATTAAACTTACTACATACAGATTCAGATTCAGTGAATAATAAAGTCAACAGAGAAATCAAATAACAAATCCTCAAGAAATGAAAATTATGGAAGAGGGACCGATCAGTTCTCAAGAGACATTTGAGACATTTTCCCAAACGGTTATGTCTCAACCCTCCTCCCTTCCCCTTAAATGCACAGCAGTTTATACCGTAACTAGTACTAATTCTTTAATATTTCCTTATCTTAATGAAATATTGCAGAAGCAGTGGTGCATTATAATATACTTACAGTTTCATATATTATGACACATTTGTCCACAGACCTTTCAAATATAATAAGGATGCACAGAAAGGAATAAGAAAACAAAAAAAAAATTCAATTAAAAAAAAAGAGCTCTCAGCATCAGTTTCTTTAAAAAGGTAGGTAAATAAATCCCCTCCATCCACCCATATCCAACTTAGAGAGAGGACACTGATTTGATGGACATACAGCATAAAGTAAAAGCTAACAGATATCTCCAAACTGTGAAACTGTGCAACTTCCAAGAGCATTTCTAATGTAGAGGATTTGTACAGTATTTATGCCAACTGGTCCCGACCCTACTTCTTTCCACTCTCTTTACCATGTCTACTTCAGGTCTTTGAAAGAAGCACCTATAATATCACCTTCATTCTGCACAGCATCATGCTATCCATTATTTACTTTCAACATTTCTTTTCATTTTTGAAACCTTTTCATTTACAAAGTGAACTAGAGGCAGTGAGACAATGCAATATGTATAATGTTTCATGATACACAAATTGCATAGCTTTTTTTTTGCCATGATAACAGTGTTTCCTGGAAGACTGTATGAGATAGAGGATACCCCCTAAGTGATGGTATATATAAGTGGTTGCTGCATATCTACATAGAATTTTTTAAATGTTTTTTTAAAATATTGACAATGCATTCAGGTAGTTCAATATCAGACTCTGAAAGTGAAACAAAAATATATATGACATACATCATTCTTGAAATCTATACTTACATGTGTAGAATAATTAGATATACGTATATACATGTAATTATTATAAAGGAACTATCTTTAAACTGCTCTTTATTTTACATCCATCTCCAAGTATCTCTAATGGAATCTCATGACCTCTTTGGGCAACCATTCCAATATCCAACCAACCTGATGGTAGAACAACATTTTTTCCTTTAGATCTGGGAAGAATTTCCCACGTTCCAACTTACACCTGCTGTCTCATGTCCTATCCCTGGACACCTCTGAGAAGTGTCTGGCTCCATGGTCTCTACATCCTCCTAACAGGTACCTGACAACAGCAATGCCATCTCTTGCCTCCCCATCCTGTGCGTCCTTTCTTATGGCTGAACAAATCCTGCTTTCTTGGCCTTTTGTCATTGCTAAGGTCCTGGCCTGAGGTTGGGCTAACTAAGAGGACATGGCAAACATCTGGACAGGACATGAAACACTACTGACCACAACAAACGACAGAGCTAAATGCAATTTAAATAGTAAAAGATACTACTTACCCTGAAACTAACATCTGTCCATCATAAGAAAATGCACAAGCCAGAACTGGGGCAGAATGTCCACTCAATGTGTATTTATATTTTAATTCAGCACCTAAAAATACAATTAGTAAATTATTACACATGAAAATATTTGATTAGGTATAAGACAACCTTTAAAAAAACTATAAAGGTGTCTCAAAGACCTGGGTCTGTGACATATTGTCTATAGATAAAGACAATGTAAGTCTGCAGAGCGACTTAATTTTCACCTCTCTAGCTTCTTTACTTTGCAACCCTAGTATTGATCTAACAGTGTTTCAGATACATAAATGTGCATCAGTATATGCAATATTCACCTCTAGAAGCTCTTATATAAAAGAGATGACTAAAAAACCCTACAGAAGATGTTTTTGGTCACCTACCTAATCTCTACACAGCAGTTACACACCAATATTGCACTTCTGGCAGAAGTCAACACTTCAGGGACTAACCAATATAACCATTCTTAAAGGTGACCAGCTCTTGTTCCAGGGCTGAGATATACAGAAAGATGAAAGGAAACTTCTTCCCTGAAAAGGGGTAAAGAGGTTTCAATCTATCATCCTGTCTGATGGCTACAGTATAAAATGTTGCTCATTTCAAAAAGAGAAAAATGCTAATTGAAAAAAATATATATATATCATATTAACTTTGGGTATTTTTTATTTTGGTAGAGTATACTTCTTTTAGAAAGCTTCGCTTTTGCAATCATATAAAAAGATGAGTAAAGAAAGGTTACAGGGCCCACTACCACTGAAGCACTGAAAAGCAAACATTCAGGTTGCACCTAGTTTAGCTGTGAAGCCATGACAGCAATCTTGGATGCACATTGTTACTTAAAACATTAAGACAACTGGATAAGAAAAAAAAAATACACACTTGCGAAATCTGTGAAGGAAATAAGCCAGAGTTTGATCTGATTATCTTGACCACAAGAAGCCATCTGGAAGTATCTGGGCTCATGTTCGCCATCTGATAAAATTCAAAAATATTAAGGAGACTCAGAAGCACTGGAAAGAATAACATGACAGCTATATCGGGTATGCACAACTAAGTCAGCATTCCTACACTGACATTTGATAGGTCTCCTTAATCTGAGTGCTATTTGGGTGTTGCTAAAAAAATTGCACAAGTTATAAATGCTTTTGCAAGCAAGAAACATGTCATTTTTATACTGCTTTGTGAACATGTCAATAAAGAAGATCTAAGAAATCAGTTTGTTTCACATATACAGCTCGTGGGCTATATACATATGGTGGGCTATACACACATACCCACACTGGTGGGCTACATTAAGGCAGCTACTGAATAAGCAGAATCTAGTTCTGTTTTCAATGGATTAGAAAAATGGTCATACCCTTTTCTCTTTGTCAAGGCACACATCTCTTAAGAAAATATTTTGTAAGGCTAGAATAATCAAAATAAAGAAAACCATTGCCAAAAATCTTTATTCTTTTTCTAAATCTTTACACAGATAATTTGCTCTAAGTCTACACATCTTAAATCAATTTTTATTTACCTGCTTATGGAATTAAAACAACTACTGAAAAGTTTAGAGAAGTTTTGCAACAACATCCTCACAACTTCTAAAGGACAGGGTGCCTTGCGACTTTTTGATTAACCCCACTCAGCTTTTCACGTGATTAGAATTAAAGCAGGGCGTTTAAATGACTTGTTAAAATGATGAGAAGCTGTATGCAAACTCTACAATATGATCCATTGCCCTAGGGAATGATCAGGTACAGTGCCTAAAATAAGAGAAAGGAACAGTAGCGCGTCTAAGGAAGACCATGAAGAAAAGACCATCTAATTCTTCTACTTGTCTTTCAGCTTAGGAAAAAAACAGGAATGAGCTTACACAAGGATGAAGTTTCATATGTACATTACAGCTATGATGACTTTCATTGAGGTACATGTGGAAGATACATGCACCAAGTCTTAGCACTATTACAAGCATCACCAGTATTAAGACTGGAAATCAGAAAGATGTAACAGATGCTTCAAGGGTTCATCTTTCAAGCTCTGTAATTATTGGGAATGAGGCTCTCAAAATTTTGCTATTTTTTTCACAGTGTTTTTGGCTGCTCTGCGCCAGTGTCAAATTAGTCACTGCAGAACACCTTACACTGAGGTCTAATGAAACACATTTTAGTAGACACACAATATTCCAGGCTCACTGATCCCCAATTCCTCCAGAACAGCAAGTGAGGTACAGAGGAAACTGTCAACCTGCTACGTGTGAAACATTCAGGCTATTAGGTTTAAAGTTCTCTGAATTGCTTTAACCGAATCCTGCCCTGTGCGAAACAAACTATGAAAGAGTAAAGTTGAATGGTACTGTGGCACTGCATCATCTAGCACCCTTAGTCCCAGGGGACCGCTGGCTTCATTTGCAGACACTGCCCAAACACCTTCGAAAGGTCAGCCAGGATAATTATCTACTAAAAGAATGCTAATATTATAAGCATGCTAATCACTTTGTTTACATACCATATTTCTTTTCATCAAACTTAGCATAGCTTTTAATTAAAAATATTCAGAATATTCTGAAAAATCATCAGGAAGTTGTCATTTGTTAATCTTGAGCATTGATGATAAAAAGCATAATTACAGAAAAATAACTCTTCTTCAACACTTGTTTCAGAAGAATCAAGTAACTAACCAGAAATTGGCTGTGAAGAAATATCACAGCAGGTAACACCAAGATCATGTGTTTTTTCGTTATACAGGCACCTCATTTTATCATCCCAAATGGTTAAATCACCACATGATGATCCAGTGACAAAGAAAATTCCATTAGGAGAAAATGCACAGGCCACCAGAGAACCATCTTTAACATTGCCAGATCTGTAAAGCAAAAGTGTAAATTTGAATTTAGAAGAAGTGATGTTCTGAAGACCTGATCTCTATATTACAATACATACAATAGATAGTTGGTACATTGATACAACAAACCAACTGCTGAAACTTGGAACATGGAGGTAACAGAGGGCAGACTTTGGAACTTCGGTAACAGAGGGCAGACATCAACAATGCAAAGAGTTGCAAAACGTGGCATTATAGGAACTAGAACTTGCTCTTTGACCAAAGATAGAAATATGTGAGATGTCACCCTCTGACCAGCAATTTAACTGTATGATATAAAAATAAGCTTCAAACTAAAGCCATTCTGCATGCCCATGGAATACTACGGGCTCAATTCTTTTAAGTTCTATGGTGACATAATTTTAAAGGTCATCATTGAATGAACTGCTATCATAACACAAATGTGTTATGATATAACATACATGATATGATATAACATACATGATATAACATAACACAAATGTGTTATGTGCTATCATAACACAAATGTACATGTGCAGAGAAAAAAAAAATCTCCCACAATTTCACTGTGTTCTGGTTAAAGACAGAACAAAGTACTATTCAGCTGCATCTGACTAGAATAATACTTTGTGGTTCATAATGCAGAGGCAATTTTAGATTGCTGGTAAAGAAAAAATAATTTAAAAAACCTTTTAACTTCTGTTTTTAAATACTCCAGAGGAGACTTCGCAAACTGATCTCAGATTTTAGTTCTTAAGTTTTAGCTATTACCAACATTTAACAAGAAAAATCCTAGCAGATATGTAGGTGCTTTGGGGTCAGTCCAGCATCCTGCTAGTATCTGGAACGTAACCTAATGTAATTTGCAAATATCCCACTCCTAACACAAGGTCCAGTATGCATGGCTGAATATTCAAGTAGAGGTTTTGAGGGGGAGAAATCATAAACATCAGTTGTACAACAATAAACCTCATTTCCAGAGAGAAAAAACGTATTTCCTTCTTTGTTGTATTCTGTAAATTTCTCTTTTGCTGATAGCAATTTTAATTAATGCCAAGAAGACAAGTCAATAAACTTTTATGAAGTGAGAGGGAAGGGAGAGGAAGGCTTAAACTCCTTATTGTTTCTTTACGATGGAAACACCAGAATGGAGTACCTTTACGTTTATATATATATATATTTTCTACATATTCTTTATATGTATCAATCAGCTAAGTTATAGGCTTCATCACATGTATTAAAAGCAAATATTTCCCAAAGAAATTGCTTTTTAGCATTACTGTTTCCCTCCCCAGTCACTAGCATGCTGAATATAAATTGCAATCACCAGTAGTACCTCAAACAGGTAAACCCTTAGGCTTCAGCACTCATGAATGAAATGAAACATATTCCTCATTTTTCTAAAAGATAAAACCAAGAAGCAGAAAATAATCAATTGTTTACTATTCCCTTCAAACAAATGAATCATGTCTCTGTATGCAATACAGTCAACAAGAAGGGACAAAATCCATTATAAGTCTGTATAAAGACTTCAGATGATTAAATCATTTGGCAAAAGAAAAGTTTCTATCTCATTCGCTGCTGTAGAAGACAGAGGAAAAAAGGCCACAAAAGCAGTAATATGTTTGACAGAGGATTAACAGAAAACAAGTAAGTCTGGCTTTAAAGAATGGTCACTCTTCATCAACCCAAGGAAGAATGGAATATTTCATAGATTTTCTCAAATTTTCTAAATTTCTTATTTTCTGATTTTACAGAGATACTGTGTAACTGCTGGTGTAAAACTTTAACAATAACTTGCCTAAGTACAAAATACAGTATCCAAGCTGAAGGCCTGAGACACAGAAAAGTATTTTGAGAATCTCTCTAAGGTTCATTCCTTTGACTGCACAACATCATTAAAAGCAATGTTTTATTTCAGACAGATACTATGTCCTGGAAATGCAGATGAAATGCTAATTATCATGCTAACTAATTCATCTCCAATATTCCATTCCTTCCAATGGCATTTAAAACTTATCCTGAAACTTATCCCGTCATTGCTTTCCACACTTTTTGGATTGCTAGCTTATAAAGATTTAGAAGGATTATCAACCTTCTAGAATTTTCCTGGATTCCAAATATTCTTGCATAAAAATCAAAGCTTCTTGAGTTTGCATTATTTGACTTAAAAAATAAAAAGAAAAAAGAAAAAAGACCTAAATTAGTGGCATAAGCATGCAAGTCCTGTTCACAGTACAACATACTAAAAGACCAGCACTTACAATAAACTGTATATTTGACAACAAGATTGTCAAGAATGCCCAGTTCTCACCTGTACAGTTTCAGTGACTGTGCATTCCAAAGAACCACACTTCCATCCGCCGCTCCCGACACGAGATACGTGGACTCAGGAGAAAATCGGCAGACTCTAACCGGGCTGCCGCTGGGCTGCTCTAGCACTGCCAGCCTCCGCCCGTCGCGGGTGTCCCAAACCATGGTGGTGCCGTCTGTGGAGCACGACGCCAGAGCGTGTCCCGAGGGCGAGAAGCAGCAGCAGTGGACAGCGTACGTGTGGCCTCTTAACGGCGAGTAGGGAAGCTCGGCGAAGCCGTTCAAAGAGTAAAGGCGCACTGTTTTGTCCAAGGAACACGTAGCCAAGCACGAGGAAGAAAAGGCGCAGTAGTTGACATCATCGCTGTGATCGGCTAAAGTGTGAATTAATGTCGCCATTGCATCTACTTTCAATAAAAATACCTGGGAAAGAGTTACAACATTTACACTTATCTCTTCTATTTCACACATGACACGCACTACCTCAAAAACATATGTCTGGAAGAAAAAAAAAAAAGCTACACAATTTCTAGAGATTTTTCACCTAAGTGTTGTTTTACTTGCAACTCAAAGCTCTACAGCAGTGAGACGAGAGGTTTATGCCATATCTAAACATTTATTGATTTCAACTTGCAATTTCTGCAATATAACATGCCGGCTTGATAACAATTCTGGGGCAAATTTTCCTTGCTAGGCCTCAGTCCCTTATTCAAAATCCAACTTCTGACCCCTCTCACGCTTCCACAGTAGCATCAGCAACAGCAAAAAGTCAAGAACAAAACTGCGTCAGCCTGCCATGTCAGTGAAGACACAAAATGAACACAAAGTTCAAACACACGCTGCTGAAAGTTTGGCAAAAGTCAGAAATTCCTTGTCTCACGGGCAAAGTCAGAAGCTACCAACTACTTGTTAGAAAACAAGTGGGTTACACTAGTAACTAAAAGCAGTCTTTCTGCTAGAGAAGGAAGGCACTATAACGTCACTGAGGCCACTGACCACATCCCCATTCTGCATCTTGTATCCCTCTCTTCCCTGATCGACAGGGTTAATCCAATGCATTTCCACAGCTCATCTCTGGGAAGAAAAACAACCTTCTTCTTCTAACTATGAGAAACTGAGGAGCAGGAGAAAGCTCAACGTCTAGACCGGCGAGACTGACGGCATATTCACCTTGGGGTTAACAGATTGGAGCGGGCAGACGGCGCAGCCGCGGGCTCGCTGCAGCAGAGCAGCCGCAGAGAGATTTCGGGAGCAAGCGCAGAGGCCTGGCGCGCTTGTCACCAGGCAGCGGCTCTGCGCTTCGGCATTACCTTCTCCCACAATTGCTGCTTTTCCCAACCTGCAAGCATTTCCTCGCGGAAAAAGACACAGCAATTCCAGGCGCTATCGGTCGCCTCCTTCCTGCGTCACCCCACACTTATCGCCCCCCGATGGGGCAAGGAAGCCGCAGCCAGCGAAGCGCCGCTCGGCTCGGCTCGGCCCAGCCTAGCCCAGCCCGGCCCGGCCCGGCCCGGCTCGGCCAGGGCGACTGCGCGCCGCTGCCACCGCCCGTCCGCGAAGGAGGTGGCGCTGAGGGGAAGGGCCCGGCGGGCGGGGCGGTGCTGAGGGGAAGGGCCCGGCGGGAGGGGCGGTGCTGAGGGGAAGGGCCCGGCGGGAGGGGCGGTGCTGAGGGGAAGGACCCGGCGGGAGGGGCGGTGCTGAGGGGAA
>JAWLRI010000068.1:58933-90323 GCA_034781795.1 Crypturellus tataupa | reverse complement strand
GGCTCCCCCGCGAGCGCCGCGCCCGAGCAGCAGGACCCGAGCAGCAGGACGCGCCGCGGCCAGCGCCCGCGCCGCGCTCTCGCGCCCTGTGCTCCCCGTCCCTGCACGGAGCAGCCTGCTCCATTCACAGCGGCTGCGGCCCGGCCGTCGGCGAAAACGGGGCAGGGAGGGAGCCGTGGCTCCCGGCGCCACAGCTCCCTCATCCAATACCCAGACGGCCCATGCCGAGGAGCGCGGGTAAAACGAGGAGCTCGTCCAACCCGCGTTTCTTCCAGAAAAGCGAGCGGCGCTTCCCGAGGCCTCCTGGCCCGCCTCAACCGTCTTTTGTACCCCAGACGCCCCTTCGCTTCGTGGGGCAGCCCCTTCTCCTCCGGCCGCGGCGAGCTGCCGCTCCGAGCCCCCGGCACGGGTGGGTCATGCAGCCGCAGCGTGAAGGACGCGGGCGGAGGAGGGCTGCACCCCGCCTCTAACAACGTCCTCAGCGGCGGGGGCGGCAGGACCGCGAGCTGCAGGTAACATCGTCCTCGTTCCGCGAGAAGACTCGCTCCGCGCGACGCCGTGAACGCGCCTTGGCCGGCGGCAGCTCCTGCGGCGGCCGCCGGGCACGTGCGGAGCGGGGCCCCTGCGCGCGGAGCCTTCCCCGCGCGGCTCCTTCCCCGCGCGGCTTCCCGGCTCGCCGCGCGCGTCCTCCGCTTCTGCTCGGGGCCGAGGCGCTTCTGAGCCGCAGCAGCCGGGTGAGTGAAAGCAGCAGTTAGCGTACCCAGCAGATGGGCTTCTGCAGTCTTTATGTATCGACTTCTTTGCACATCTACTCCCTTTTTAGCCCCCTGGGTGTTATTAATGCCCTTTACCCGCGCTTTACCGCCAAAGCGGGGAGTCGGTAACAGAACGTGTCTTGGGCACCTACCTACCTGCGCTCGGCTCGTCCATGCGGTTTGCAGCACCGCCCTCGGTAACGGCGGTTCAGAGGTTTAAGGGGGTTGCTCTTAAGAAAAAGTTTCACACACGGAGCAGGCTTAGTTTTTAGGAAATCAGGCTCCTGCCTGTTGTTGGGTTGTACTTGAACTCCTTCCCAACCTCTGCCTTACCTTTAATACGTCATTAATTAAGTAGCATTATTTTCTCATGGAGCTCATACATGGGAGCAAGATAAAAACTTTTGATATGGTCCGTATTAAGCACATCTCTTCGTTACATTATGCACCAATTTTATAAAGATGATCTCAAAATACTTCACAAACATTAAGGTGGTGGAAAGAACATTAATGTTACTGAACCTTTCTCTTGATTTATTTCTGCGTGTATCTTTCCAAAGTCATGCAGTGAATCAAAAAAAAAAAATGGAGAATAAACAACTCAGACATAACTGCATGTTCTCACTTCAGAGGCTTAGAAGAGATTGTGGAAGAACAAGCATGTAGTTTTAAAATAAACCATAAATATTATTTAATTCCCTGCAGGAAATTATTCATGGGGGCAGCTTATCTCTCCCTCTGTGCAATGTGAGACTTCTGTAGAAAGTTCTTGAGTTACTTGAGAACAGAGTATTTGGCACAGTGCTGGAATTGTTAAAAAATAAACACAGAAACACCCCAAAATACATGCCCCTCTGCAATACTAGAAAAATTACTATTTTGTCCAAGGTGACTATTGAATTCCAGCTGCTTGTACAGCATCCTGTCTATTTTAAGAGATGCTAAGGGACAGAACAGATCCCACAGTTCCAACCAGAAAAACTCTTCACTGACTATCACTAATGGTACTTTAGGGGTTTGCAAGTTTGTCAAGAAATCCTCCAAATTTAGATGGAGTGGTTCCTCAGAAAGGAAGAGAGCATTCCAGAGAAATTTTCACCTAAGAAAATAAAAGTTTTAGAGGAGATAAAATTAGCACAAATAGGAAAATTAAGCTTATTTTTATAATTAAATTCCATCTTATTTGCCCTACCTGTTCTCTGTAAAGCAACAAAAAGAAACAATATTTCAATTCAGGCTTGCCACTCAAATTTTATCAAAACAGTAACTAATTATACTTACAGGAATGAGAATGCTGTCTGCCAGTAAGCAAACCAACACATTGGTAATGTGAAGTTCAGAGGTGAAAATTACCTCACCATCATAGCTGTTTAAAGCTACAATCTCTTCAACTTCCCTGCTTTTGAGCTGAATGAGGATACAGGCCAAGAAATACAATAATGTATACCTGTTATTGTTTTTCTAACTTTTTAGAAAATAATGAATTTAATATAAGGGCAAAATATAAATCAGAACAGAATCCAACATAAATCAAATAAATGCAGCAAATAAATGGTTTTACCGATAATTTAAACATACTTTTAAGAGTATTACTAGCCTATATTATACGATCAAAACAGTTAAATCTTCACACCTCACACATCAGTGAACTATTTTTATTCAAGTTTTCAGACAGGTGATAAAAAGTAAAGCAAGGAGTCAGTGAAAGGTGAAGCCAAGACGGAGCTGTCTGTCACGAGTGTCATTCTAGGCCAGCACAGTTTACTGGGCTTTTTACAAAGGACATCAGTACTGAACAACATCTGCCAGGGAGGCAACAGAACCCTACTTTCATGGAAAGGCACCATCCTGTCTCAGGCACTCTTACACACGACATTCCTCCCAAGACAGGGATTACAACAGCAAAGGGGAACACAAAACAAGACTCCAAGACTCAAAACCGGCAGGTCTCATTTGCAAGCAAAGAAGAATAAACATTACTTCCTGAGAGCTGTATTGTAGCTTGGCTCTGCAACTCATCTGCAATTCTTCCAGTTTCTGCAGTCAGCAAACATTTTGTCTCCTGACTTTTTCCCAGACCCAAGAACAAAAAATGTTTTGAAATGCTGAAAAAATTTAAGAAATATTATACGTATCTATGTATATTATCATGAGTGTTCACACATAACTCCTTTCAGTGTCCTCTGGCAGGACTGCCAGGAAGGGGTTAAATACTAAGCAGCCAAGTACATCCTAAAGCCTTACCTGATTGGTGTTCTTTATGCTCACTGAAATAGATACTGCTTGGCAATTGCTTATTTGCAAGTTACCATTAAAAAGCCAAAATAAAGCCTTATGCTAAATGTGAAAGATTCCTAAAATATTATTAAAAATATTCCTGTATACAGAGTATCTGAAGTATTAAAATCGCCAAGAAAAACTGGTTTGCAAAACAGTCTTTTATTGTATCCGTGCCACACATACTAGTGGAAGATAACACTCCTAAAAAAGAAAAAAAAGAAAAAAAGAGAAAAAAGAATGCTACCTTTCCACAACATTTTAAAATAAGATTTCAAGTACAAATTTTGTACATTAGTACAAAAAAAAAAAAAAAAAATAAAGAAAGAAAGAAAGAAAGAAAGAAAGAAAGAAAAAAAAACCTACCTGCCCCAACAGGCCACCACAACACACAGTAGATAAAACACAGTGGTTACAAATGTCTTTTTTTTGTTATTTCTGTGGAAGGCAAATGAAGGGAAATGTTTCTATGAAAAAATACTGTGTGTGTAGGAAATTGTCACAATTTTATACCACATGGATACAAATGATTATACTTGAACTTGAGGCTGTGGTGGCTTGAAATTATATAACAAAATAGAAAAATGGAAAACTAATATCCCCTACACCCTGTTTTAAAAGCAGGCACTACCAAGATTAAGGAGACTCCACAGTGTTGGTAGAGGATAATTACTGTACAACCCATATAGCTATAATACCTCAAGACTAAAATAAAATGCTACCATCCTCCTAAGGCATAAACAATAAAGTCTGCAAACAATATGTACACATCATACATATTTAAAACAAGACTTAATATAAACAATAATGAACATTATATACATATGTCTCAATTTTTCTTCACTGTCTTGAAATACAATTAAACTACACAAGTGATGCAGCAACATATATATAAATGTAACTCTACAGTAAAGTTTAATTTTTAGTGCCTTCGCAGCACATCAGTGTAAACAGTTTTACTTGGCTTTGTTTTATATTTTAAACATTCCTTGTTGTATTTTCAAGATTTAAAGCAATTTTCTAATTCTTCCTTTTCACAGAAAACGAAGATTCTGGATGCTGTATAATCATAAATAATTCATAAAATTAAATACATTCACTAAAAAATAAACTACAAAGTAAAAAAATGAAAAATAGATATTTATTGAAAGGGAAAAGAAAACCATTTCCCCGAGTAGAGCTCTGGTGGTTGTATATTCAGTGCGTTTTGATATATTTTAAATTGCTATTGCACTATAACACCCCTTTCTTTGAAATTCTTTGGGTGTACTTCCCTGTTCTACCTAAATTAGTTTCATAAAACACACAAACCAATAACCAAGGGGCCATGGTTGCTGTAAGAGTGAAGCCTTTAGAACTAGTATCACTCTTCTGTGATATTTTTTAAGAAAAAAAAAAACAGTCATTAGTTATGCATGTGACTTGCACTTTTATGTAAATTCAGTTCACATTGCTGGTCTCATCAGTCCTCATTTAAGGAAAAAAAAAAAAGATTCTGATAACTTCAGCTTGCTTTGAAAATCTCTGTCCATTTTTTTTCAAAATATTTCCTCATGTTGTGGCCAGCCCTGCCTATGTCAGAATCATCTTCATTAAAGGTTTCACAGTTGTCAAAAACAAGCCTCACATCTAGCGAAAATGCTTCAAGATTAGGATACCTGAAAGAAAAAAAAAAGTAAACGTTTTTTGGCAAACTGGGAATCAAAGGGGAAAAATAACAAAAAGAACCCTAGAAATAACAGCCATTTCATCACTAGCCACAGAATACTGAATGAATGCTCTGCATCTTTATTACACTTTTGAGCTTTTAAAATGTTTTCAAAAAAAGGAAGACCAGGTTAGGTAATGATCTCTCATCACTGTGTCTATTAGCATCAAAACCTTTGTAAGCAAGAACTTCAAATACTGTACTAAAAAACAAACTACTTTTAAAAATAATTTTCCCCTGTCGACAGTTTTCTAATTAAAATGCTAACAATCAGATATATAGAAGGTTGCCCAGATCAATTCTGTAACCTTTTCTTTGACAATCTCTAATCCTTATCCTGAATATACGAAGTACAAACAGTGATCGAATATTCATATAAATTGTTAAAAAGACAGTAAAAGGCACACGTTTACAGGAATAATGGGCATGTGTGCAGCATTTGTATTTCAAGTTAATGGGAGAAAAAGCTTCAGGGAATGGAAATGTCCTTTGTATCATCCTAGGAAGTAGTTTGGCTGGAACGGATAGAGGCTCAAAAGGGTCTATTTTTTTTAATGGATGACAAAATTTTCTTTGGTGGTAGGGAGCCATCAGAGCACAGGGATGTAACAAGGAGGGAAGTGAGGAAGCGAGGACCAAAAGTGGAAATCCTCACATAGAATGTGTATTTTTCTTTTCCTTTTAAGAAGCTGTGTGATCTAATTCTAGAAGTACAAAATGATTAATCCCCATTATTGGAATGTTTTCTAGTTTCCCACAGAAGCAGTGCTATTTCACTCCACAGCTGCAACTTTCCTTAAAGAGACTCCTTTAGTCTTAAGTCTGTACACATAGTTTTTACATAAAGTAGCCATAGGAGGATGCCTCAATGAAAAAAGATAAGGAAAAAAAGATTTTACTTTTTGTACATTTGATGTAGAAGTTTTATTATTTTTCAGCATAAGTCAGTCAGTTCCACAGGTCCAACCTGTGGACTCTTTTACTTAGGTATGGCAAAGAGGAAAAAAAATGTAATTATGAATTCTTATTCTGATGGCAAGTTATTAATCAAGTGCCCAAGCAGGCAGAAGTCCGAAAATCTTCTAACTAAAAGAACATACTGAATTTCAAGTTCAAATATAGCATTTTAAATGTTTGTTTGTTGTTTAAATGTTTAAAAAAATAAATGTATATTAAAATTTACAGTGGGTTTACTTACTGTCCACTACTTAGCTTGTCTCTAATGGTCGAAAAGTCCATAGGCTTTTTAATTACTTTCTTATAACCAGGAACAAGTTTCAAGTTTACAGGAAGTAGGAAAGGCCATGCATCTTCATGAGTTTCCAATTCTGAGAGGATCATGCTGAATAAAATAAAGTTTTAAATCAGTATTTTTCAGCTGTTCACATATTCACAAAGGTTGTTCCTGTTACACAAATTTCACCCTGTTACTATCCATCTGTTCTCTTTTATAAAGGGATAGTACTTTCATCTCTTATGCAAAGCTCAAAATTTCCACAAAACAATGTCAATACAAACATCTTAACTGAGCATTCAAAAAACAGCATTTAGTTCACTCCAAGCAACCTATTTCAGAAATGAAATTTTAGTTAATGTTTTAACATTCTAAAAGGAAAAAAAAAAATTGTGCATCTTCCATACTTTGATCTTTAATACCATACATTTGCAAACTAGTAAAAGAGGTGCTAATACTGGCTTCTCAAAAATGAAGATGTTAAACTACATCATTTGTGACACGCCAGGAAAGCAGCAACAGAAAATATATTCCTCTTACTGTCTTTTCCTCTGTGATGCAGTAACACCTTTTGGACACGGTAGATAATCAATTTTGTGACATTTGGAAAGCTGTTGGCTCCTGTATCTCAAGGTCTTCCAACTTGTGGAAGTGCCTGGAGAGCAGGAGGTTGCATAGACAACATGCTATCCACAATCACTGCTCTTGTGCTCCAGGGCCAAATACTTCTATCACACACCAGTATTAAATCCTTGGTATCTACAGTGAAATCATGATGAACTTCTGTGTGAATACATGACAGGGAATGCGTGATGGAGAATAGCCTTCCTGTGACCTCTCTTCCCCCAGAATATAGACAAGAAGAACTGGGCACTACTTGTTCCAGCAAGGTTTACCCAAGTTCAGAATTTGTTACTTTACAAATGAACAGATCAAACCTGCAAATTGCCAAATCCTTGGAGTCATCTCTTTTAGGTTTCTTAATAGGAGTGAAGTTTTCTTGCTTTAGTTGACTTGCAGAGACATTCTCCTCCATTTTTCTTTTTTTAGAATCATTTTTTATTCTTTTTAAGGAACTGCTTGTAGTTGCAGAATCTTCATCCTCTGTATCTCCCACTAAGGATATTTTCCTGCCCCTCTTTTGTTCACTACTCTTTTTCCCTTTGATTTGAAGTTTTTTTATCTTTAGAGTTTGACCACTTGCCTACAATAAAGAGAACTGAAATAAGCAATAATGAAGAAATTACAGCACAGCATAAAATCAATGAAGATCAGAAAAATGGAAGCACTGAACACTTCAGATATTTAATGACTGAGATTATTTACTTCCTGTTGTTTTCTAAGGAAGAGACTGTAGGAAGCAAGACTGTAAACATCCATATGACTAGTGATTTGGGTTCCAACTTCTGACTCCATCTGACTTTAAAATAGATAAAACCTTAGAATAAAACAGGCAGGTTTAATTTTAGCTGTCCACAGCTAAAAGACTGATATAACCAGGTATGGAATACTACATTCTTTTCTAACAACCATGTTATTTTCAATATATGGAAAACTGGATTTTTTTTTAAATCAGAGATGTAGAGGCATTACTAGTTTAGAGATTAAAAATCATATATGAAACATACAAATACCTTGATTTCAAGATAAGTACAGCAAAACATAAAAAGTATAAAAATTTAAAGAAGATATAAACAAAATGGAAAAGAGGAAATACAGTTAATCTAATACAAAATTATTTTATAACAATGAAATTAAACTAAGAAAGGGTACACTTAGGATGAAAATAGTAAGAGTTCCTGACAGCAATATCAGTTTACAGTTTGGAATGAACTACTAAAAGAAACAGATAGAAAGCTATTAATTGAGAATTATAAAACTGCCCAAAAAAACGTCAGGAACACTCATCATACAAATGTCTCAACTGAAAATGACTGTGAGCAACAGGAGACGTACACTTTGTCTCTCAAACGTATGGGGATGTATATAAAAAAGCAACAATAAAACATGCTGTACAGAATTAAAAGAATATTAATGCTTTTTTTCCTGTATTTCTTTCAAACACTACCTAAAACATTGGCCTGTCAACATTTAGAACTAAAAGCACATTTAGAACTTAAAGTTCTAAAGATCAATGTGGAAAAGTATTATTAAAAAGAGAAATAAGGTGTTATGATACTGAATCAGCAAGTTAATTCTCATTTACCTTAAAAATATAATTGAATACAAACTAAATTGTAGCTTCTACTTACCATGAGAGTCCAAGTTATTAACAAACAAAAACAAAAATACTACAAATCTCATATTTAATGACAGTCCAGCATAAACATACCGAACTTTATTTTGGTTCAAAAAGTGTTGGGAGATGTCAAACTATTGTGTACAAAAAGGTCAATATACGTAACTTCACCTTCAAGACTAATATTACCTTGGCTATGCACGCAGGACAAAACCAGTCACCATCCGGAATAGTAGTAATCTTGGGTCTATGGCAGTATGTATGACAGCCTTTATCACAACCATCACAAAGCAGCAGCAGTTCTTCATTATCTCCCTTTCGACAAATTTGGCAGTACTATATAATACATGAAAAATTGCTTTAGGTCAATTTTGAAACAATCATACCTACTTTTATATATGTAATACACACATGCTCTCCAAACACATATTAACTTTGAGTATTATTTTTCTTTCATTTTTTTCTCACAATCGGTCCAGCAATGATTTCATCTGTAATAGAATACATGCAATAAGTGAGGACCTAATCAAGGGCTAAATGTCAATGCATTTGTAAAAAAATTCATTTTAAGATTGGTATCCTACAGTATAGAAAACTATGAATGCCTGTTATATAGGATTATTGTCTACAAGAAGAAAAAGTTTCTCATAGTCCAAATAACTCAGAGTACACATACTATCCTGGGGCAGGGAGGAAGCATTTCTTCACTTAGGCCCATGTCAGAAAGTACAACTAGTTAAAAATGTCTGCACTCAGGACCACCATTCCTAGGACTACCAACCTTAAAAATTACCCTTGCTATGGACATTACTTTCTCTATAGTACAGCACTGTATAGCTTTTATGATCCAAAAAAGTCTCTATAGTTATTCTGACAATGCTTTTGGCAAATAAGATGACACACATTGTCAGTGCACAGCGAAAAACATGGATTACAACTGCTCTTACGTGTTGTCAAAAGTGTCCTAGAGTTAGTGATTGGCACTTTTTCATTTTAAGCATTTCAAAACAGCTGGTTTCAATGTCCCTAAAATGATTTGCAAGTACTGTCTTTGTAAGTTTGCACATAGTTACAAAATTGAATTAAACAGAAAGGCAATTTTTAAAGTAATTAAAGAAGACGGCAGAAAAAGAAATGCTGTAAATGTGATTCAGCACCAGTAAGGTCTGTTGGTACCGTTTCCTGAAATCTGTCTTGTATTTTTTATTACATGTGAGTTACTTACCTCTTAAAAATAATTTGTATTTTAAATTACCACAATGTTTCATATAATAAGCAATAAGGATCTTATCCAAAGTATAACAGAAATTCACTATTACAGATCAAGTACAGATCCTCGCACTTCCTAAAATTCATACTAGCCTAAAAATATTGAATGCAGAGTCAGTTTTCTTACACTCTGTTATTTTGATATTCTTCTATATCTGGACTTCTTTTTCAGGAATGTAAAGATCTCCATATGTTTTCATTAGACTAATGTCGTTATGTAATTCAATGCATAAAACATTTCAGGTAATTTGTGAATTATATGCTTTTTCTTTGTATACTAAATTACATCTTACAAACTACACTTACATGCTCTTTCAGCTGCTCCTACTGAATTTATATACCCTCTGTTCTAAAGACACAGCCTCAATATACAGGTTTGTCTATCCTTTATCTGTATAGATAAAAGATATATATATATATATACACATATATATATTTTTTTTCTATACAGAATAGGCAGACATTACAAGATTACAGGAGAAAGCAGTAACTAAAAAAATCACTTTTGCCAGCACCACCTCATAGCACTGGCAGTGCCAAATCACATCATAAAGATGATTGATCATAAAGCAATTTGAAGTCAATTTTAGCTATATTTCAATGGAAATACCTTTACATATTAATTGCTTTAATTATGAAAGTTCTTCCTGTCGTTATCATAGCAGTATTACAGCTTGTGTTTTCAGAAATTTGAGGTTCAAAAGACCATGCAAATATTCCACATGCATTTTGCATGCCTTCTTTGTATATGCAGTTAACACAAATGTATTTGTTAAATGAGCATGTGTACAAGAAAATAAATTTTGAGCATATTTGCTTACACACTTGCCCAATTTACATGTGCAGTTGTGGTAAGTGAGCATGCAAAGAAGCCACGCACATTTGGAGCATCTCAACTTTCTGAAAAATGAAGTCCTTAATTAGAATATGCAATGCTGAATTTCCATGAAGCTCATGTCACGGATGAGATCAGAAATACTCCATCAGATAGAGCGTCTTCCATCAGATGGTGTCAGAAAGTCTCTTTCATTCCTAACTGCTAATTATGATCTTAAATAAAGCAACCAATTGCAAGGGCTTATCACCTTAGAAACTTTATGATACTGAATTTGGCAAGAAGGGGATAATCTTTTCCATTAGATTTATAGTCATCTATGCACAAAATATAGCTTAACTGTATTAAGTTTTACAGGCAGTAATAAGAAAACTATTAATCATGGTATCTTTAAAATGCTTAAGGTGGGGAAATAGAATACAGCAAACTAATTTACAGTATTTTTTAAATGAAAAACACTTACAACTTTCATAATAGATTTTTCCCATGCTATTGATTTCTGTAACTGCTGAATGCACAGAGCTACCTGTGCAGCACTGCGCGCTTCTGACAATGCCCTTCTCCATACCCTTAGCCCTGGAGCAATATCCTCTTCACTTCTGCATTGAAATATAGAGAAATTAAGTAGGTCACATCCGTGTTTGATGATGTTTAAACACAAAACAATCATTATCACATTGAAAGCCAAGCAATGACAAAACGTACACAGCCAATAAGTATAAGGTTTAAGCAACTAAATTTGATGTAGTGCACAGACTGTGGCTACGTGCCTCAAAGCTTAGTCACAACCAGTTAAATGTAAGATAACTTTGCAACATTATCAACAAACATAAAAAAAAAAATCTTTATAAAGCACCATGCAGAATAACATGATCCTTATGGATCACAGACATACAAGAAGGTACATAAATAACAGGCAATAGAAAATAGGCTCCAATTAGCAAAGAAGCACAATAATTTTTCAAGTTAATCTCAATAACCTACCCGTCACCATCACCACTAACGGATGGTGCAGGAGCAGGGACAGTAACTGTGCCCACATTATCCAGTTTGATCTGAATGGTGGTACTTAAGGGGCTCTTCAGATACCTTCGCTCTATGTTCCGCTCCAAGTCAGCAAGTCTGGTTACAGCTATATCTAGAGGGTTGTCACTCTTCCGCTCTAGAGCACTGGTACTGCTTTCTCCGCCTCCAGCACAATCTCCATCGTGCTTCTTGTGCAATCTACTAATTGACTTATGTTCACAATATACCAAGTCTTCTCTCTCCGATGCAGGTTCAGGACACAGCCAGCCCTACGTTAATAGAAACGTTTGCAAATGTATTGGTTGCTGTTAACTTAGTGGGTAAACAGAGGAACTGTTTAATGGAATCAAACTAAATAACTCAAGTGCTGTTTCGAGCACTTGTAGACTTGTGGACTTGTAAATCCATCTGTAGACACCCTTTCAAAAATATCCAGAGAAATAAAATAATTAATCAAAGCACTGCCAGACATTCTGAAAGGATATATGGACCACTCTCTTATCTCCTTCTGAGGCATCCTGTTCTATCAGTGAAAACATCAGATCTGTCTTCCAGGTTGGCTGGGGCCAGTTGACTGGGACAGGATCCCAGACTTCAGAAGACTCTGTCACTCATGCAGAAATAACATCTATGCCTAGTATACACTGCAGCCCAAATACTGCAAGTGTGCTATAAACAAGTATACATACGATGATCCTAAATTCACCTTGGGAAAATCTCAGGTTGTACTGACAGGCATTAATTTCATCATTCTTTCATGCTCACAACCCATATGTCACATTTTCTCCATTATTCTACAATAATCAATCAAGGAAGTATGATGAGCACATAGGCTTTTGTAAAAGAACCAATGGCAGCAGAAACAAACAAAAAAAAACAGAGAACTGCAGCACAAATCATAATAACTAAGTCGCCCATATGCAGTGAAACCTTTTCATTTAAAAAGGGTGAATAAAACACACATGGTGTTGCATGCTACATAGGAACATTCTTCCAGGTCTGCCACTCTAAGCTTTATCCAGTGATTTAACTGAAATCAAATACTGCTTTTCTATTGTTTCTTTTATGTCTGGGAACACAAGTTTCTGTGATACTGCTGCAGTGGATTTGTTTTATTTGCAGATGATGAGAGATGAATGAGAAGGACAGCAAAAGAACTGCTACTATCTAGTTTGGATTCTCATCACTTTAGTAATGTCATTTCAAAGAGAGATTTTACTTAAAGTTGGTTTTACCTTAACTTGCAAACTAGCTGATGCAACTCTCCTCTCTAGATCTTCCACCTGCTGAAGAATAGCAAGATCCATCTCCATTGCTTGTTCTTCTACTGACCAGTTTTCAACAACATCTCGAGTTACCTGGTTATCTTCATTTTCATTTATATCAATAATTGCAACTGTATTTGAGAATCATATTTTATTATTTTAATTAGTATTACAATGTCTCTGAGTAAATTCAAGCTGATTTACCTGTTAATCCCACAAAGTGTTGAAGAATTCTTATATACCAATATGACTACTAAATTTTGTGTAATTTAAAGGCAGGAAGAGGAAGGGAAGGCTGAGCTGTAGTGTTACAGAGACAGAAAGAGTTTGAAAAGGTTACTGAAATTTAGTCAGGCCCCTAGAGAAATTTATATTATACAGGGGACTTTTCCAGCCCTGCAGCTTTCCAGTATGAGGCTGGTGAAAAGACCTTACAGAGAGCAAAAACCTTACCTTTTCTCTCTCGCTGAGACTCTAACCCTGCACATAAATACATCTCAGACCCATCTATGTCACTGCCCAGCAACCACACATAACATAAATACCAGTTACATACCATCTTTATTTTTGATGCAGGCCAGAGTAATATAATCCATGTGTTTCTGTATTTGCTTTTGTAAGGACTTTTCTCTTATTCCCCTGAGATGCAGCACTTTAAGCAAAGATTTTAGGTCCTCAGGATCAGTAATCCTCCACCATCCATACTGCAATTCTAAACCAAGACAGGCATGTGAATTTCTTACAGACACTTTTAATGCAATCATAATCAGATTAGAAAATAATTTAGACAAATAATGCAAGAATAAACTGAAACAGTATAGTGACATTGCAGCAAATTATCCATCAGTTCCAGCTTATTGTTGTCTCATGCTTACCTTCTGGTATGGGTTTTGGGTTAGGATAATCTACCGGCTTGGATACTTCAACTGTCACAGAAGGAGCAGGAACTGTTTTTTCAGTCTGTAGTACTGGTGATTCACTTTTACTTGTAGAAATGCTAGGTACCAAAAATGAATTACCATTCCCTTCTGACAATCCCAAACCTGATCCAAGAGTAGGCAAGGGAGATGAAAATGGAACATTTGAAGTAAGAACTCCTGTAGGCCATCCACAGAACTGAAGTCCCATTACAGGTAATCCAGTCTTCACCTGCTACAATGAGAGTATTTTTAATGCTCAGAACTACTATTACTAATCGAGTGCCATCTGAATTATGATTAGGATTCTTTGTTTTAAAAGACATAAAGGAGGCCTTTATTCAGGCTTTGCCTTTGGTTATTACTAAACAGGTAATAGTCCTTACTAAGGCTCTGTGATTGCTTAAGCAATATTAATTTTTAAAGAGGTTAAATTTCTGAAAATTTGTTTTTATTTATTTATCTGTTTATCATTTAATAACAGGGGCCAACACCTTTAAGGCCAATCTAAATACCAAATGTACATAAAAAATATCAAACATTAATTACTTTAGATTTTACCCACCTAACAATAAAAAAGCTTCCGGTATCATAAAAGACAAAAGTGTTTATTAACATCCCAAAGCAGAAAAAATAAGAGAGAAAAAAAAAAAAGAGATGTAATTGTAGCTTTTCTGTGAAACAGCTGGACTCAACAAGAGTACAGCAAATTCAAACTATTCAAAATGTAATTGTTTACTTACCTGGAGTGGTGACAAGGCAAAAGGACTTATTCCCATTTGACTCTGTGCAGAAGTTGATCCCAGAAGCGGCGAGGGAACCGGTGAGGGTGATTTTGATGGCGGCTGCGACTGAGGTGTTAGGGAGGTTGTGGTAGCTGGTGTGTCTGTCTGAGTGACTGACATATCGTCACAAGGAACCCTCGGCAAAAGGCTGAACCACTGTCTGCTCTTTTCAGTGAGAGTCTTTAACAGCTGATCACTTGAAACTAGTGGAGAAGTGTAAAACTTCCCTGGCCCACTCACAGTAGGACTGAACAGATTATTAGAATCAGACTTGTCAGTGCTGCTTTGCGAAACAGTGGACTGAAGGCTGGAGAGGGAGTTTTTGGAGTTGCTTTGATAAGATAACGTGCAGCCGTTTGCTGCACTGCCATTAGATTTTTGGGACATAATGTCAGATTCAGGTGGCATTTTTGCTACCTCTAACAGTTTGCTTAGTTTTGAAAAAGACCCAGGCTTTTGTAAAAATAAATTAGTGTTGTCCTTTTCCTTCACATCTTTTTGCTCACAGTGAGTTGCACTTGAACAGTGTAATTTATCTTCTGAGTTCTCAAATATCTCTTCCTTGATATGCATGCTTTCGGCTTTTTTAAACTTCTCTTTTTCTTTTGCAATTTCTTCTAGACCTGTAAAATGTAAGATTGTAAATGAGACATATATAATATATAACAGACCAATTAATTTTCATCATTTGATCGTTTTATATTAAAATGATATAATCACTTTAATTATATAAGCAACAACTTTGGGTTTTGCCTCCATGCATGTTAGATCAGTCTTTCGTTTTTTCCCCCCAGTGTGATCATTTCTCTCCTTACAGAACACTTTGTAAATGGAAGTAAGCATTAAGCTACATACAGATTTAAGTTCTGTTAAACACTTGCAGGAAAAATAACCCCAATGTAGCTAATTTTGCTACAGGATCCTCCTTTTAGATGCAGATATGGCTGTAATAGTTTTCCAAATTCTTTGGGAAGGATGCATTTTTGGCTCCTTTCATCTTGCAAAACCTTCGCCGAGCACAGTATTTTAACTCACACACACACATAAAAAGATAAAACCCCAAAATGGACTACTATGCTAATAGCCATAGAATTTATTTTTGCTGAAGACCATACTACATACGGTACATACTACATAGTTTGATACATAATCAAGCTCATAGCCAACTACCAATAGGAGGACCAAAATTCTTACTGTGAAATCAAATATGCCTCAAACTTTAAATCATAACATTGAAAATAATTCATTTTTTAATGAAAGTCATTAGCAATTTAGACTACAAACCTTAAAATTCACAACTCTTGACAGCTTAAAGCTGTTTCGAGAGTCTGTGCAACATAGCGACTGGGACTCTACAGACAGCTAAGCAGACAGATGTGATTTTAAAAGTATAATGTCTAAAGCATTTTAAAACACCAAAACAATTCATAGCAAATGCCCGTTTCTTCAAAAAAATGTGATGTTAGAAACCTATCTATTAGGAAAATGACTTTTCTCTACTCTTGTTCTGCTAGTGATGTTTTCTGAAGTCACCCTATTTGACCTTTGGTTAAAGGTGAAGCCTCGGGTCCTTGATAAATAAAATTATACCCCAGCAGGGACTGGCAGGATGCCTTGGTGTGAAGCTACTCCTCTGTGTTTCTTACCTTCACCACTTTCCATGCCTTCTACAAAAATACCACCGCATTGGGGCAGAATCCAGTAGCGACGCCTGTAACGATCTTGACCAAACATCATTGAACGTAAACAGTGTGAAGCTTCAAATAACTTTTTTCTGTACTGGCTTTGTTGCTGTTTTAGAAAAGAAAAAACATTATAATTGAATAGGAAAAAATAAAAGTCATTATACAGTAAATATCTGCACAGAAGCAAAGCTGTAGGATCACATGAGAAAGCTCCTTTGCCAAGAGCTTCATTTTATCAGTTCTTCTTTGAGGATGCATTTTGCAATGGTAGGACTTGTCTGACTCTCAGAGAATAACAAGTAGCAGTGCACAGAGCAGTGAAGCCAGCCCAGCACTGTGAGATACTGCAGCTTCTGAGGGGAAGCTAATGAGATACTTCAGCTAGTTCAGAAAAAGACGAGAACAGTAACGTCTGCCACTAAATCCTATATTCAAATATAAATAGCTCTCTGAGGTGGACATTTTATTTCTTTTTCATGCTAAACTGACACTGATGGAAGCCAGGTAGCATTCTAGACTGCTCATTTCTTTCAGTTTGGAGTAAAGAGAAACAAAGAGACAAAAGTTTGAAATTATGGATTTTCTAATGCACAGATTAAACTAGTTAATAAAAATATGGGTCATGCAGTAGCCCAAGCTACACCATTCTTTCCTTCTTATCTATTGTTTTTCTTACTATTACATCATGTTACTCCTTTTAAAATATGAAGCCAGGACAGTTCTTTCTACTGGCTTGGAATATAGCTGCAGAAATTAGCCTACTGTGGAAGGGAAGAGGCAACTGCAATCATATTTGCACTGTGACAATCCCATTGCTTCTCATACATAAAGTTTAATTGTCCCTTTCTACGATCAACAAACATAAGTGTGACAATTAGGTCTGGATAATAATGATTACATCACGTTTTGTTACAGAGACGTGTAAAATATTACCAAGAGCTTTCTAATTGTCTTTTAAGTCAAATCTACTACAGCAACAAACAACTAACAATTTAAATGTCATCAACATCAACATAGTTTCATGTGTTCATTAAATGTAAGTTCATCTTATTTTCAAATTCTCTTAAGAGGGAGAGAGAGGGAAAACAACAGATAACATTCAAAATCAATCAAATATCTGTTATAACTAAAATTAGCAAATAGAAATCTCTCACCTTAGTCAATTTTTCAATCTGTTTCTCTAATTCTTCAACACTTGCTGTCTGGTCCCCATCATCCTAATTATCAAATATATTGTCATACAATTTTATTTCAGGACAACACCATACTACTGCATCTTACTAATATTGTAATAGAAAAAGGCACAGAAGTAATCAAATAAAGAGTGGAAAATTCGCATATTTAAGCAAACATTGCATACATATCTCTCATAGTTAAAAAGTTCAAATTTGGGGTTTCTTGAACATTTGACTGGGACCAACATAATCCCATACATATCCCATCACAATCTTATTGACCAGTCTTTGGTCACAGAGCACTTGCATCTTATTTTGATGTTTGAAAGAAAATGCAAAGTGGCTTTAAACAACAAATCTGCTGTAGGAGTCCTGGTACTTATAGTACTGATTTTTGAAGAGGAATACATTCATGACTAAAGCATATGGCTCCTTCAGTAGCGGCTGTAGTGAACGGCCCCTTTTCAGTAGGGGCCCAGGTGAATTTTTTAATAGACATTTCATACAGTTTTGAACTTCTTTACTATTTTGTTAATTAATTAGAAAATAAATTAATATATTTGCTAACAAAGCTGAGGCTCCCTGAATCTCGTACAATCTTTCAGAATTTCAAAAATGATAAGACTAAGCCAAAGGGCGAAAAAAAAGAAACATACTATACAAATTAATCAAAAAATGCATAGAAAGAAAAAATAATTCAAAAAATTTCAAAATATTGGAGATAAACTATTCTTCCTTGTTATTGGAAGCAAGGTTGGGGCAGAGAAACAGAAAGAATGGTGCCATAAGGCAGACAGCAGAAAAAATGGAGGTTTTAAATAGAAGGAAGCTGATTGTAAAAATTCCCCACCTCATCCTCACAGATTTCTGTCTTCTTTCCTTTTTTATCCTCTTTGTCCTCTTCATCCTCATCATCTTCATCTGCTTGGTCATCACTATCATCATCGTCATCGTCATCATAATCACTGTCACCCTTTCGTCTCCGTTTGCGCCCTTGCGTTGGTGTTTCCAAGCAGTGTTGTTCCTCTCCAATGTCACCAGCGCCTGCAGCATCTCTTTTGCCAGTTCTCTTGGCATGAATGATTCTAAGCCTTTAAACACATGACAAGGAGCTGAAATTACAGAGTATCTAAACAGATCTTTCTTCATATGTGATTGAAAGTAATTTCAGATTGAAATTAGCTCCTCTGTTCTATACTGCCATTCTGTTATCTCACTCTTTATTGCTATTAAACAACAAGAAAAATTCAGGTTAATAAAAGAAGCTTTAAACCACTTATTCGGTTCTGCACAGAATTTTCATTTCTCCTGGGTGAACTTTACAGCAAAACTGTTTAAAAGAAATGTTAACACAACGTGAGTTTTGAAAAGTCAGGACAGCTGACTAGAGAATAGAACCATTTTAATATTTTTTTATATTGAATAACCTCTTGATTCACACACATATTTAAAAATTGTCATAAAATACCTGTCAAAAAAAAACAAAACAAAAGAAAAAAAAAAAAAACAAGAAAGCAAAAATCCTTACTTGGAGCACAGATGTTTTGCAACTGCATGGCCAACAGTAAGGGTTAGTTTAAAATTTGAATTACAGATTTTTATATGCTTTTAATGCTTTGACTGACCTTTTCTTTCTAGGACAAACCTTCTCTTCAGTGAAACCTTAGCTGCCTAAAATCACCAGGAGTACTCAACTCTAGGAGTTACTCAAACTCTTTTTTTCCTTTTATGAAAGAAAAAGGAAACTTACATACCAGTAATTATGGTTGTTGTAGAGCTTCTTCTTCTATAAAAATCCTATAAGACAAGATTCCACACAGCAAATATTATCGTTCCACCTATCAGGAAGCTAGCAGGCAAACATGCTGAATCACAGGAGGTATAAATAGCCAGGCCTAACCAGTCACGTATAATGCAGACCAAAAACGCAACTGCCTTAGAAGAGATTCATAAGCACGTGCAGAAAAGACAAGATTTCGTAAGAGAAGGCTGGAAGAAGGTAGGATGGGAAAAGCAGAACTGTCACGACAAACACAATTACCAGTATGTAAATTCCCCTTGTCGTACTTCTCTCTCTTCCCATCCTACAAAACAATATTCCATACAGCAAGTGGCTACTCACACAATGAGTGTTGTGAAAGTACCGAGCTCTTGCCAGAGGAATGCTGACAAATGCACCAGCCTTCCAAAGTGCTGGTGCACTGAGCCAGTACTCAGAGGCACAGGCAGAAATGAAGCTGTGGCTGCTGAACTGGTGGCAGCGCTTTTTGAAAAGACTTAGCAGGAAATCATCAAGGGGGCTTTTGTTTGCTTGAAAAGAATATACTCTTTTAATGCAGCAGAGAATTTATAAAGTTTTACAGTTCTATTTTTCCAACAGAAACACAGATTTTTATAGCTAGTTAAGATATTTGGATTAAATATATCTTCTGAGGATTCTGAAGCCTTTTAGTGATTTTGAAAGTATGGTTTTTCTTGCTCTGGTGCAAAAAGCCTTTGTCTCATTTACCACTAATACTAATCAAGTTTCCTTTGAATTGAAGCTTTTGTTTGTTTTGTTTGCTCGAAAGTTATCCTTTTGCCTGGGACCATTTAACATCATCAAATCCTCACCACTTGGGCTGGAAATTCCTGCCTGCACACAGCAATCAACACTTGAACAAAGCTGCTGCTCAAAGCTTGGACTGACTGCTACTGAACAAACAACTCAATTGAAGGCTGGCGAGTGGAGGGGCAACAACAAGCAACTGCAACTTCTTCACACACCCGAGGGAAAAGAGGACAAGCAAAAAAGGCTTTTGCTGAAAATAAATACAGTGACACACCACTGGCAGGCACCACAAGATGCCTGAATGGCATGACAGATGACAATGGAAATGAATCAAGGATGCTCTCTGATGGCATGACAATCAGGTATCTACATCCAGCATTGTGCAGAGGCAGAACCTGACAAGAGTAGAAGGTAGCAAATGTTCCAGTATGTCAAAACGTAGCATAGTTTTTCTGCTGCTGTCAGGATGTATGGCGCTCTCGGAGAGGAAGACCTTCACTCAAAAAATTATTTGTTTCATCTTCCTAGTTTTCAGGTATATACTGGGGGACTACTGTAACTGTTGCGAGCATTATAAAGTTTACTGACCTGTAAGGAAGAAATATATGAGGCCCTTTGTACATGGGCTTAGGCGTCGGGGGGGGCGGGGGGGGGAAGTATTCCCAATCAGAATTTCCAACTCAGGGTGTAATTCCTGACGTAACAATGTCCTTTACTTACATTATCACTTTTACAGATGAAATGGCTCCATAGGAAAGGAATAAATTTGCAAAGAGGCAATAATAATGGCACATAGAAAAGAACACCCTTGCAATGACAGTCTTTTTCTGCAGCATTTCAAGGTTTTGCAAAGAAATAATTACATTTTATTTTTGTTCCCTTTGCATTGATCAAGTTATAAAAAAGATGTCAAGGAGAAGACATGTAATGGAAGAACAGAAGCTGAAACTATGGTATCCAGTAACAAAAGCAGCAGCTGAATGATCCCAGGCAAGACAGTCTTGTGACAACTGTTGTGATACAAAATGCACAAAGAAAGGTGAACTGACCTGATGAGATTACTGTCTTTACAAAACTGGCAGTTAGCAACAAGATTTGCAACCAAACGTTACGGAGTAAGAATTAAATGCAACCTCTCACTGACCATCAAACCAGTAGAACAAGTATTGCAGGCAGCTCAAAATCCAGTTTCAGACCATAAACAGTGCACCTATCAAGGAAATTTTTTATATAAGGTAAACAAACAAAGAAAAGCCTTCTTAGAGGCTGTAACATAACTTTTTTTTTTTCCAGCCTGGGCTTCTAAGGTTGCTTTTTAAACCTACAAACACAACCTTCATTTTTTTCCACTGGCCAGTTCAAGATGCTAGTATCACTAGCAATGGGAACATACGCAGAGAATATAATCCACGGGTAGAAATTCTCCTTCTGAATCCTGTGCTACTTCAGATACACTTCCAGACAGTCTGGGCATGCTGGTATGAATATTTACCACAAAAAATACATAATCCAGTAAACAGGGCAGAGTTAAAATAAGCCTATTCCTCAGGTTCCTTTATTATGGACTTGTGTTTTGCGGGTTTTGTAAAAGTTGTTTTGCATTTGAAGAGTGTATGTACTGCTTGACCACATGGCAAATACTCAACAAATGAGATACTCTACAAGCCTGTTTGGGATTCGGGAGCTTTTAAAACTAGCCTGGGCTTTGGAATGGATGGGAAAGATAATATGCATAAGAATGAACTCTGAAAGCAGAAAGAAGGCTGAACAGGAGATTTTAATGGGCAATTTTTTTTGAGAAACTCTAGAACAGTTGTAAGATTTATGAAAGTGTACCAGCTGATAAAATACTCACAATACTTAGGCTTGAAAATAGGGACAGGACTACTGGAACCTCGAGTTCACACAGAGGGAAAATTCAAGAAATGAATGTGGAAACGAAGAGGGGCTGGGGTCGTCAGAGTATTATACTCACTGGATGAAGGGGGAGATAAAGAGATGAGAGAAAAGGGAGGATCCACCATCTGCAAGGACTTACAGTTTCATGGAGGGAGAGAAAGAACGCTAAACAGTCCCCAAGTCGACAAGGATAGGCAAGAGTCCCATTTTATTAATGGATAGTTTAGTACATTAAAATGCACACTGAGTACATAAAAAATTTAGCAACTCTGTTTTAACTGCATAGAGGGGAAAGGCTTTGGGGATAGAGATAAAGGTAAGAGAAGGTCTTTGGAATGCCTGAGACAAAATACCAGGCTACACAGGGTTAGAGTATATCCAGTATTAGCAGAGAGTTCCTTTTCACTGATCTCAGTACCACTACCTCCCCTCTTGCTCTTCTTCTTTACTTCTTTCTTCCTCCCGAGATATTAAAGGGAAAAAAAGGGAGAAATAATATTAGAAGCAAACACCAAAGCAAGGACTAAGAAAAGATTCAGTGCTGACTGGTAAGAGGTAAAGACAACTACAACAAAATAAAAATAAAAATAGTAAAAAGGAAGCAGATTCTGGCTACATGTTTTTACCCCCTGTGATTCGTGAACTTTATGCCTTCTAGCATCCTGGAGCTTTTTTGCTTGCTGTATGGAATTTTGTCTTGTCGGATGGAAAAACAGTGGATATGAAGCTGACAACCCTTTAAAAGTTTTCAACTTTTACCTTAAATAAAAAATATAAAATCTCAGTGTCTACATTCTACATATAATCCCTAACTTCAGGAAACAATACAACATAGACAGACTGGAAACACAATATAGCATAATACAGTTATCAAATAAGTTGGCAAAATTTTATGGTATGCTGTATGAAAAATTGCATCTTCTGAATTTCATGCATCTTTAATAGTTTTATCGTTAAAAAAATAAGGGTGCTAGGCCATTCTAAATTCATATCCCCTTTTAATTAAGCAGTGCTCTTATTGACTTCTTGGTAAATCTGTAATTGAATGAGCTGGTTTTGTTTTTAGAACAACTACCTATGCAGCAGTATATTTTAGCAAACACAAAAAAGCAATATATTGTTATAGTTAAGGAAACAAACTTACTTCCGAAGCTTGCCTTCAACCATCCATTTATCTCTCCGTAAGTTTGACATATAATCAATGTTTTTATCAATTTCACTGTCAAAGACAAAATAATCCAAAGTAATTCAAGAAATAACCATTAACTATGAAGTTATATATCTTTATCGGAAATACACATATATGCATATATTTTCCATATAACAAATAACTATCCTGAAGAATTGTTTAAAAAGCACAATAAATCATTTTAAAGATGGGAAGTTCTAATAGAATTCTACTCTATATGCACTGTGAGACGGTCTTTAATTACGTCATCACATAAAATTTCTCTCCATTAGAGGTACGACAAAGAATTGGAAATTGATTTTCATTTTTCCCATTCAATGTTGAGACTCCAGTCATACCTTCCAGAACTATGGTAAAAAGTATCCAAGCCTGCACTGAAAACAAAATTATCATAGAATATCTGTGATTCTTGAGATCCACAAAAAAATGTCAATTTTCCAGTGTAGAAACTGAAGCACAAGAACGCGCTTTGGCATAGGAAAATACAGCACTACTCTGTTTCAGTTTTGAATGATCATTTTGATAAATATAAATTAGCACTTAGTAAAAGATACTGTTCCTTACTGCGATGATTTTGAGTAAACATCTGCTAATAATCATGAACAGCACAAACTGAATCCATTTTTTTCAAAGGATTTCAGTCTATCTCTTGCTGCAATCTTATCCCTCTGTTATTTGCTGGCTTTGAAAAAAAAATGTAGCAGGTGACCTTCAGATTACAGTCTCTTTCCTTCTTTTATTACACTACTGTGATTCACTTTTGAAGCACGCTGTATCAGAAAAGTTAGAATTCACATGGGCAACAAAACAGTACTGAATCAGGTCATGAAAGACTTTTTCATGGTAGAAAAAAATACAGGGAGCATTTTCCAACCTTATGACTGCGTGCTATTGCATTTTTAAGCATTATTTTAATATAGCTTATTTATGAAATCCTTATTACTGACAACAAATGAAGCATACACTTTCTTGAACTACAGTATAATCAGGCTTGCCATCAACTTGTGATTTAGTGTAATTATTTGTCCAAAAGATGTCTGAAAGGGAAAACAGAGTATTGCAGGAGCCTTATTTAACTACTATTTCCCCCGAAAATCTAGCAAATTTATTTGTAATCAACATCATTTTTGCTCTCAAAATAGCTGGAGGAATTTTGCTGTAGGTTTCAAAGCAAAGTTATAGACCACATATGGAAAATTTCTACGCTTGCATAATCTCAAAGTATATAAAACAACAGGTAATAAGAAATGGCAGACTTTCACAATAAGAGCATCAAGAAACTTACTATAACAAAAAACAATACATACCGTATTTGCTAAATATAGTGGTTTTATATTCTTATTTTTACACTCAACATTTGACAAAAATCTTACCTTACTACACTTTTACTGCATGCTAACTCATTGACAAGGAAAGCAAGCACTGATGCTTTCTGAGCTGGAGTATGGGCCTGAAAAGCTTTTGTCTTCAAGCTCTCTGTAAGCTCAGTTTGCCCACAGTGGGCCTCCATAAGGATCTGCAGAATCTCAGATACATTATCCCGATTGATGCCAACATTAAGTAAGTGCTCCCCAAGAATAGTTTTGACCTAAGAAAAAGTAAAGGTTTTCAGAAAATCAACCACATTAAAAAATATTATTTTCATTGAAGGCTAAATTATTGGATATAAAAGAGTGGTGGAGTTTATTTTTTCTTTTTTACATTAGAACTTCAATCAGTATTTTTTAAGCTTTCAGTTGTAACTCTTGAATAGAGCTACAAAGTAGCATGTCTTCATCTCTCCAAGTTTTTTAAGATCAGAGATAATACTTCTATTAATAAAACAGATTAAATGAAAAAAAGACACAGGCCAACTTGAGGAATACCACTTCATACAATGTATGCTATGTACAGGTCTGGAGTAGAAAAGAGCTACATTGGCTTGAGAACAGCTGAGAACAAGAAATGAAATCATGATATGACTCAGAGTTTTGATCGAGTAAGGAAGTAAGAGAGAGAGCGGATTAGGGTTACATGATGGTGAGAATTAAAAGGAAAAGAAAAGTCTGGAAATACACCAGTTATGGAAAATGAGAGGTCAGAAAAAAAATCTTTTTTCAAAAATTTCTGAACAGCGACAGTAAAAAGAACAATTTTTAAAGAGAAAGTAAATCCAAATCAGAGAAACATCAAAGAGATACTATGAAGTATGCATTCATAAATGTAGTTTTTCACTATTTAAGACTTCTTTCTATTCCTTTTATTTTTTACCTTGTATCCAGTAACAAGTCCTGGATCACAAAGAGCTGCAGAGACAAGCTTTACAAGCAAGTCTTGTACTTCTCCCATGCTGTCCCCTATGTTTAACAAACCCTCTTGAAGAACGCTCAGAGATGGGACATCCACATTCACATCAAAGCCAAGAACTTTACCGAAGTTGCGCAAGAACTGCACAACCATGAGACAATCTGAAAATGTGCTTCCAGAGAGAACGAGGCCTGGGATGCGAGGCAGCTCTGGCAAAGGCTGTGAAGTCAGAAAGAAACAAGGAAAGACTCAGCAGGATCTTTCAAAGAGGGACATTTTTGATTGCAAGTAAGGACTTTGCTGATGCTGCTTTGTATAACCTAGAACATGTTGTCACTAGGAAGTGAAGGCAGTTGGAGGAGCTATCCCACACATCACAGGTAATACATATAATTTAAAGTTGAAGTGCACAGAGCCAATATTTATGCTTTCCACATGTTGCAGGAGTTAAGAAACTAATAAATACTAACCTCTTTTGTCCAGGAGAGGCTCTCGGACTCTATTCTGAGCCAATGTACTATAAAGGTATTGTGAAAAATATTCGGGGGCATGGGGAGGGATAGACTCTGGAAAAGGGAGGACTTGAATCTGAAATCTGCAAATCTTGAAGGGCACCTAGGAACTAAGAATGCAAAACTCTAGAAGTGTAATTTGTTAGAGTAACAACAGCTTACAGTACTCACACTTCCAACAAAAAAATTCAGACTACTTTTTTTTTTTTAAGTAATCATGCAAATGTTTTTTCAGAAGTACGCAACTTAAATAAAATATCCTTAAGTACCTAAACCAATACAACAGTATTTGCATTATCTTATATTTCTAAAGAGATAGTTCCAATTCAGTTAACTAGACCAAAACTTGAATGCTTTGGGAGTCGCTGCAAGAGGAATTACTTATTGTCATAAATACAAAAGACAAAGATGTAAGGCAGGAAAATAAATTTATGTTGTTATGATTACCTTCTGGTCTGCTAAACACATATCTTCATTAGGTTTCTTTAGCTCCTTTGCCATTTCTAATTCCAATCTTCGCTGTTCCAATTTACGTTCTTTATTTAATCTTTTTTCATCACGTTTCTCTTGCTTTAATCGTTCTTTTTCCTTAAATAGAATAAAAACAGCAGAAAAGTAAACCTATGCAGTATACTTAAAACAACCAAGGGATCTGAAAAGCATTACTTATGTAATCTTAATAATTGCCACAAGAGTTAAGGAATCTGCATTGAAAGGAAGCCTTTAAAATACCACAGTATATTCCGGTAATATTTTAGAGGTGAATTATAATATATGGCAAAGTATTATTACACTCAAAAAGTTTTAATAAAAAGTCTGTGGGTGGGAAAAAAGCCAACTGTTTTAGATTATTAAAATACAAGTTTCATGTTATTTGGAAATATTTGGCAAAGGTATCTAAAGGCATTTTTCTTTTATTGAAATAACAAGTAGGAAACAGTAATTTGAGAATGCAAGCTATACTAGCATTTGTTCCTTGAATGACAATAGTGAGAAAATGTAGTTGCAAAGCTCAAGATTGTAAATTACTTTAAAAAAATTAGAACATATGGGACTGTAAATGTCTGTGCAGAAGCAGATGCAATGAAGTCCACTGGAAACGTCATACATTTTTGCATCTTTTCTTTTTATGTTATTTTTGGAACCCTTACTTGTTCTGTTAATATACTGGAATGTTTCTTCTGACATCTACCTGCATCCAAACTTAAAATGTATAAATAAAATTTCACACAGATGAATCTTATCCAAGATAAAAATTGTGATCCACAAAATAAAACCCACAGAAGGCAGGAACACAAAAAAAAACCCCAGTCATTGCAGAAAGGTTTCCAAGAGCTGTAAAATGAAACCATGATGAAATGTAGCTTACAATATAGGCAGTCAGACTTGTTAGAAAAATCTGAAGTACATCTGTATACAGTTTTCTATTTTAGTGGTATGTGAGGGCTATGTGAGGGTATGTGAGAGCATATATTTACACTTTTATCAATAATGCGGATGTACACTGTATTATTTAGCATGCTCTTCATATCTTTACTTGCACAAATATCAAATTAATCTTTTTTTCCTGACATATCATAATTTATATATTCAGTTTTCAGTAATCAAGTTATAAGATCTTTAAAACCAGCAGACAGGTTAAACAAAGTTGATGGATTCAAATGGTATTTTTTATTAATAAGTCCTCAGAATATACCATACTTGGAGCAATTTGGAAGCTATGAATTTCATACTGCTTCTTAGCTTCTGAAACCAGAGGTACTCCCATATTGTGGTAACATCTGCAAAACTGCTGATAAAGCCAATTAATGATTAGAACATGTTTAAAAGGTGTTTTGCTGCTTATGGACCACAGTGAATCACAGGAACAAAAGTTCATATGCTTATGGTAGCTGCTACCCTGTTTATATAACTGATTACACTACACACTAGTGGGAGAAGTCTAAAAGCGACACTGAAGAGTAAAGAAACAAGAATAAATAAAATGGCTTAACCAACTCTCTTCCTATCTGTGTGACCACAGGTACTGGTCATGTCTTTGATCAACAGACTTGTTCCACATCTTCATGTGAAATCTCAGGCATCATTTTAACATAACAACCAGTTAGTAAGCTTCCAGTCATCAACCAAAGATCTCCAGAGTTTTTTTGGAGAGTGGGGAGGGATGTGTGTGCGTATACTCAAAGAAGTTGCTGGCCAACAGAAACTGCCATCTCTCAAAAAAAGATGAACTCTTTCACGTTGAGAATGAGCATTTTCTAAAATTACAATGACATAATAGTTTTATCCTGTTTCTATCTTCGCTCAAGTAAAGCAGATAGACTTCCCTTATATATATGCAAATGGTATCTGAACTGTAAAAATCATTTCCATTCTGCAGTACTTTAGAAGGAACAATGTAACTCAGTTGTCTGACTGACATCCAATTTAATAGTGCAGAAGTTTTATGTAGCATTAATTCTCATAATAACCATAGGGTTATATGTATTTAGGAAAAAAATACGTATTTTCTGCGGCTCAGTAATACTTCCTATCATTTGAAGGAAAAATAATGCATTTATTAGGGATTTTGAAACAATCCATCTGCCTGGTTTTGTAGGGGTCCAAATCTAGAATCAACTAGAAAATCGGCACACACAAAAAAATGTTTCTACCCACGCAAAGTCAAATATCCCCTCCTGCACCAAGAAAGCCATGTGGATTAGATAAAAGCATATAACACTTCTTTTCCAAAAATGTTTAGATTTCCCAAATTTTAGGTAACAGTACAGAACTTATGAGGCTTCATCTAGCCTGGAAAAATAAGTTTGCAGAAAAACAAAAATATATTTCATTTGAAATGACTATATTTTTTCAGTAGTAATAATTACTGTCTAGCTATTGTAAAATTTTAGTTTAGTGGTGTATTACTCTTTTTTAATATATTAGTCATTTCCTTTGCTAGGAAGTATTAAGGACTCTACAGTGACTAGGCCGTTACTGGCTTCTTGTGACACGTCAATTCTTCATAAATATAGATAAATCAAGGACATAGCTCTTCTACAGATCATTCAAATGAAAATAGTAAAATTTCATACTTTCTTCAGAGATTAATACTCACTTCTGCTTTTTTACGTGCTTCCATCGCTTTCATAAGCATCATGTGTTGTCTTCTCCTCTCTCGTTCCTATTGAATCAAATAAGATTAGAACAAAACTCATACACATTTTCGTATCAGTAAATATAAGTTTAGCATTAATTGACAGATCACAGTAAATACTAAATATAGGACAAGAATGGCCAAGTCTGCATGTTTTAGTTCAGGTTTAGAAAGCAAATACAAGAACAATCAAAAGCAAAAAGTAAAGCAATGAACATGGAGACAGTGTAAAACAGAAGCATACAGATTTACTTATGGTCAGTTGTGATGCTCCTTCATAAGCTGGCAGAACACAAAGCATAATGGTTGGCTGGAACAGGTCAGTTACCTTACATCTGCTATTAGGAAATTTACAATTTACTTAATAAATAGCCAATTGAGCATAAAGTTTAAACTGGTCCAAAATCACTCTAAATCAAAGATTTTTGCAAGTAAACAGCAAATTAATACGATGAACCTTCTCAGCTCTAGGTCTGTTTTTCTCAAGCTGGCAGTGGTGCATACAAATACAAAAGGGCACTTGCATTAACTGATGCTGCTCCTTAATAAATTACATTGATAATTTCAAAAATACTAAAAAAATATATTCTAAAGAATTAAGTGTATATATGTTTTTTTCTACTTAGAAGCTGTAGGGTAAATCTTGGCCCCAGAAAAGGCTGTTGGAACTTATCACTTCAGTGAGGCTGGGACTTCTATGTCTCATTGTCTAATTAAAGCGTTACATATTTAAACACTGATTGAAAGCTAGTCTGCTCAATATTCTACAAAATTGGGAAAGACACAATCCCTTTATGTACAGTGGGTCAATTCAAGTCATACTTTAGTATTTTGGGTTGAATGAGACAAAATTTTTAAAAATATTCACGTAACTACCTTTATTTTGCATTATTTAAACCTTGATACAGTTGTCCAATTTATGTTGGGACATCAATTGTGAGGATTACTGGTTAAAAACCTCATTTACAGATGGTCATATGTCAATTTATATACATGTTTGAACAATGTCTTACTTATTTTCTTGATAGAGAATACAAGCAGATGTATGCAATGCACTGTGCTGTAAAGCCATGCAGCAGTATGTAATATGACAGCAGCCAGTGCTAAATTTTATGCATTGCTATGACAACCATATCACAACCAAATCACAATGCGGTGTTAGATGTACAAAAATAAACATACCCATACCATATCTAGTCTATGCCTCTCCAACTCCTGGTAGAAAGAGTTGGCACAACATTATGAAACAGAAATCACAAAGTCATAAAACCACTTTATAATTCCCCAAAGACCCCAATACCAAAGCAAAGCAACAAATCATAAGAGGAAAGAAAAACTGTGCATAAATCAAACCCCCCAAAAATCAGAAGGACACATTTTAAGATTTCTTTCCCCCCAAAGAGCTTAAGTATTAGTTCATAATTAGTCTTTTCACTGTTTTGGCAATTGAATGCATACCAACCTGGTGTTTGAGCAGAACAGCTTGTTGCCTTCGCATCTCTTTTTCCTTAAACAGAAGAACAGAAATATATTTAAAGTATCTAACAAAGCTTTCTTATATCAACATGCACATTTCTGCAACCCTAAAACAGTACATAACTGAATTCTTTTTCAGTTTTTTTTCACCTCTTTATTCCCACAAACCAACAATGCAGGAATAACAGTATACATGATGATCTATTGAGTTGGAAGTTCAATGATAATAAGTTATGCCAAAATAACCAAAAAGCACTGTAAATTCAAGTATTATCTAGATACAATACAAGAGTTCAAGACTATATTTAACCCACTATCCACTGGAAAGCAGCAAAATTCTTCTATACAGTGACCATAAAAGAGAATATTGTTAATAATTGTATTGTTAAACTGCTTTTAATCAGTATTTTAAGTTACTCAAACCAAGTATGATTTAAGTAGAACTCCTGTTAATGGCATATAAAATTACTGTGTGCATATATTCACATACACACACAAACACACACACATATATATACACTTTTACAGACGTTATTCACATGCTATACTTATTTTCAATTAGTAAATTACCATATATAATATTTATTGCTCTAGTTCTTATTCTTGGGGAAAAAAAGCTAATCTAAACTAACCTTTATTCTTTTTTCAGCCTCCAGTAATTTGGCATTTGCTGCTTCTTCTTTCTTTTTCTTTTTTGCCTGTGCATGCAAAGCAGGTCTCAAGATCATGCAACAGCACTACCACAGCATGAAAATACAGCTAGAAATAAAGCTACATGCCTCACAAATTACAAAACAGTATCACCTAAAAAGTATAATGGATTTCTTTCCCAATGCATGTTGTATTGTCAATCAATTAATCATTTGTTTACTTTTTCATATCAAGTCAGAATTTTTTGTTTTGTTTGCCCCAAACAAAACAGCTTTGCATTGCTACTCTAAATTAAAATACACAGAAACTATAAAATATTAACGTCAATGGTACTAAAATGTTCATTTTCACATGACAGGAGACTTTAAAATTAGCAATCAATAGCTTGAAGATTTCTTATTTAAAAATAAGTATTCACTGTGATTTGGAGGGAAAAAAAAAGGAAGAGAGGGAGGGAGGAAGAGAGGGAGGGAGGAAGAGAGGGAGGGAGGAAGAGAGGGAGGGAGGAAGAGAGGGA